>LT969562.1:2538133-2645633 GCA_900097035.1 Plasmodium blacklocki (nom. inval.)
TATATTATTAACAATAAAATAACAATATAATTATATGATTAAAAAATTAATAAATAAACAAAAAATAAGAGAATAAAATTGACAATATATGTATATATAAATTACTAATAAAAAAATAAAAAAAAAATTAAATGAAAAGAAATTAATCTTTTCATTGAAATATTTATATTAAACTTTCATTGACATATAGTAGGAGTAGTATTGATGACAATGTTGATGTGATGAATAACCAGACCATCTAAAAAAATGAACAAATAAATAAATAAATAAATATATATATATATATATATATATATATGTTTATATTTATTTTTATTTTTGTTTTTTCCATACATTAATTGCCGATAAATCGGACTTGTCTGAAACTAAAGAGTCCTTCCATCGAATAGCCAAAAATAACTCCAATAAAAGAATACTAATTTCAAGAAATATATAAAAGGCTCTTTTGGAAGTCATTCTAAAGGAATAAACAATATATAACATATATATATATATATATATATATATAATATGATTTATAATATTCAACTTACCCGTCCTTAAGAAAGCAATGAAATTCCTTACATGCCTTGCCTAAAAAAAAATAAGGAATATATAAAATATCTATGATAATACGTTCATAATATATTTATGTACATATATATAGGTAGCCATTTATATATATATATATATATTATGACATAGTGTTTTATGGATTACCAGAAATAAAACCTATGGCAAAGGTTCTAGCTATAACTATTAAATTTACATGATTTAACTTAAGCTCAGCTTTTAAAAAAAATACATTTAAATCTATAATATTTATTATAAATGATAAGAATATTAGTAATAACAGGGTACTACTATTTGTAAATACTTTTCTACATAATTTATCAACAGTAGGAAATATGATATTCTTTTTGTTTGGCTTTATTTTATCTGGGATTTTCCAATCATAAAGTGGGATGTTAAAATATTTCATAAAAACCATACTGCTTGCTATACCAATCAAGTTACAGCTCAAAACATCAAGGAATATCTAACAGAAGGAGTGAATTGGATGTATATATATATATATATATGTATATATTTTTATTTATATATATTTTTATTCATATATATTTTTATTTTTTTTTTCACTTACGTGATCCCACCAACATTCATAAAAGTTAGGAAGTATATGCTGAAATCTTAATTCTAACAATTCAAATATGGCACTGTTTATATTCAAAAGAAAAAAGTTTCGGATGATCATTCCTTTGGCAAACCATCCCCATAAGTGAGCACAAACAAACCAATCAATTTTATCCTAATAAAAAGGAAATAAAAGGATAGTATATAAATAAATAAATAAATAAATACATATATATATATATATTTACAATGTTCTATGTTTCTTTAAAGTGTCCTTACTGATACATTCTCAAAGGTATTACAATTTTCCATGTAAGACTTTTCGACTGCATGAAATTCTATATTCTTGTTCAGGAAACGGAGAATAGTTCGAACTTCGCTAGTCGACTAAAAAAAAAAAAAAAAATATATTTTAATACATAAATATAAAAATATATACATATATATATATATATATATATATATATAGTATATTTTTTTTTTTCTATTTTATTTTTAATTTTTTACGAAAAAGTGAAGGTATGTAATTATCACATAATATATGAGAATTAAATAATTTATAATTTTTGTGAATATACTAATATTAGGTATCATAGCATATTTCTGCATCACACTATTTAATGTAATAAAATTAAAAAAAGACATGACTAAGGATCTAAAGAAAAACAGTAAAATTAATTAACGTATGAATGGATGAATATATATATGAATTTGTATACATATACATATATATATATATATATATATATATATATATATATAGATATATAGATACATATAGATATATATAGATATAGATATAGATATACATATACATATATATATATATGTTCTCCTTTTATATCTTACATTGTTATCCTTGTGTTAAAATCAAATAAGGCGTTGGCATTGAATAACAGTAATGTTGTTAATAATGAGAAGACAAAAAAATATAAGCTCTTCCTATATAAACAAAAGAGAGATATTTACACGCCATATATTGAAATAAATAAATAAATAAATAAATATATAAATAAATAAATATATATATATATATATATATATTTGTTTTTATTAATACATAATATACGTTATGTACACACAGTGCCATCATCATATATTTATTGTTTTCTTTCCAACTTACATATTTTTTTTATAGTATTTCTCTTCCATATTATGTTTAATATTTTTATAAATATAAATAAAATAAACACATGAAATGTAATATGTTATATAATTGATATATATATATATATATATTATATTATATTTATTTTTAAAAATATGTTAATAAATATTTATATACAAGTTGAATATATTTTTATACATTTATATAAAAGAACATACATATTACTTTATAATTCCAAATAAAATTATATTTTTAAATATGTTCCAAGAAAATCAAAAGAATATATAAAATTAAATAATTATAGATATATATATATATATATGTATATATGTTTGCATAATAAAAATTATACAAACTCCTATATTAACAAAACTAAACACAACCTACTTTATATATTCATTTTGAAGTATAAAAAGGTAAAATAAAAAAAATATATATATATAAATATATATATAAATATATATATAAATATAAATATATATATATATATATATATATATATATATATATATATTTATATAAAACAAACTAATAACACTGAATATAAAAATGTATATATATATATATATATATATATATATATATATATAATTTAAATGACACAAGCTAAGAACATTGAATATAAAAATATATATAATAATATATATATATATTTATTTATTTATATGACACAAACTAATAACATTGAATATAAAAATGTATATGTATATATATATATATATAATTATATATTATATGCATATTTCTTTTCTTTTTTTTTTTTTATAAATAAATATTTTCTTATTTACTATTTATTTAATAATAAAATTGTGGCATGTTCTAAAATTATATTAAAAATATATATATATATATATTATAGAATTATAAGGAAAAGAGGAAAAAATTTGGAAAAATATATAAAATATAGGAAAATGGGAAAAAAGAAGAACTATTAAATAAATTGAATAAATTACCAAAAAAATATATAATAAAACCGTTTGTTAATTGTAACAAGAATGAATATAAATGAATTTATATGTATGTATATGTATATATATATATATATATATATATATATATATATATTAGAATATGTAATAGCATAAGAAAAAAAAAAAGAAAAGAAAAAGAAAAAGAAAAAAATGAATTGTCAGAAGCCAGTATTTATTATTGTAATATATAAAATAATATATAATATTATTTTATATATTATATTATACTATATTATAATTTTTTAAATATTTCTTCTTTACATTAAGAAAAGATTAAAAAAACATACATAGGCACGAAAAAATAAAAAAATAAAAAACAAAAAAAAAAAAAAAAATAGAAAAAAAGATTAAAAAGCAAATAAATAAAATAACAAAATTAAAAAAAAAGAATATTTTGAAAATAATGTAAATATATATTAATAATTAAGAAAATTCAAATATAATATTTTTATTCTACATAATAAACAAATATATTTATATTTATTCATTTATATTTTTTGGGGGATAAATATTAATATATATATATATATATATATATATATATATATAGATATAAATATTGTTATTTTATGTCAATAAATAAATAAAAACAGGAAAAAAAAAAAAAAAATGAATAGGTTTAATAATATTAAAATAAATTGTTTACATATATAAATATATAGTAACAATTTCAAAAAAAAAAAAAAAAAAAAAAAATATAATATCCACTTTTTTTTTTTTTTTTCTTTATTTCACAAGTTTAAAGTTCTTACTTATAAAAATATATATATATATATATATATATATATTTTAATAAGATATTAAAAAAGGACAATATTATAATATATATATATATATATTATATGTATTTTATGTATGTGTTAATATTCTCATTTATTTATATTGAATATGTATAAAATAAATAATATTATATTATAATAATCAAGGGATAAGAAAATAAGTAATTATAGTATTATAAAAAAGTTCATATATATAAATATATATATACATATGTAATAACAATAATAATATCAATTATGTTTTAAGATTATAATATGATTTATATATTAAAAAGAAATATATAATTTTATCAAAAGATTCATAAATATATTAATAAAATTTATTTTTATGTAATTGTCAAAATTAAATACAAAATATTTTTGTTTTTATATTATTGGTTCAACAGAATCCTTAACATAAAAGAAAAAAAAAATATATATATATATATTTATTTATTTATTTAAAAGGATACCATCAATTTATATTGATATACCAAGTATTTATTTTTTATAGAAGAAATGGTTTTTCTTTTTTTCTTTTTTTCTTTTTTTCTTTTTTTCTTTTTTTCTTTTTTTCTTTTTTTCTTTTTTTCTTTTTTTCTTTTTTTCTTTTTTTCTTTTTTTCTTTTTTTCTTTTTTTCTTTTTTTTTTTTTTTTTTTTTTTTTTTTTTTTTAATTGTTAACGATATAAGTTTCAAATATTATTTTAAAAAGATACAAAATGAAAATATGAATAAGCTTAATTTTATTTTAGGGGAAGTAGAATTATTTATTTTATTTAATTATGTAAATAAGAAAGTGAATACATTATAAATATATAAATATATGTATATATAACATGTTGCTATTTCTTTATATATGGAAATTAATATGAATACGAGAAAAAGATCTTAAGATATAAATAAATAAATAAATATATATATATATATATATATATATATTATATATATATTATATATTTATATGTGTGTGTGTGTTTTTTTTTTTTTTTTTTTTTTTTAGAGTATTCATGTATTAGTATATATTATATTATATATATATATAGATATATATTTATATGTATGAAGCAAAAAAAATATGTATACATATATATAAAATATATATATTGTTCTTAAAAGAAAAGTCATAATAATTATTTTAAAAAATGTTCAATACTTAAACCTTTATAATATATATATATATAATAAAATATAGAAAGATCTTTTTTTTTTTTTTTTTTTTTTTTCTTTAATACATCTATTATTTTTTTTTACAATTTATTCATTATAATATAAAAATAATTGTATTATAATTTTGTTCTTTTAAAAGAAAACAAATAATAATTAATAACATTATGTAATATTTTTAAAATTATATAAAAATTCATGTTATATATTTATAAAATATATATATATATATGTATATTTATGAATTTGTGCATATATGTTTTATATCCTTATGAATATATTTTTTTTCTAATATATTAAAATTAATATATATATATATATATATATATATATATATATATATATTATATAATATATAATATTTTATTATTAATACAATATAAATTTTTATAATATGGTAAGAACTTCGTGTACATTTTTATATATATTTTATAAATTGTAATATATTTATAATATATATTTTATAATAAATATTAAATTTATCAATTTTATTTATTAGGATATAAATTTTTTTTTTTTTTTTTCTTGATACATAAAATATAAATATTAAATTATCCATATTATATTATATATATATAATACAATATATATATATATATGCATATTATTATTATAAGCTTTCAAAATAATTATAATAAAAGATTTAATATTATTATTTAATATTATATAAAAAAAGTATAAGATATATATATATATATAAATATTAATTATATTGTTATTATGTAAAAATATATTTTATATGTATTATTATTATTATTATTTTATTTTAATATTTATATATAGTTTTTTTTATATATATAAAAATATAAAAATAATATAATATATAATATTATTTATATATAAACTTTTTTTTTTATATTTTTTCATTTATATATATATTATTATAATATATATATATATATATATATATATATATATATATATTATATATATATAATATATATTTTTTTTTTCTTTTAAATTTTCTATTTTCATATTCTCTTAATATAATTACGTTTTTTTTTTTTTTTTTTTTTTTTGAAATTTTAATATTTGTAATTTTTTTTTTTCATCAACTTTTAATTTTCATATTATAATCTTATATATTTATATAATATATATTTAATTTTTTTTTTCCATATATTTATATTTTTTTATAATGTATTTTTCATTTTATTATTATTATAATATATAATATTAAATATAATATATAAAATAACAAAATAAAGTACTTTTAAAAGATATAATATATATAATATATATATATAATATATATAATATATTTATATAATAATTATCATTTCGTCGTATAATATAAAATCTATTAATTATATATATATATATGAAAATTTATTTAATCCATTTTGTATATTCCCTTATATTTATAAGTATATGATAAATTGTAGCGTTTATTTAATAATATATTATATATATATATATATATATATGTACGCATTGCTATAAGAATATAATAAGCTCTTTTAAAAAAAGTATATTATATATATAATAAGAAACACGATAATATATCCAAATAGAAAATTAGAAAATCACATTTATTTTATATACATATTTTAAGATACAAGAAAATTTTATACATATAATAAAAAGATAGTAATATATATATGTATATAGAAATTTATATAGATAAGTCAATATTTATTACTAAATATTTTTATATTTTTATCTTATATTTCCCTTTTTTATTCTCCCTTGTATGTATATATAATATATAATTCATTATAACAATTAGAAAAAAAAAAAAATTATGAAAATATAAAAAAAATATTTGTAAAAAATATGGAAGATAAGGAAGTAGTAAATAATGAAAATAAAGGTGAGTTAAAAAAAAAAAGAAAAAAAAAAAAAAAAAAAAAAAAAAAGATATATATATATATATATATATATATTGTAATATTCCTGTCAGTTTATTTTATATGTTGTTTGGTGGTTCTATTTCATTTTTTTTGTTATATATCTTTTCATACTTATCTGCTTTCTCTTTTTATAGTTGAAGCTATTAAAGAAGAAGAAAATATAAAAAAAGAAGATGATGTAACAAAAAAGGCAAGTGAAAATACAGAGGATAATGACATATCGCTAGCAAACAACGTTTCTTTAGGAAAACATTTATTAATAGGAAGTTCGCTTAAAAAAGGTAATAATATTTGAGATTGAAAAAAAATAAAATAAAAATAAATAATTATAAATATAAATATAAATATATATAAATATATATAAATATATATATATATATATATATATATATATATATATATATCCATTTATATTTTTATTTCCCGTATTTGATCCCTGCAGGTATCAGCGTTAGTGTTAGAGGAAGAACTGTGAACTTAGGCATGAATGCAAAACAAGCCGGGTCGGCGTGGAAAAAAAAAGAAACAGAAAATGTTGAAGAAGAAGGAGAAGAAAAAGAAAAGAAAATTGATGATGAATCATTCCCAGACTTATTAGAATCGACTGAAAAAATGAAATCAGAATTATCAAAGGAGAAAGATAAAAAAAAGAAACAATTAAAAGATGGTAAGAAAGTTGAAGACCATGTTAATGTTTTTAATTCTGGTTTTGATAGAGGAGGGAAAGTTACTGATGGGAATTCAACAGAATATAATGATAAAAAGAAATATAATATATATGATGGAAACAAGAAAAATGATAATGCATTTAATAAGAAATGGTATAGCAATCAACAAAATGATATGAACAATAATAATCAAAATAATATAAATAATAATAATATTAATAATAATAATAATGGACATATATTTGATTCAATAGAAAATGAAGAAGTTACAGGTTATATATTACCAGGGTTTAAGGGAAAGCATATGGTTGGATTTACATGTTTTTTAAAAAGAGGTACACAAAATCCTGTACCCCCTCCACCAGCATCACTCTCAATAAATAATCAAGGTGAAAATAATATATTTACAGATAATAGAAATAATGAAAACAAAAAATTGATGAATACAAATATGAAAATGAATCAACAAGGGGATAATAATAATAATAATATGGTTAGTGGAATGAATACACCTATGAATAATATGAACAAAGGGGTTCCAAGAAACAATGTGAATAATTCTGAACATATGAGGGAACATAGTAATCATACGGCAAATAGGTTTGCATCCATGGGACAATATGGAAACAGCAAAAATAATAATATGAACAATAATAATATGAACAATAATAATATGAATCATATGAATAACATGAATAATATGATTAATAATAATATGAACAATAATATGAATAACAATATGAATAATATGAACAATAATATGAACAATATGAACAATAATATGAGCAATATGAACAATAATATGAACAATATGAACAAAAATATGAACAATATGAACAATATAAACAATATGAACAATAATAATAATAATAACAAATTTAATGAAAATAACATTTTATATAAAGGAACAAACTACAACAGAAACATTAAAAACCTGGGGCAAAACAATAATGAAAGTAATACAAATATGAAACATGGACATAACAATAATAGAGGACAGGGCAATAATAATAATAATAATAATAATAATAATAATTTTAACAGAAGAAATGATAAAAGTGATAATAGGAATTTTAGAAGGAAAGATATAGATTTAGAAATAAACTGGAGAAATACAACTAACCCAACACAAGATGAAAACAACAATAATATGAACCACAATAACAATTTCAACAATAATAATAATAATCATGGCAAAAATTTTAGAAACTTTAACAATCTCAATAATATGAAAAATAATAATTCATCAAATAACAAAATGATGGGGATGAACCACATGCAACAAAAAGGTATGCATTCATCTCCAGGAGGTCATAAATATTCTTTTAATAAAAATGATGATCAAAAGAATAATAACAAAATGTATAAAAATAATATGGGAAATGCAAATAATAACAATAATAATAATAATGCTGTCAATACAAATTTTAATAATAATGGTAATTTTCATATGAACAATAATAAACCTATAAATACTATGGATGTAAAAAAAGCGCGTATGAAGGATATGAGAAATTTAAATGACCCTCCTAAGGTTAATAACAATGAAGCATAAAATAAAGAAACATATTATGTGTATATAGTAATATTTTAAGTGAAAAACAAAAAAAAAAAATAAAAATAAAATAAATAAATTAAATATATATATATATATATATATTTCCTTTTTTATGTTCATATATATTTATATATATTATCCTTAATATATATGTACATATATATTACTTCATTTATATATAATATATATATATTTTTATATGTTTATATAGTTTTATATGTTTATTATATGTGTGTGTCTTTATGTTAGTACGTTTGTATATATTTTTTTTATTTTCATTTTTTTTACCTTTACTCTTTTTTTTTTCCATGTTAAATTGGGTAATATATATATTTTCCTTTTATTATATGTCCATATATATATATATATATATATATATATATATATATATATATATGTGTATATGCTTATGTTTTTAATTTTTTTGTTTTTTCATGGGAATTAAAAATTATTTATAATATTTTGTACATATATATATATATATATATATATATTATATATGTGTATATCTACATACCTTCTGAAAAAATATAATTATATATTTAAGAAAGAAAAAAAAAAAAAAAAAAGGTAAACATATATATGTATTTTCTTATTTATACATTATTATACAATAAAGTGTATATAAATTTATCTTTACATGTATATAAATATATATATATATATATATATATATATATATATATATATATGTAGGAAATATTATATATAAATATAAAAGGCACATAATATAATGATATACACATATATATATATATATGTATATTGAATAGAATTAATTATTATATAAGTATATACATTTTTATAATTATGTGTATATATTTTATTTGTTTATTCTTCCCCCCATATAGTACAAGAATATATTAAAATAAAAAAACCAAAAAAAATAATATAACAAATAAATAATATGACAAAAGAACAAAAATGAAGGAAAATAAAATAATACATATATTCAATGTTCCAAGTTATTATTATTATTTTTTTTTTTTTTGCATACATATAAAATATATATATTATATATAATTTTACATATTTATATATATTCGTTTTAATTATTTTCCTTTTTTAATTTTTTTTTTTTTGCCTCATATATTTATATATATATATATATATATATATATATATGTAAAGACTAAATTAATTTTAAATAAATAAATAGAATATACTTATTTATACAAAAAAATATTATATATAATATTATATATATATATAATATATAATAGTTAAAAAATTAAAAAAAAAGTAAATTTTATTTCGTATATCAAAGTTTGTAAAATTTTTATAAAAATAAATAAATGCATATAAGATGGAGTGTATAAAAGAATATACATATGCATATTATTAAGGATTAATGATTATAAATATATATATATATATAAGTATTTTTTATTTTATAAAATCAGAAAAAAGGTATACACATACATATGTGTACATATGCATATCCCTTAGGTGAATATAAAAGGTCTATCCTTTATCATATATATATATATATGGACAAAATAAATATATTTTTGTATGTTTAAAAATTGTTTAATAAAAAATGGACATAGATATATTCTCTCTTTTTATATATCTCCACACCACCTGTTCTCTTCGCGTATCTAAGAAAAAAAGAAAAAGAAAAAAAAAAAAAGTCATAAAAAGTTGACCTCTCATATATATATATATATATATATATATATGTTTGTGTGTGTGTTTGTTATTTTTTTATTTTATTTTTATTTTTTATTTTACTTGTTTCTCTTCTTCTCTTGTAAAATCGTTAACAATATCAAACTCCGCTCTAATTTCTTCGGTAGTTTTATCTTTCATCATTGAAGCTATTTTTCCGCATGTCAAATCAAGAAGAGGTTTAATATCAAGATAGTTTGAAGCCTAAGGAAAAAAAAAAAAAATTATAAATTAAAAAATATACAAGCACATATATATATATATATATATATATTTTTACGTATAACCATAATGATATTTATTTGTTATATTTTACCTCGATTAGTTCGTAAAGGGTCTCCTTATCAGTGTTTACAAAATCAAAATCCCATGAAGATACAACCTATTTTTATTGAAATAAATGAAAAAAAGAATGGAATGAAAAAGATGAATAGGCACATATATATATATATATATATATATATAAACATATTAATTTTCATCCATATAAAAAAATTATAAATTTCTTTTCTTTTAATTTAATAGTTACGTCTTGTAAGTTCGAGGTTATCAAAGGCTTGGGAATTTCGTCTGCTGGGTTATTAATATGATATTCCATATATTCAATTATTTTTTTTAAAATGGGTGTTTTAATATTTGGAAGTGGTATAGTGTCTTCTTCTGAAGTCATAACTATAAAATAAAAATACAAAAAAAAATAAAATTAAAAAAAAAAAAAAAATAAAAATAAAAAATAAAGTGCATTTTACAACGTACAGATATGTATACTTTAATTTTTTCTTTTTCTAATTTCATAATGTTTAGCATACCTTCCAATATATTCATTATTACTGTTGACATAGATGCCGTATTTTTATCAACTATAAATTCATCACCCTCAAAACTTACTAATTTTATCTTATCATTTTTCATTTTAAAAAATAAAAAATAGAAGTAAAAAAATTAAATTTAAAATTAAAATTATTTTATATTTAATTATACATATATATATATGAGGTTGTAAGAAATGATATATATATAATATATTATATATTAATATTTATATATATATAACATAATATATATATATATATATATATATAATATTTTGTATTATTTTATTTAAATCTAAATGGTAACTTATTTCGATTTATAAAATTTATGACACATTGTTTCTATTCTTATATAAATATATATATATTTTTTTTTTTTCTTTTTTTTTGTTTATGAATATTTATTTATCTTTATTATTATTAATTTTTTTTTTTTTTTTTTTTTGTAGTGGGTAAGGAAAAAGAAAAGTTCACGAAGATAATATGTATATTATTATATATTAATTATTTATTTGGTAATTATATTAATTATGTATAATTTTTTTTTTTCTTAAGTGTAGCAAAAAAAAAATAAAAAAAATAAAAAACAAAATAAAATAAAATAAAATATTAATCATATTATGAATATATATATATATATATATATATATATATATATATATATATATATTTATATTTATTTATTTATATTTATATTTACATTTACATTTTTTTAAATATAATAATTTTTTTTAGGTATAACATGTAGAAAAAATTAAAAAGAACAGAATGATTAAATTATAATATATATATATATATATTAATTTGTAGAGTTAATTAAATGAATAATCGTATGATTTAATAAGTATAACATTTTATAGAAATCTACGTACAAAAAAAAAAAAAAAAAAAAAAAAAAATACAACGAAATAAATTTATTATATATATATATATTTATTTATTTATATTTATATTTATTTATATGTTTAAATTTCCTGTATATACATAATGTCAGCTATTGGTATGCCCCAACATATTTTAATTTTATTTCAAGCAAGGCCTATGCTTGAATTTTATAAACCCATAAAAAAAAAGAAGCCAAAGGAATATTCTGGGTTGTCCGATTTCATAAATTATTTTGAAGAAGGAGAAGCCCCTCCTAAGATAAAAGTAGAAAGTTTTAAAGAAAGGAAAGAAAAAAAAAAGAAAGAAAAAATAGCTTATAATGAATTAATATTAAAAGAGAAAAGAAAAGAATATGATCCTTTTAAAAATGAAGATTTAACTAGTGATCCGAAGAAAACTTTATTTATTGGAAGGTTATCTTATGAAGTATGTGAACAAAAATTAAAAAAAGAATTTGAAAGTTATGGTAAAATTAAAACAGTTAAAATCATTTATGATAAGAATTTAAAACCCAGAGGATACGGCTTTGTTGAATTCGAGCATACTAAAAGTATGAACGATGCTTATAAATTAGCTGATGGGAAAAAAATAGAGAATAGAAGAATATTGGTTGATATTGAAAGAGGAAGAACTGTTAAAAATTGGATTCCCAGGAGATTAGGTGGGGGAAAGGGACCTGCTAGAGGATCTGAAGAGAAAAAAAATATTACACATAATATTAATTGGACGGCTCTTATCAATAAAGATAAATATAGAAATGATAAGAAAAGAAGTGATGAACTTTATAAAAATGTACCTTTATATAATGAAAGAAATAACGACGATGATGAGGACGATGATATTAGTAGTACCATGAGAGATTATAGGCATCATAAATATGATGACCACAGAAGGGGTTCCAAGAGGGATAGAAGGCATAGGAGCAGACGATCGGATTCAAGTGATAGGCATCATCATAAGCATAGAAGAAGAGATCGAAGTAGGGATGATCGAGATAGGAATTATTATGATAGGCATAATAGACATGATAGAAGTGATAAACATGATAGGCATGATAGGCATGATAGACATGATAGACATGATAGGCATGATAGGCATGATAAACATGATAGGCATGATAAACATGATAGACATGATAGGCGTGATAGACATGATAGGCATGATAGACATGATAAATACGATAGATATGATAAGCATGATAGATATGATAAGCATGATAGACATGATAAAGAATATGAAAAACATAATAACAGTGATAACCCTTATGACAATTTAACAAAAGATGACATACGTAAAGAAAATGATATAAATTATATACCACATAATAATTATGAGAACAATCTAGAACGCAACGAGGGGTTTGTGTATGAATCGATAACATCAATAGAAGACTGTGATGATTAAATGGGAAATATATATACATATATATATATATATATATATATATATATATATATATATTTATAAGTATTTGCATAAATATTTACATTTTTGTGTTGAATAATTTCAATCAATATGTCTCCAATTATACTTTGGCAAGACATAGATATAATTTTTTTGATATAAAAAAATATTTTTATTTTTTTTGTTCTTATGGAAAATATATTATATCCATATAAAAAGATAGATAAAATTTTAACTATTTTTTTTTTTTTTTTTTTTTTTTTTTCATAAAAGTTTATATACTTAGAAATATATAATTATATTCAATATATATAATATTATATTTTTTATTTTTTTTTTTAAATATTATAAGATTTATAAAATTTATTAATTAAACATTATATTTGCTATTTCAACGTAACACTTTTTAATAAAATATTTTTATATCATATAAATATGAAATTAAAATTGTATATGTATATAAAAATAAGGGAAAAAAAAAAAAAAACATAGAAAAAATGCGAAGTTATTTCGAAACTTTTACTAGTCCAATGCAATGAAAAGTATAAAATATAAAATATATATTATATATTATATATTATATATTTTTTTTTTATGGTGTCTTATAATATAATATCTTTTGAGCATATAGGATAGTATTAAGATATTATAAAATTATAATTACATGAGAAATAAAAAAAAAAAAAAAAAAATAAAAATAAATAGATAGATAGATAAAATGTAATCAAATTAGTAAGATATACTGGAAATTTTTTTTTTTTTTTTTTGATACTTTTATATATTCTTATAATAATTTTTGATAGAAAGATAGAATGTATATATGGTAAGACAAGAATATATAAATTATATTTATATATATATATATATATATATATACATAATGAAAGATAATAAAAAAAGAGTACTAATATATATTTAAGGATTACTATTGATGAGAAAGGAATAGGAACTATGTATATAAATTTATATATATATATATATATATGTATATTTTTTTTTTTTTTTTTTTTTTTTTTTTTTTTTTTTTTTGGGTGTTGTATATATATACTTGACAAGAAATGAGTGAAGAGAGTGAAATTAGAAATGCACCATTCTTTCTTTTTCACGATATTCAAAAAAAGAGGATGAGAGAAATTATACTTATGTGTAATAAAAAGAAACAAAAAAAGATGCTCTTGAAAAGCTTAAATATTAAATTTATATATGAAGAAAAAAATAAAAAGAGAGTAAAAACACATGTAGATAATTTTCTACCACTTTCAATAAATAGAGATATGGCATTAATAAAAAACTATAAAGATAATATATTATATGATGATAATTATTGTGATTTATATGATATTAATAAATTAAAAATTGAAAAGATGAAAAAGATTATTAAAGATTTTTTCTATGATATATTTTTATTTTGTGTAAGTAAAAATTTATCAATAAAAGAAATTTCTACCTTTTTGTCTATAAAAAAATATATTTTTTATAAATTTATATCTAAATGTGAGAATATAATAAATCTTTTTTTACAATATAAACAAATCATGTTATCACATTGCATAAACAGGATACCTAATTTTATAAAGGTTTTTTCTTTTTCATCTCTTCATATATTATTAAAATATTCAGTTCGTACATTCTTTAAAAATTATTCTTTTTATAAATATATTTTTACTCCTAATTATAAAATATGTTTCCAGTGTACTGATAAGAATTCCTATTATTTGGAAATAGAAAACAGAGATACACCACAAATATGTTGTGATGATGTAGCGACTTGTGAAGAAATCAAAATTTTAGAGTCTGAAGAATATCTAAAGCGTTTGGTTACATGTAAAGGAAAAAATAATAAGGAACATAAAACACTGTTTTTTTGTTTATTTCTTCTATGAGTTATATGGGATAATATATAAATATATATATATATATATATATATATATGTGTATATTTTTGTATTTTTTTTTTTTTTTAATGTTATAGCTAGCGTTGGGTTTATAGATGACTACGATGATAATAAAAATAAAGGCAATAATTTCTTGGAGGTTTTTCAAAAGCATTTGAATATATTTGATATAAAAAAAGACTATGTACATTTCAAAATAAATAAATATGAGCAAAGAAAAGATATAGAAAAAGCATTCATCTATATTAAAAATAATATATTACAGAAATATGATGAGAGAAGAAGGGAAAAAAAAAAAGATAATGACAAACTGATAAGAAGAGTAATAAAATCAAAAATATATATATTTATATATTTTGTGTTAATGTTATTAGAATAATGTTATTCCATTTGTATATTATACATATGTATAAATAAATAAATAAATAAATATATATATATATATATATATATATATATATATATATATTTATTTTATTTTTTTTTTTTATTTGTTTATTTTTGAAAGGTCCAAAATATGTATGGTGAAGTAGAGAATAGAATCTTGTCTAGTTTAAAAAAAATCTTGGATATTACAAATTACGATAATGAGCAAGAAAAATGTTAGATAAATGAAAAATTGGATATGTTAAATGAAAATAAGGATATATCTTAATGATTATCATTCTATTCTCTTATTTTATTTTTTTAAGAGTACAATAAGAACCCATCGATATCATTAATTAATTCATTTTTTCTTTTTTCTACCTTCATATCGTCTATGTGATATTTTACTTGATGAATTTTGATTTTAACATCTAGTATGGAATTATTGGGTAAAATATCTTTAAAAGGAAGAAGAAAAAAAATAATAAAATAAAAAAATATAATACATATATATATATATATATGAAACCTTTATTATACCTCCTTTGTGATGATATTCTGTGTAAAAAAAGAACACGAATAAATATCCTTCCTTCATTTTTAAAAATATTTCTTGGATCTTTTCTTCCAACTGATTTTTTTAAAACGTATTGTTATATATATATATATATATATATATATATTTATATTTATATATTTATATTTTCTCATATTTTTCATTTTCCATTTTTCATTTTTTTATATATTACAAGTCCTTACCTTGCTTATTTTTATAAGTCTATATTTTCCATATGAAAAATCATCCTGTAGTACCTGTGCATGAATAACCTTTATCTGTGATTGTATAATGATATAACTATTTTTTTTTATTTTTATTTCATTGGTTATTTTATTTTGGATTATTTTGTAAGGCAATCCTTTTGCAGTAATTATAAAATTTTCCTTAAGAAAAAGACATGTTCACATATAAATATATATATATATATATATTTACGTAGATATGTTTTTGTTTTCTTTTTTTTTGACACAATCTTTTTTGCTTACACTTGATACCAAATACTGAGAGTACATAGAGAAAATCATTTGAATATTTATATTTTGATTTAAATTTTTTTGTTCTTCAATAATAGCTGTTTTACATATAGGATTTATAGGAAGACATATAGATTGGTATAAAAGGTTTTGATTATTATATGATTTATAAATATATTTTTCTATATTATCTTTAATTCTATATAATGTAAAATTACAATTATCTAAAAAATACTCAGTATATAATGAGATACCATAATTGAAATATTTATTCCATAAATTCGGGTTACATAAATTAATTTCTAATATATCTTCTATTATTATATCAATATATTTTTCTTTTTTTTTTTCTTGTTTTATTATTTTATATAAGAGTTGTATTATTTTTATGCATGTTTTACAACAAGCATATGTCTTATGTGTTTCGTTAATCATATCATATATTTCTTTTTTTATTTTAGTTCTTTCTTTATTATCAAAAAGGTCCATATTGAATAATTCAGAAACATAGTCATTTGTTATAGGTATGCATGAGCATATTTGAGGGATCCTTAAAAGGAAGTTTAATATAAGAACAAAGGTAGATATATAAAATATAACTTTAAACATATGTATATAAAATATATGTATTATATATATATATATTTATTTATTTATTTATTTATGTCTTTTTAACATTTAAAGGTGTTAATTTATTGAATGAATAAAACAAAATACCCTATATTTTATATATATATATATATATATATATATTATTTTAATTGTATAACTTATATAACTATGAGGATTAAATTATTAATAGTCATTATAAAAAAATATTATGAACCTGGTTTAAATAATAAAATGTATGAGAGTAGACCATTAAATATAATTTAATAAAATGTATATTTATTAAGATGCTTCCTAAAATTTTTAAAATGTACCATCTACATATATATATATATATATATGTATTATCATCATATGTTAATTTTTTTTTTAAAGATCAACAATAATATTATATACTATAAAAAAAAAAAAGTATACATATTTTTCCTTATATTTTTACATATTAATCACTTAAAATTTTATTGAATTTTTTAACATTTTACTTTTTAATGATTTCATTTATTTTATATTGATAAAAGATATTATTTAAAAATATTTGTGGGAAAAAAAAAAAAATAATAAACAAAAAAAAATAATAAAATAATAATATTAATAAAATTGTAATAATAAATATATACAAATATTATATTTATATATATATATATATATATATATATATATATATATATATTATATATATAATATATTATTTATGTAATAAATACGTGATAATTGTATATTCTATACTATAAAAATATATATATATAAAAATATACATGTGGTAGTATATGAAGAGAAAAAAAAAAAATAAAATTAACATTATATTTTTTTTAAGAAAATTTTGTATAGAGTTCTTATAATATTAATATATGGAAAGAGAGTTATTAAAAATAATATATATATATATATTATATTTATATATTTTTTTATAATTTTTAGTATCATATAATTTATTTTATTAATTCATCATGTTTTTTTTTTATTATTATATTTTTTGCATCTTATAAAAATGAGAAAAAAAAACAAAGTTATTATTAGAGAATTGTTGAATTAAAAATTAAAGTGATAAAAATAAACAATTTTATAATATCATATAGAATAAAAATAATATATATATATATATATATGTATATATTTATTTATTTATTTATTTATTTATTTTGTTCTTCTTTTTTTGTGCCTTCATAAAATTATGATGTTATAAATTTATTCATTGAGAAGATGAAAGGATTTAATATAAGAAGTTCAAAAAAGAGGTTGAGTTCTTTTAGCCAGAAGGGAAATAATAATAGTAATAATAATAATAATAATTTAAATAGATGTTATAAAAATAATAAATCGTTTGGTTGGAAGAATAATAATAAAAGAGAAGGTAAGTTTAATAGAACATACGGAAATGATGATAAAAAGTTTGTAGAAAGAACGTACGAAGATATTTATGATTACATAATTAATATTTCTTATATATTAAATGAAAAATATGAAAAATACTTAATATATGAAATGAAAGAAGAAAATATAAATAAAGGGAATAAAGCGTTTCATCATATTAATTTGGATAATACATGTTATTATATAGAAGATGATATATGTATATTATTAAAAGTTATTGAAGAAATAAAAAATAATGAAATAAAAATATTTGATCATAGGAAAGGTTCGAAAATTATAGAGAAATTAATATATTATTGTTTTTTTTTATTAAAATATAATGAGAAGAATGTAAAAAATGAAAATATTAGTTTGGAATGTATACAAGCATATAATAATTTATTAAAAGTTGTAAGTCAATATTTTATGAAATTAGCTTTATCTAATTATGGATCACATGTTATACAAAGCTTATTATGTTTATTTCCATATTTTAATAAATATGAATATATATATATAGACAAATTAACTATGAAGTATATTGAATATAATAAAATGTATGATTACTTCAAAAATATAAGTAACCTTGTGTGTCATCATTTATTTGAGATAATTTTTGACAGATGTGGAACACATGTATTAAGATCTTTTTTATATTCATTAGGAGGATATTTATATATTAACATAAGTGATATAACATTTAGGAAATCTAAGATAAATAAAAATAAGATAAAAAATAAACTTAATAATAAAGGTATTCATAATAATATAAATAATGAACTGAAATATGTTGATAAAAATTTCCAGTGTAATATTTTTTATGAATATATATATAAAATTGTAGAGAGGATATCGAATGAAATTGAAAAACCTAATATATCTTTGAAGTATAAAAATTTGTTATATCAATATGTATATTATGATAGTAATAGTAATAATAATAATAATAATAATAATAATAATAATAATAGTAATAGTAATATTATAGATGAAAACAATACAAATGGATATATATCCAATATTGAGAACACACATAATAATATGAACAGTTCAGATAATTTAAAATATATTATTGAAAGTAATAGTCAACATTTTATATGCCCATTATTATACAATACTTATTCTGTTCCAGCCCTTGTTATATTATGCGAATTGTTAAATGATAAAAATGTTGAATGTTCCTCTTTGATTAGACATATATTTTTAATAAATAAAACAAAATTATATTTTATAGAAAAAACAAAAGAAAAAGATGTTAATATATTATCCTCACATGTCGATAGTCCTTTAAATCAATTATTGGATATTTTAATTGTACTAGATAATTCAAGCATACTAATTGAGAAATTATTAAAAATAAAAAATGAAGAAACATTTTATATATTTAATATGTATATCTTAAAAAATGTTAATAAACTGATATGTCAAAATGTTTATTCTAATATGGTTTTATGTAATTATTTTACTAATGAATATATTTCTGAAGAAATGTTCGATTTATTAATTAAAAATATAAATATAGAAGAATTAATAAAATATAAAAAATATAATATTTTAAAATGCCTTTTTTTTTTGGCTCAATGGTATAAACGTAATTGTAAATATTTATTTAATGAATTGATAAAAAATTTTCATTTGAATGATGAACAAAAAAAGGGAAACAGTAAAAAGTTTATGTGGATATGTATTTTATGTATGTGTAATTATGATGATTTACCATCTTTGGTTAGGGATATATATATGAATAAGGGTTATGATAATTGTGTAGACATAAATTTAAAGAAAGATAATGTAAATGAAGAAAATGAAAAAAATGAAGAAAATGAAAAAAATGAAGAAAATGGAAAAAATGAAAAAAATGAAGAAAATGAAAAAAATGAAAAAAATGAAAAAAATGGAAAAAATGAAAAAAATGAAAGATTATATAATAAAAAGAATTTATGTAAAAATATAAATAATTATAATTTTTATAATTATTTAAAAATTGATATAAATGGATATTACATTTTATCTTATTTATTATCTTTCCCAAAAGAATCTATAACCAACTTAACAAATTCGTTTAAATATTTTTGTAATTTTATTAAGATGGTTAATATGAATGAGCCCAGTTCAACGGATGTAGAAAATTATCAAAGTTTCTTGGTAAATTTTTCAAGAAAAAGAGAAGAAGTTATTCCTATAGATGCTTTTACAAAAGATGAAGAAAACATGCAGGTTCATAAGAATGTTCTATATAATAATGATAATATTAAAACAAATATGAATAATAATAAACCTTTTTATCGAAAAAATATTGAATTAAGAGGAAATATACTTTTGTACTTTTCTTGTGATAAAAATCTATCCATCCTTTGTGAAAAGATAGTACACACATTCAATATAATAAATGAAAAATATTTAAGAAGATTCATTTTTTTATTCCAGAAGCAATATAACAATATTGCTAAACATTATATTGGAGCTCATACAATTGTAACCTTTTTTAAATTAGGTAATGACAATATAAAAAGATCTATCCTTGATAGTCTGATACAAAATGATATTAATGTTTATAATAATTATATTAAAAATTTTATGAAGCTTAAAGAATATCAAAAAACTAAAACAGTTACTACGAATAATAAGAAATATATAAAGGCAAAAAAATTGTTTCAAGATATATTAATGTCCAAGGAAAAAGGGGATAATCAAAATGATATCAATGATGGAAAAGAATATGATAAATCTTCTATAGAATTGAAAAGAATCTATAACATATCGAAACAACCTGATAGTGATGTTAATAGTAATGATAAGGAAACTGTTCCAATATATGATGAATCAAGTAATAATGATAATAATAATAATATATTAAATGAAGATACCAACGATGATGAAGAAAATAATGAAATTGTCCAAACGCATGATAACGTCACTAATTCTCATAAATCCTCCTCAAATGAAAAGGAAGAAATTGTAGACAATGACAATGGTTTTATGAACATAATCTCTGATTTTATTAAAAATACCAAAACAAAGTCTCGAAAAAGGAAAAAAGAAAAGGACAAAATAGATAATGTATTAAAAAAGAGATAAAAAAAAAAAAAAAAAAAAGTAAACATATATATATATATATATATATATTACTTAGTACTAATTTTATTTTTCATTTTTTATATTTGTTACTTCATATTTTTTTTAAATATACATATATTCATATGCATTATTTGTATTTTTAATTATAATGTGTTTTATGGTTATAAATGTGTATACATTATATATATATATATATATATATATATATATTTATTTATTTATTCCAAAAAAAAAAAAAAAAAAAAAAAATTTTATATAATTAAATTTTTTTCGTCAATTTGTTATAAATAAAAATACTTTTTTATATAAATTGAGAGTTGAAAAATTCCAAAGCGCATGAAGATTATGATACATTTAGAAAATATTATTTAATGAAAAAAGAAAAAAAAAAAAAAAAAAAAAAAAAATACATATATATATATATATATATATATATATAAATATATATATTTTTATTTTATAACATAAAATCGAAGTGGGTGTGTGGTAAATATATTAATCCGTTTTGATCGTTGAATAAAAATTATGAAAATAATATTTCCTTTATGTTACCTTATGTGCTACACATTAATAAATTATTTACTTTTAATTTTTTATCTTTTTTGTATGAAGATATAATTGGTTGTTTCTTTTTAAACGAAATGATAAATTTAATATAAAACATTATATATATATATATATATTTAAATTAAAATAATTTTTTTTTTGTTGTATAATATTTCGTTTATAATGTTAAAGATAAAAACAACTAATTAAGCATATGATAAAATTGAAAGAAAATTGGTATATATATATATATATATATATATATATAATATTATTATTGTGTGTTCAATCTTTATATTTGTTTGTTATTATTTAAAAGAAGTTAACCCATTGCAACAACATAATTACTTATGAAAAAAAATAATAAAAAAAAATAATAAATAAATAATAATAAAAACAAATGAGTTATAAAACATATGAATTATAAAACAAATGATTTATATATACATATAGATAAGTTACAAAATACATAAACCAAAATTTACAGATCATTATTTATATAAATAAGAGAACAAAAAATATTATATTTTTCTTCAGGTTATATATAAAAATATATGAACAGTACAGGTTAAATTTATTTTGTATTAATTCATTTATTTTGTGAATAGGAAAGGTAATTTTTTTTTTTTTTTTTTCTTTTTTTTTTTTTGTTTGTGTTCTTTGGAATTATTTAATTATATATAAAAAATATTAAATATATACAAGAAATATATAAAGAATTTTTTTTATCTGTAAATATTTGTTGTTGTGTGTAATTCATTATATAAATAAATAAATAGATAAATATATATATATATATATATATATATGTGTATTTATTTATTTATCTATTTATTTAGAATGAAGAGATCATTCAGATCCATGCTAAGATCCATCTTTATGAGAAGCCTTTGTTTTTTAACATCAAATATTAGTAGCATAATAATTTTTTGTGTGTCTATAAGTTTCTTGGGTTATTATGGAAAGGAGTTACATAATAACAATAGGTTATTCAATATATATTCTAAGAAACATGAATATGAAGAATTAGACAATAAAGAAAAAAGCACAGAAAAGCCTTTTTTGAATGGCAAAAATCAGAGTTTTAAATTATATAAGATAATAAAATTAACACCAACTGTTAAGATATTTATATTTAGTTATCCTAATGAATATGAACATTTAGGATTAGGTATTTGTAAACATATAAAATTCAATGCATTAAATCTTGAGGGGAAAATAAAAGGAAAATGGAACAATAATGATGATAAGGAAAAAAATTTGAAACAAATAAGTAGAAGTTATACTCCAATTTATATTGATAAAAAGAAAAAACATGTTCATTTTATTATTCGTGTTTATTATCCAGATGATGAATATATAGATGGCGGTAAAATGAGTATGCAACTAAATAAATTAAATAATAATGATAAGATAGATATAAATGGACCTTTTGGATTATTAGAATATAAAGGTAACAATGAACTTTTGCATTTTTCCAAATCTGTTAAAATTAAAAAACATATTGTTATGATAGCAGGTGGTACAGGCATGACACCTTTCTTTCGTTTAATAAATCATTTATTATTAACTAAAGAAAAGGACTCTCCAAGTGAGTCTGTTTATATCACCTTTATATATGCTAACAGGAACGAGAATGAAATCTTGTTAAAATCGAGTAATAATAAAAATAATGGATATGTATATATGTATATATGTATATATGTTTATATGTATATATGTTTATATGTTTATATGTATGTATGTGTGTATATATGTATATATGTTTATATGTATGTATATATGTATATATGTTTATATGTATGTATATATGTATATATGTTTATATATATATATGTATATGCCTACGTCTTTACAATTTTTTGTTTTTTCATTTTACAGTTTTTGATGATTATGAAAACAGGTTCGAAAATTTCAAGAGGGTCTACAGTGTAGACAAATGTTTGAATACTAACCAAATGGGAAATTTTGAAAATATCGGATTTATAAATGAAGAATTATTAAGAAAATATGTTTCTAAATATGAAAAATTAAATATTGAAATAAAAAGTAAAGATACGTTAATTTTATTATGCGGACCTCCACCTATGACAAGTTCAGTTAAATCAATATTGAAGGATCAGCTGCACATGGAAAATATTATAGTATTCTAAACTATAGAGACATCCAAAAAAAAAAAAAAAAAAAAAAAAAAAAAAAAAAAAAAAAAAAAATATATATATATATATATATAAATATAAAAGAATTAAAAAAAAATAATAATAAATAAAATAAAATAATAATATATTACAATATAATAGTATATATCTTAGATCATTATTATACTTAAGAAGGTTCTTATATTTACAATATTTATATTTTTTATTATATGATATTTTATTATTATTTATTATATTTTTTTTTTTTTTTTTTGTTGTTGTTGTTGTTGTTGTTTTTCTTTTTATTTTATTTTTTTATCATTTATTTTGTCTTAAGTTTGTTGTATTTTTCTCTTGTCAATAGAAATGTTTTTAAAAAAGAAACATTTTGTATTGTTGTTAATTTTTATAAAAAAAAGAAAAAACATACATATATAATATTATATACATATGGATTGTTTATCAAATAATATTATATATATATATATATATTTATATTTATATTTATATTTATTTATGGTGTTGATATATATGTACATATTTATTTAACTTAATTATAAATAAAGTCTTATTTTAATTAAAAAAAAAAAACAAAATAAAACATAACAAAATAAAACATAACAAAATAAAACAAAATAAAATAAAATAAAATTACATAAAAATTAATAAATAATAAATAAAATGGAAAAGAAAAGTATATAAAATATATATATATATATATATATATATATGTTGAAAGAATAAATTTAAAAAATTCTTAAATGTTTTAATTCATCAGTGAAACGAATTTATCAAGATACCAGTAACCTAAAACGGTAATGTCAAAAAATGCAATTTTCATATTTAACATTCTTAAGATTTTGGAATTCTCTAAACTTATAAGTTTATCTTTTTCAGCTAGAACTTTGTTTTCTTTTAAAATAATTTTCTGATCAATAATATCAAAATTTAATTTTCTTTTTTGTAAATCTTTTTGCATAGACACTGGAACATTTAAAACATCACCACACTTTAATGTTATATCTTGCGGTGAGATATTTCCATGTTTTATATATTCTTCGGGTTGAAATTCATTAAAAAATTTCAGAACGCTCAATGGGCCATCCTTGGTGATTAAAAGAATACGGTTCCCAATAAGTAGCTATTAAAAGGAAAAATAAAATAATATAATATAATATAATATATGTATAAATAGATGTATATATGTATAAATGGATGTATATATAAAAAGATATATACATATATATAATAAAAATTAAAAAGAATGATACCTCTGATATTTTGCTCATGTTTGGTTTGACTTCATTATTTTCATTGATACCAAGTGCCAATTTCATTAATTTATTCTTTCCAATAAAAAATCTATAAATGAAGAATAAAACAAAATAATGAGTCCATACTATTTTCATATATATAGTGTTCATAAATATGTATAAATATATACATACATATATATATATATATATATATATATATATATATATATATATATATATGTACATATGTTGCTTTATTTCTTTGAATTTTACTTTCCGTTTGGCTTAAAATGCTCAATGGCTATTTTCAGATTATTATTTGAATAAGTTCTAATATCTAGTACATAAACATAAACATTTGGCATTTGAATCATTTTTTTTATTTCCAATAATTTCAGGTCTTTCATTTCTTTTTTGTTGACTTTCTTCTTGACTTTGGTCAAGGATATCTTAACATTTCTTTTTGATTTTGGCATCTTAAAATCGGAAATAAAATAAAATTTACAATATGAAATAAATTAAAATAAATAAATAAATATAAATATAAATATAAATAAATAAATAAATATAAATATAAATTAATATATATATATATATTAATAAATGATTTCTCTCTCAAAATATATATATATATATATATATATATATATATATATATTATATATATATTATATATACATCATATATTTTTTTTTATAGGGTCACGATTTCTTCATGTTTCTTAGATCATAATTATTAAAAAGAAACATAACAAAAAGTAAATTATATTATATTATATTATATATATATATGATTAATTTTTAAAAAGTATATGAAACATAAATTAATAAATTAATATATTAATAAATGAATTATTTAAATAATACAAAATTTTTACAATTTATAACTGTAAAAAAAAAAAAAAAAAAAAAAAATTTATATCATAATTATACATATTCTACATATTTTATATTAATATATATATGTAAGATTATATATTATTTTTCTATATAGGTTATATTTTTTTTTAATTCCACATAATGAATATGTATACAAGATGAGATACTTTAATGATAAATATTATCAGTTTTTTTTTTTTTTTTTTTTTTTTTTTTTTTTTTTTTTTTTTCTTGTAAGAATAAATAAATAAATATATATATATATATTATTCTTTTTAAAAAATGAATGAGTTGTAAAAAATTTATACGTGTTGACTTTTTATAATATTATTATGAAGATATAATTTCTATATTATATTATATTATATTATAATATATATATATATATATATATATATATATATATGTTTGTATATATTTTTTTGCTGATTGATATAATTTTTGTTTTATATAAATATATGATTGTTTATTCCTTTTCCTTTTTGATTTTCCTTTCTTTTTGTTTATATTTGAATATTAAAGAAAGTATTATAATATTAGGAAATTGTAAAATTATATTAAGAAGGCCCTTTGAAGAAGAAAAGAAGAAAGATATATATTTTTTTTTTAATTCTGGAAAGTATTTATTAAAAAGAAAGAGAAGAACATTTGATTCGTTTCCTTTGTATTCAAATAAAAGGAGAAGAATAAATTTATTTATTAATAATGATAAAAAAAAAAAAAAAAAAACCAATAGTAATAGTAATAATAATATAAAAATTAATAATAATATAAATATTAATAGTAATAATAATAATAATATTAATAGTAATAATAATATTAATAGTAATAATAACATAAATAGGAATAATATAAAAAAAAGAGAATGTAGTGAAGCACTTTTTTCTTTTTATTCATATGAAAATTTACTAATTGTACATAATAATAAAATATTAAAAAATCAGAATAATAATTATGTCTTGTTAAATTTATATAACAAAATAAAAAAGAAGTATAAAAAGGAAAAAAATAAAAAAAGGGAATATTATAATCATTATAAGTTTATGTATTTAAATAGTATAAAAAGAAAAGATATATTTATCAATTTAAATAAAATTACTAATAAGAGCCATTTTTATAAATATATAAACAAATCAAATAAATGTATTAACACATATAATATATATTGTAATTCACACAATTTTCATAATTCTAATTATTCCTTGAATGCTTTTAATCTCAATCCACTCTTTAGAAAAAATACATATAATAGATCTTTTTTGAATTTCTTGGAATACAACACAAAAAATAACTTAAAAGAGAAAAAGAACATAAAAGATTCATTTTCTTTTAGTGTCCATTTAGGAAAAAATAAAAATATCAACTTGGATAATTTGAAGAAAGGGTACTATAAAAGCAGTAACACGAACAATAACAAACATAATAATAATAATAATAATAATAAAAGTAGTTGTAGTAGTAGTAGTTATAGTTGTTGTATTAATATGGATATGAATGATAAACTAAATAATACAAATAATTGGAGTAACACAAATAAGCTTAAGGATGACAATATTAATAATACAAACTATTCATCAAATCTTGAGGAACCAAAAAAATATATGAGTGCAGAAGAAGTAAGAAATAATTTTATTAATTATTTTTATAAAAAAAATCATACGATCATTGAAAGTTCATCTGTTGTGCCGTATAATGATAATACTTTATTATTTACTAATGCAGGGATGAATCAGTTTAAGAAGATTTTTTTAGGTAATGCTGATAAGAATAGTGATTTGGGTAAATTAAAAAGAGCAGTAGATACACAAAAATGTATAAGAGCAGGAGGAAAACATAACGATTTGGATGATGTAGGAAAAGATGTATATCATCATACATTTTTTGAGATGTTAGGAAATTGGAGTTTTGGTGATTATTTTAAAGAAGAAAGTATATCGTTTGCATGGGATTTATTAATTAATGTATATAAAATAAACCCTGATAGATTATATGTTACATATTTTGGTGGAGATGAAAATTTATCTAGTTGTCCAGCAGATCATGAAACAAAAAAAATATGGATGAAATATATTAGTGAAGATCGTATATTACCATTTGGTTTAAAAGAGAATTTTTGGGAAATGGCAGAGACAGGACCTTGTGGGCCATGTTCAGAAATACATTATGATCGTATAGGTAATAGAGATGCATCTAGTTTAGTTAATAAGGATGATCCCAGTGTTCTTGAAATATGGAATATTGTATTTATGCAGTATAATAAAGATGAAAATAAAAATATGAATAAGTTACCATTTCCATGTATCGATACAGGTATGGGTTTAGAACGTATTACATCAATTTTACAAAATGTAGATAGTAATTATGATACTGATCTTTTTCAACCTATATTTAAACAGATTAAAGAATTATTTCCATATTTACCTAATTATGAAGGGAAAATAAATGAGAAAGATGTTGATAAAATAGATACTGCTTATCGAGTAATTAGTGATCATATAAGATGTGTGACAATTGCTATTAGTGATGGATGTTTACCAAGTAATGAAGGTAGAAATTATGTTATAAGAAGAATAATTAGAAGATCTATTAGATTTGGTAAACAAGTTTTTAATATTAAAAGTAATGTTTTATGGTTTTATAAACTAGTAGATTCTGTGTGTTTTATTTTGGGTAATACATTTAAAGATTTACAAAATCAAGACAAAATTAATTTTATTAAAAATACAATTAAACAAGAAGAAATGGTATTCAATAAAACACTAGAAAAAGGAGTAGAACAATTTCATAAAATTATTAAGAAAAATACAAAAAATAATATATTTAGTGGAAAGGATGCTTTTGATTTATATACTTCATATGGATTCCCAATAGATTTAATACAAATCATGTGTGAAGAAAAATCGTTCAATTTGGATCTTCAAGAATTTAATGATTTATTTAAAAAACATCAGCTTGTATCTGATACTAATAATTTTAAAATTAACAAATTTTTTGATATACCTGTGGAAAAATCACATGAATTAAAGAATATTCATAATATTAAACCAACAGTTGATCATTTCAAATATGAATGGAATAATAATTGTGCAAATGATGGTGACAATAAAAATATAAAATTTGAAACGTATGTTCAAGTTATTTATGATGGAAATAATTTCTTAGATAACTTTACTTTACCATCTAATAATGACAAGCAAGTTTTAGAAAAAGAGCAATCAATTGAGGAGAAAGAAAAAAAATATGCACTCATATTAAAAGAAACTAATTTTTATTACGAAAATGGAGGGCAAATATACGATACGGGTATTATCCAAAATGATAATATGAAATTTCAAGTTTTAAATGTTCAAAAAATTAATGAATATGTATTACATATAGGTATATTTCTCAAAGGATATGTAAGCAAAAATGATAAGGTTCAAACTATGGTTGATTTTGATAGAAGAAAATTGGTTGCATGTAATCATACAGCAACACATATGCTTAATTTCATGTTGAGAAAAGTATTAACGGAAAAGTATACGAACAGTGGAAAATCATGTAAGACATATGAAGGAAATAATGAGAAGCATGAAATTATTGATAACAACACTAATAGTAATAATAATAATAATAATAATGATAATAATAATGATAATCATATTCATAATCATGATGATAACAAAGAGGAAAAGGGATTTTCTATTTTTACTTGTGAACAAAAAGGTTCCTTAGTAGACGATGAAAAATTACGTTTCGACTTTTCATTTATTGAAAATATTAATATAGATGCAATTACCAAAATTGAAAACGAAATTAACAAATTGATTAACGAAGAATTAAACGTTTCTGTCAAAACGATGGATTTAGACGAAAGCAAAAAAATTAAAGGAATCAGAGCAATTTTTGAAGAAGATTATGCTGACAAAGTTAATGTTGTTTTTATTAATAAGGATGTAAATAATATATTAAACAATATGGATATAGACTATACATATCTACATTCAATTGAATTATGTGGTGGTACACATATTGGGAATACAAAATTAATAAGAAAATTCCTTGTTACATCAGAAGAAAGTATTGGAAAAGGAATCTATAGAATTACTGCCGTTACCAATAAAAAGGCTGATGAAATTGAAAAAACGTTTAATGACTTATATGATAAATATAAACATGTTCTTCAAGAACCAAATGAAAATAAATTAACAGATGTGCAAAACTATAAGAGAACTTTGAAAGAAAATAAATTCTTACCATATATTAAAAAATATCATATTTTACAAGAGTTAGAGCAAATTGAAAAAACTATTGTTGAAAAAACGAAAAATATGCAAAAGGAACTATTCAATAAAGCAACAAATATAGGAAAGGACTATGCATTACAAGATAAAAATAACATCCTATTAGATATTAAATTCTTTGATGAAATAAAGGGGAATCAAAAGGTTTTGGAAAAGATTGTTCAATCATATTCAAAAAATAACAAAAATTTGAGTTATTTCTTTATTATTTGTGATGAAAATAATACCTATTGTGTTTTGGAAGTCAAGGATGCCTTGAAAAATAAAAATGTGCAAGCCGATTTATTTATGAAGGAAATTATGAAATCGGTTCTTGGACATTCAGGAGGAAGTAAAAACAAGGCATTTGGGTCAGCAGAGAAGGATAAAGGAATTGTTATGAAGGAGCTTGCCGAAGAAATGTTAAAAAAATATTAATAAAAAAATAAATATAAATATATAAATAAATAAATAAATATATATATATATATATGTGTATATTTGTGTGTATTTATGTTTGTTATATTATATATTTGTCTATTCCCCCTTTACATTTAAGGTGTATTGTATTGTATTTTATTGTATTTCATTATATAAATTCCATGGGTTTTTTAATTTTCATTTTTAATACTTGGGTATTCTTTCTTTATATAATAATATGAATAATTTTATTTTTCACAATAATAAAAAAATGGTATAAAAAAAAAAAAGAAAATAAATAAATAATTATATGTATATAATAATAATAATAATAAATGTCGATATGATTGTCACTAATGTGATAGATGTGGGTAAATATCTAATATTATATAGTTCATTTTTTCTATATGACTTTAAAATTTAAAAGGATTTCTTATTTCCTTAACTTGTCATAAAAATGCAAGTATATATATATATATATATATATATATATATATATATAGATAGATATATATAGATAGATAGATATTTATAAAGCCATATACATTGTTTAGCTAATGAACATATATATCACTTGTTTCAGTATGATTAGTAATGTAATAGACATGTTATAAGATATCTACAAATTAGTAATGTAAATATTACTATATTAATCCATAAATATATTTTATTAAAAGAAAAAAAAAAAAAAAAAAATTGAACACTGGATATGTTGTTTTCATTTGAGGCAATGCTGTTTAGTTTTTATAAAAAAAAAATTATTGTTAAACAAGCTATATTTTTTTTTTTAGACCTAATTATACATTGAAAAAAAAAAAAAAAAAAAATTTATGTACTGTTCATATATTTTTTTACATTTTTTTTTTTTTTTTTTTTTTTTTTTTTTTTGTACTCTAAGAATTGATAAATATTAGAATAGTATCCATATTTAATTAACTATATAATAAAAAAAACAATAATGTAATTAATTTTTTATGAACAGGTCATGTAAAAAAGGTGGTACGAGCTAATATATTTCAATATAATTTTAGCTACATTATAGGAATATTCTTGTATTCGACGGTTGTTCATGTGAAAAAACGGTAACCATATAAACATATTTTACCATTTTATATTTTGTAGAATTTATTATATTGAATTATTAATTTAAAAATAAATAATAAAAAAAAAAAATTAAATAAATTTATATAAACATTTGTATATATATTTTTTTTTTTTTTTTTTTAATTTATTCATGGTGTCGAAAAGAATCTTTCTCTTTGATTTAAAAGTATAGACATTTTTTTTTTTTTTTATAAACCTATAAAATAAAATATATGAAATTACCATAAAAGGAAAATATACATATATTTAATAATTTGAACATAATATATATATATATATATATATATTTACATATAAATATTAGAACAATGAAATTAAAGACATTAATTTCGTTTTTCTCTTTTGTGTGTCTTTTTTTTCGTGTGCTTACATGTGAGGGAAATCACGAAAAAAAAAAAATTAATTTAAAAATAGAATTAATCGATAAAGATGTATTATTATCAGATGATCATTTAAAAAAAGAAAAGGTTATTATGCAAGATGGTAGAAAGATTAAAATTAAGAATTTTGAAAGAATTAAAGAGAATGTACTTGAGAGAGCAATAATTGTAAAAGAGCTTGATAGATTGAAATCTATCAATATAAAAAATGAAGCTGTAACTTTAGAAACATTAGATGACGATAATGATGATGACGAAAACAATGAAGCATCATCCAATGATGAAAATGATAACGATGAAAATAATAATGATGAAAATAATAGTAACCAAAACAATGTTGATGCTAGTCATCAAGTAGATGAAGAACAAAATAATATGAAAGTAATTTCTTCAGAAGAATCTGTAGAGAATGATATTCATATGTTACGTAAAGTTTATCAAAGAGATTCAGAGAATGGTTCAACAACCTATTGTTATATGAGATATACCTTTAATTTTAATTTGGAAAAATTAAATGAAAGCAGTAGAAGCGAACTATTTAAAGGATTAGATAAGACACTTGATTATTTATCCTTTTTACCAAAAAATGAAGAGGTAACAGACACTGAATCAATACTAGATAATGAATACAAGAAATTAGATAACACTCTTGGGAGCACTGATCCTATCGTTTCTAACGTAGAATTGAAAAATAATAATTTTGATATAATTAGTACTTCAGAATATGTTGATACTATAGATGAAATTATAAACTTTTTAAATACACGAAATGATCAATTAAATATATCAACCTCTCTAAAATATAAATTAATGGAAGCAAAAAATAATTTAAATAAATATAATAATAAAGAAATATTAGTGAATAATCCACGTGATAGGGATCTGTATCTTTATGAATGGTTACAACATTTAAATAAGGCTTTTTTGGAAAAGAAAAAATCCTTAGAATTGTTGAATGACACAAAGGATATAAAAGAAAATTATAATGATAAATTATTTGTGAATTCAATTGAACAATTATTTTATTGTTATAATTTATTTGAAGAATCTAATGATAGTATAGATTCTTTTTTTATGAATAATGTGTGGAAGAACAAGGCATCTAAAGAAGTTAATATTAATATTCATAAACCATTATCAAGAGAATTATTAAGTAAGAACATTGATGGTAATGCTGATGATGAACTAACTAAATGTAAATCCTTTTTAAGTTTGATAACTGCAAATGAACTATTTTTAAATGATGATTTGGGTATATCACAGAATGATATAGTAAGAGATAATATTAATATGAACCTAGAGGAAGACGAAGATGAAGAATATGAAAACAATAAAAGTAATGATATGTTTTTGAACAATTTAAATGTACAAAATAGAGATAAGCTTGTTAATAGTATGAGTGAAGAAGATGGTGTAGACGATGAAAAGAATTATGAAATGAATAACAATGAAATGGATTTATTAGATGTATCGTCTTTAAAAAAGAATGAATCATACTTAGAAAACAAAGAAGCATTTAGTCAATTAACACAGGAAATAAAAAATGACGAAATGACAGAGGATTATGACTACAGTTATGATATTGAGAATGAAGAAGAGAATAATGAGGGAAGTTATGAAGATAGCGATGAGGAGATTGATGAGGACATTGATGAAGAGAATGACGATGAGAGTGATGAAGAGAATGACGATGAGAGTGATGAAGAGAATGACGATGAGAGTGATGAGGAGAATGACGATGAGAGTGATGAGGAGAGTGATGAGGAGAGTGACGAGGAGAGTGATGAAGAATTTGATGACGAATTTGATGAAGAGAATGATTATTATGATGACGACGATATTGACGAAGAGGATGATTATGATAATTATGAAGACGATGAAGAAAATGATTATGATAATGACGAAGACAATGAAGAGAGTGATTATGATAATGATGAGGAAATCGAAGAAGACTCTGATGAAGAAGAATACGATAACGATTACGAAAATTTACATTACAAAGGGAAAGATAACTATTCAAATTACAGTTTAAAAAATGCTTTAAGTAATTTAGCTAAAAGCAGTACTAATCACTTAATAGATAAAGCAACAAATAGTATTTCAAGTGCTTTAAAAAAAAACTTTAATAAAAAAAAAATAATAGATAAATCAAACAAGTTCTTCGGTAAAATAAGCAAGGGTCTTAATAATGGTAAAAAAATTATTAATAAAACAAAGAAGGATATTAAAAAAGGAATTAATAAAGGGAAAAACGTTATAAAAGACACAAAAAAGGATGTAAAGAAAGGTGTTCAAAATACTAAAGAAAAAGGAAAGATCTTGACTAGAAAAGCTAAAAAGGTAGTTAAAAAAGGTAAGGACATAGTTAAAGAAAATGCTCAAGTTGGTGTGAATAAAGTAAAGAAGGGAACAAAAAATGGTATAAATAAAGTAAAGAAGGGAACAAAAAATGGTATAAATAAAGTAAAGAAGGGAACAAAAAATGGTATAAATAAAGTAAAGAATGGAGCAGAAAATAGTATAAATAAAGTAAAAGAAGGAACAAAAAATGGTATAAATAAAGTAAAAGAAGGAACAAAAAATGGTATAAATATAGTAAAAGATGGAGCAGAAAATGGTATAAATATAGTAAAAGAGGGTGTAAAAAATGGTAAAGATAAAATTAAAGAAGGTTCAAAGGATGTTATAAATAAAGTAAAAAATGAAGTAGACAAAGGTGTTAATAAAGTAAAAGAGTACGCACAAAATGGAGTGAACGAAGTTAAAAATGGAACAATAAATGCTATAGAAGATGCTATAAAGGAAATATCAAAACCTACTGGAAATTTACGCTTTAAAGAAAAAGAAAGTATTAATAAAGTTAATACATCATCTAATAAAGTTACAAACAAAAAAGTAAAAACAACATTAAATAACACAAAATCTGATGAGAAAAAAAAATCTAATGGTCGTAAAACGTCTCTAATAAGTTTAACAGAAGTATCAAATAAGAAATCCTTGAATAAGAACAAAATTAAAAAAGAGATAAACAAAATTAATAAAGAATACAAAAAGCTGAAAAGAATGGAAAAAAAAATGAAGAAAGAATTGAATAATCCTATTCCTTCGGACAAAAAAATTATATCAGAATTTGATGATTTTGAAAAATCAAATGAAATTAAAAAAATATAAGAATATATAAATATCTCTATATTTTTTATATGGAAATATTATAAATAAATTAGTAAACATATATATATATATATATATATATATATGAATGAATGTATATATGTTCATAGATTATTTCTTATATTTCTAAATTAAAATTGTTAAAAAAAAAAAAAAAAAAAAAAAAAGATTTATTTTGCTCTTAAGCATATTTTAATATATTAATTTATTGATTGTATGATTATTTTTTTTTATTCAACATATTGTTTTATAAAGCGTTGTTATATGATTATGCATTATTATTATCTATTATGCATATATCTTTTTCAACATATTTTTTTATTTTTTCCCCCCCTAATCTTTGTCTTTTATTTTTAATTTATGTTATTTATATATTTTTTCCATGTTTCTTATTCATATGAATATATATATATATATATATATTTTTATTTATTTTTCTATATGTATTCATTTTTTCATTGATATTATATTATGAAAAGACTTTATTATATTTTTTTAAATAAAATTTGTAAATTAGATTATTAAAAAAGAAAAACAAAATATTAACTTATGTTTGCTGTTGTATGTGGTTTATAAACGTTAGGATATAAAATTATGTTAATTTTTTATTTATGAATAAAGGACAGTATTCTAGAAATATAATAATGTAAATAATAGAATAATATATATAATATATATATGTATATATATATATATATTTAATGTTTTTGTAGTATTCATTATTACAATAATATAACTTATATATTATTATATTTATTTTCTGTGTACACATATGTTGTGTATTTTAAAATAACCAGTTATAAAATCTCAATTTATAAGTTAAAGTTTTATTATATAAAAATGATATGTCTACTTCTATAATGTTTTCTTTTTTTTTTTTTTTTTTTTTTTACATAGAATTATCAGATGTATATTAACAAGATTATCTTTTTATAAGATATTATTAAACAGTTTGATATTATTTTATTTATGTTGTATTATTATAGCTACATAGCTACCTTTCAAAAAAAAAAAAAAAAAAAAAAAAATGAAACCTGCATATGCATATTATAACATGAACTTGTTCATGTAAAAAGGGGTATAATTTTTTTTACCTTTTTAGCTAACTGACTAATTATAATATATTTTTTTTATATAATTATACTTTAGTTAAAGAAAGATAATATAAACCATATAAATATTAGTTGTCTTATAATGATACGGTATATCATATTGAATTTAGTTTTATAATTTTTGTACTTGTACTTGTTTCAGAAATAGGTTATTTACTTAATATATATATATATATATATATATATATAATATACTGTACTACACTATGTTTTCTTTTTTTTTTTTTTTTTCGTTCTTTTTTCTTTTTTAGTATTGTAAACTTTATATGTTTCTATAATTTTTAATTAATATGATTTAAATTTTGATTGTTACATATATGTAATAATAATATTAGATCTTTTGTTATATTTTTTTATATATAGTCATATATATTGATTTTTCTGATTTGATTTATTTGTTTCTTACATTTGTGAAATATATTATAGAAATTGATTTATAATCGTTTTGAAATTTGTGGGCATATTAGAATTGGTTACTAGTGGTTATAGTATTAGTATAAATTCCCTGTGGATATATTTATATATAAAAAAAGAGATTGTTGAAATATATATTTATGTGAGTAAACATTTGATTTTTTCTATTTGAAAGATGCGAAATTATTTATGTAGAGTTTCATTTAATGTTGTTATTTTGATAATATTATTTTGTCACATTATTATAGCCAGAAAGAATAAGACGATAAAATGGATAAGTGTTGAGAAAGATGGGAAATTGTTTAATCATGTAGTTCGGTATTTTATAAAAGATGATAAAATATTGAAAATATATACAATTAATAATAATATAATTATGGATAATACTGATGACGATCATAATATGAATAACAAAGAAAGTTTGTTAAAGAATAATTATAAAAATATTGATAATTTTTTTAACAACATAATTTATAATAAAGTTCCATTAAGTTTCATAGTAGAAATGTTTTATGGTTATGGAAAGAAAGAAATATTAAATTATAATGGAATAAAAACCTTTAAGCTTATGTGTAATAAGATATGTAATTTAGAAGAATATAAAGTTGAGAATAAATGTCCTTATTATTTATTTAGAAATATAATATATAATTTTATACCTGAAAATGCTTTTATAAAAAAAGATGGTAATAACGAAAGTGTTAATAATAATATGTATATAAAAAATAAGAAAGAGTTACCATTTAAGTGTTCATCATATATATTTTTCTTGGATAACATGTTAAGTAAAAATCAGAAAAAGAGAGAACGATGTATTTATAGAATGAAACATATGAATATTTCTTATACATATGTAGAATATGAACTAAAAGACACTTTTGAAAATATATTTTTTGACGTAATAAAATATATAAGTAAAATAATGGATGCGAATAGAAATGTAATGAATTTAAGGAATTATGAAAATAAACAATATAAAATGTTCATAGCATTAAATAATATAATATTAGAGAAAGAATCCAAATTAAAAAATGTTTTTTTTTATAATACATTAGAAGAATATATAGAATCATTGGATGGTATAAACAAAATATTTGCAGAAGATATTATAAAAGAAATTATGGATATATATTCTAATATAAAAAATGATAATGCACATAATGAGAAAGCATTTTTGAGAACAAATAAGTTCATTATAAATAGAACGTCTAATTATATAAACCATTATAACAATAATGATATATTTATGCTGTATAATGACAGTAATTCTAATGCAAATTCATTTTTTCCTAACAAGCAATTTGATAGTAATAATATTGGTTATGAGAAAAAGGATGCAAATAAATATCAAAATGATTTTTTAAAAGCTACTATGGAAAGTAATATGAATGATAAAAAAAATGATGAACAAATTGATATGTTAGTTTTATTAAATAAATATTTTTTTGATTTTTACATAAATATAAGACGTATGAATGAGGAATATAACGAATACTTTGATGTAACATATAAATATGATGAAATTAAAAATGTGCAAAATAAAAATAAGAATGATCAATTATTAAGAAAAAAAGATAACGAAGAAAAGAAGAGAAAGACGGTTTATACATCATTTATAAAATTGAAAGAAAAATATATGAATGAAAAAATAAATAATGAGGCCAATATTACTAATGAATATATAAGTGGTGAAACTATAAATGATAAATATGTAAATATGAAGCATTCAAATGGTGAGTTATTAAATCCTCAAAATAGTACTGACAAGATAATCTTAAACTCAATGAATGTCTTAAAAAATATAACAGATAAAATTAAGAAGGAGAATAATTTTTCACATGTTGATAAAATAAATGAGATAGATATACCTACTGTTGCTGAAGAGGAAAGAAAAATTGATGACTTTTATGAATATGAAAAGAAAACCATGACGAAAATACATGAGAATAAGGAAAATATTTATAGAATGATTAATGAAGACTTAGATATATTATTAAAACCGGCGCAAGACGAATATATAAAGGTGGCTAGAAATATAAAAAATAAATTGTTACAAGAATATGAGCAAATTTTGAAGGAACAAATATCAGACGAAGAAATATAAGAAAAGAAAAAAAAAAAAAAAAAAAATATATATATATATATATATATATATATAAATATATTGTGATTTTTATTATATTGGATTATTTTATTTTTTTCATTAAATTTATTAATATATTTTATATGTTAATGTTTTCATAAATATAAATATACATTTATATATATCATATCATATCATATTGTATTTATTTTTTTACTTGTCAAATATTAATTAAAAATATAAAAAGTTTTAATTTCGAATTAAACAGTTATTACAAAATATACATCTTAAGGGATATATTATGGAATATATATATATATATATATATAATGAATGTTGTATTATATATTATAAAAAAAAAAAAAAAAAAATTTCCTTGAGGAATATCCAAATGTAATATTTTTAACTACATTGCGGATTAATACATAACTTTCCAACTCTATTTTCTTCATTTTTCCATGTATTCAATTTGAATAAATCTTCAATCCAGTTGGTATTGTGAACCTCATTATTTTCTATAAATAAGAAAGAAGATGTATTTATGTAGATTCATATAAATAATATATTTTTTTTTGTAAATAATCATGTTGTTAATTCGTTACTCATAGTTTTATAATGATAAGGAACCCCTGAAAAGTTAAAAAAAAAAAAAAAAATAATAAATGAATTAATAAATAAATAAGACATTAAACTGAACAAATTATGATTCGATAAAGATATACACAAAAATATATACACATTTTACATATATATACAAAATATGAAATATACTTATTGAACAATCAGGTCCTGCAAAAAATGATTCGTTTAGATACTTTTTGCATATACAGGTAATAGAAGCATATTCTGAATTATTAAAAGTTTTGATAAAGCACTTCGATTCATTTTTACAATATGATAAAATTCTAATATCATCTGTTAATAAAGAGCATTCTTTATAACTACATAATATCTCTAAAAATTAAAAAAAAAAAAAAATGGATAACAAAGGATATGCATATATAAATTATAAAGTTACAAACAATCCTCATATAATGAAGAAAAAAGAAAAACTTACTTTTTTGTCGTAAAAAAAAGAAGAAAAGAAAAAATAAGAAAAGGTCTTTTTTAAGCATTGCTACTCAAAAAAAATATAAACGAATAAATATATACATATATATTAAAATAATTAATATGTTATAAAGATAATATTTAAATCATATTATATTTAAAAATATCCAAAGGGTATATATATATACATATATATATATATATATATATATATATATATATATATATATATTTATAATTATTTTTATATATAATTATTTTTATATATATTTATATTTATTTTATTTTTTTATATGTCTATTATTTTAGAATAAAATTCAAAATAAAAAAAATAAAATAAGGCAAAACATAAAAATTGCATATTTTTTTTGGATGAGAAAGAGAATGAATATATATACATAATAGTAAAAATATAATGCATATACATTTTTTTTATTTAATTTTATGATATTAAAAAAAAAAAAAAAATTAAAAATAAAAGTATAATGTATGTATGTTTGTATATATATTTTATACTTTTGTAAAATGTGAAATTTAATTTAATAACAAAAATCCTTGTCATACGAATATGATATATTTCATCCTCTTTAATTAAATGAAAAAACACAATTAAGGGGCTAAATACCATAAAAAAAAAAAAATTAAATAAATAAATAAATAAATAAACATATATATATATATATATATATATATTATGTTTATTTATTAATTTGTTCGTTTCAACTTGATTTTGTATTTGTTCAGGATTTTATTATAACGTGTATAACATTTACAAAAAAAAAAAAAAAGAAGGGAAAAAAATTATTTTATATGTATTAAAATAAAGTGTAATCCATTATAATATTGATTATGGTTACACATTTTTATTTATTTTCTTTTAAAAAAATAGAGTATTTGCCATTGTTCCTAAAAAGAAAAAATATAAATATTATATATGTATATATATATATATATATATATATATATATATATATATATATATATGTATATATTTAATATACCTATACATGTGAGAATTGATTCGTTTAACAACGTTTCAACCGAATTTTGTATTCTTTTTTTAGCATCAATTTTTCCAATATTTTCTAAAAGTATTTCTTCACTTGTTTTTTTCATTTCATTACGAAGATTTTTATTATATAAGCTAGTTAATTTTTTTATATCTTCTAATATTTCATCTGAACTTTTTTTTTGTTCATGGAAATCATTTAATTTTAAAGGGTTCGTCCACATATCTTTATGTAAATTTAATAACATATTTTTTTCTAATTCATTTTTTCTATAATTAATTACTATGGAATAATAATTTCTATTTAACCCATGGACTAAAGCTGTTAAGGTTGGTTTTGTCAAATAACCAATATTTGATGTAGTTTGTCTTGGTTCTTGTCCTAACATCAATATATGTGGATTTATTAATCGAAAACAATCAATAACTACTTTTCCTTTAACTGATTGTATAGGATCTACTACAACACCAATTGTTCTTGGATTTAATTGTTCAAAACTTTTCTGAGTATTTACATCAGTACCTGATAACCAACACCCAAATCCAGGATGAGAATGATACCATCCAACGACCATTTCATGTCTGCCTGTTTTTTTTAATTCCTCTAACATATTTGTTTGATAAACTGGATCTACTGCTTCAACACTTACGCTGTTACCTGACTGAGGCATAGCAAAAACATCAACAATTCTTATGGTATATTCATCAACTATTTCACCTAGCATTAAACCCATAACTTCCATAGGTACTCCAGCCTAAATAAAAAAAAAAAGAAAAAAAAAAAAAGGAAACTATCTGACTTGTTCATAATTTTGTATATATAAATATATATATATATATAAAATGTATGACAATTTATATAATCATATTAATATATAATAGGAACATATAAAAAGGAAATATTAAATAAATAAATAAATATATATATATATATATATATATATATATATATATGTGATTATGTTCGAGTAAGGTATAAATAAATATTTCATTTATACATAATGTTCATATAAAATGTTACATTTCCATATATTTATAATATGTTATTATTTTAATCTTAAATTTATTTATGTTTTACCCGTCCATGTTTTAATATCTTTAGAAGAGCCAAAGGAGATATATAAACTTGTTCACTGGTATCTGCTAATGTTTCATTATTTATTCCATTTCCATCAGAAAAGGAATAAAATAATTCACGTAATGAAGATGGAATACCCGCCATTTGTATAATATAAATAAATAAATTTATAAATAAAAATATATATATATATATATATATATATATATATATAGATGGGTATTTATATATATGAAGAATGTATTAATATTTATAAATATATATATTAATATGTGTATATTATTATATTTATATGTATATATTCATAAAAAGGAAAATATATATAAATTAAAAAAAAAAAAAAAACGAAAAAAAAAGGATGTTTTAAATTTATCATATGTTTTTCTTTGGATTTTCATATAAATATAATATTCTTTTTATTTATAAGCATAGTATTATTTAAAAAATTATAATTTATTAATTATATAAAAAAAAAAAAAACCAAAAAACAAATATAAATAAAATAATATTAAATATATACAAAAATACATGAAATTAGGTAAATATAAATATATATAATAAATATATATTATAACATATGTAAGGATAAAAAAAAAAAAAAAAAACAGTATAAATAATTTCTTGTATAAATTTTATTTCGTTTTATAAAAATATATATGTAAAAATATATTGTATATTATATATGTAATTTATATATATATATATATATATATATATTTAACATTTTATAAAAATTAAAAATATAATATGTATATATATATATATATAAATATACATATATATATTATATATTATATATTTTTTTATAATTATTATTTCTATGTAAAATAATATACATACATAAATACATCATATTTGTATATTTTTAAATTTTATAATTAAAAGATTATTTATTGGATGAGAAGAAGAAAAAAATAAATAAAACAATAATATTCATAATAATAATATAATAAAATAAAAAAAAAATTATTATGATTATTTTTATACACATTTAATATTATTATAATATCTAATTTTTATATATAATGAAAAACTGGTACACAATAAAATATATTATTATATATATATAATATATATATATATATATATATTACCAAAAAAAAAACAATTGTGTAAGAGAAATATAAATTGTACAATAATTTCATTTGGAGTTATTCTTTTATTCGTATAATTCTTTTAGATACCCATTTAATATATAATGTATATGATATTGCCAATTTGTTAAATTTTATATAGCTATATAAAGTTGCAGGTTCATATATCTTAAAATATTTGATACAAATATATATATATATAATAACATATGTATCTAAAATATAGAATATAATATAATATAAAAAAAATATAAAATAATATAATATAATATAATAATATTATTCCTTTTTGAAGTTATAAATTTTCATATTAAAAAGATTTTTATTATATGTTGTTATAGTTTTTTTGTGCACAAACTTAAAAAATCGAAAGAAAAAATAAAATAAAATAAAATAAAATAAAAAAATAATATTAAACCAAAAAATATTTATTTTGAAAATTAACATATATATATATATATATATTTTAATAATACTTAAAATATACATACAAGATAAGATATAATTCAATAAGGGAAAAAAAAAAAAAAAAAAAAAAAAATAAGGAAATTGAGAATAAAAGAATAAAAATAAAATATATTTATAATTCTAATTTAAATATTAAATGAATATAAATAAATAAACAAAATAACAAATATAAAAAGTTAATAATCTTTATTATACCCAAACTAATTTTTTTTTTTTTTTTTTTATTAATAATCTCATTATATTAGAATAAAAAAAAAAAAAAAAAATATACATGTTAGATATATAGGACAAGGTATAATATATGGAATGGCTTTATATTTTTATGATATATTAAATAAAAAAATGTTATATATGTTGTATAGATTTTAAAAACATTTGAAATTTCTTAAGGTCATATTAGGATAGGTGTTACATCATTTTACTCATCGATAATGAAATATGTACCTGAAGAGATAAAATATATATATATATATATATATATATATATATAAGTATATGTACACTTTTTAATTTATTATATATATATATATATATATATATATATATATATATTTATTTATTTATATTTATATTTATGTAGGTATATTATTTTTTTTTTTTATTTTTTTTTTTTTTTCGTACCGTTTAGTTTTTGCTCCTTATCCTTTACACTGTCATATTTATTTATTCTCGGCCTGTAATTTGTTGGGTCCCTTCTAAAGGTTACGTCAATTATTTTTAAGAATTTATTCATACCTGCTGCTAATGTTTGAGGTGTGTTCGCGACTGTGTTTACTCCTGCTTGTCCATCAAAAACTATGACATGGTCAGCTAAATAAGTGGCCATAATAAAATCGTGTTCTACAACGAAGGCTGTTTTGTTTGTGTTAAGAATAAATCTTTTAATAATTTTGGATACGATAATTCTTTGCTCTGAATCTAAGTAAGCTGATGGTTCGTCAATTAAATATATGTTTGTATTTTTGGCTAATGTAACAATGATAGCAACTTTTTGTAATTCTCCTCCTGACAATGTTAAAACTTGATTATCTAGAATAGATTCGATTTTTAAAGGTTTAATAATTTCATTATTAAAATATGGATCATTGTATAAACCTTTTAATTTGGACATTAATAATTGTCTGACAGTTCCTGTAAATTTGGCTTGTATTTGTTGTGGTTTATATGAAACACTTAAAGATTCAAGAAATGATAAGGTTTCTAAATTATCTGGTTTAATTAGTCCAGCAAATAAACGTATGAATGTACTTTTTCCACTTCCATTTTGTCCTAGTAGAACAAAAATTTCTGATTCTGAGAAGTGACCTTTGTCTATAGTTAATGTAAAAGAATTTAATGTTTTGACCATGGTTGGATAATTATAAAAATGTAGTCTTTTTTTATCTTCATCTGTTGCATCTTGGTCTGTTGCTAATTTAAAATTTAGAGATTCTTCACGAATTCTTAAATTATCTGTAGGTACAAAACCATCTAGAAATATATTAATACCTTCTCTTACCGAAAATGGGCATGTAACTACACCATATGCTCCTGCTTTACCCCATAGGCAACAAACATAATCACTAAGATAATCTAATATAGATAAGTCATGTTCGACAACAATAATATAATTATCGTGTTTGACTAGTTTGTGAATAATTTTTGCCATGGAAATTCTTTGTTTTATATCAAGATAACTACTAGGTTCATCAAACATATAAACATTAGTTGATTGCCCAATAATAGACATTAATAGAGCAAATCTTTGTAATTCTCCTCCACTTAAATCTTCAACATTTCTATCTAATAAATGTTCTAAATCTAATTCAGCAATATATTTATCTTTTTGATTAAATTTATCTTTCTTATTTATAATTTCTAAAATATTTCCTTTAATTTGTTTAGGTATTAAATCAACATTTTGTGGTTTAATAATAGGAGAAAGTTTTTCTTCTAATAATTTTGTAAAAAATATTTGTAATTCGTTACCTCTAAAAAAAGATAAAATATCTCTCCATTCTGGAGGGTTATTAAATTTACCTAAGTTAGGTTTTAATTTTGAAGACAAAATTTTTAATGCTGTCGATTTACCTATACCATTAGTTCCAACTAAACCTAAAATTTGTCCTAGCTTAGGTATAGGTAATCTATGTAATTTAAAAGTATTTGGACCATATCTATGTACTACATCTTTATTTATATCTTTAGGTAAATTAATAATTGATATAGCTGTAAATGGGCATTTTTTTACACATATACCACAACCTATACATAATGTTTCACTTATGTATGCAATTTTTGAACCATGATCTACTTCTATACAAAACTTTCCTGTTTTTACTATTGGACAATTTTTTTTACATTCTAAGTGACATTTTTTGGGTTTACATTTATCACTGCTTACTATAGCTATTCTTAATTTTGAAGCTTCTAGTTTGTTCTCTTTATATAAATCCTCTTTATTTTTCTTCTTCATATTTTTTTAAAAGATGTATAATAAAAAAAAAAAATAATAAAAATAAAAAAAATAAAAATAATAAAACTGTGTGGGGGAAGGTACGACAATATTAAAAATTCACGTGAACAATTAAAGATATAAAACTTAAAAGTTAATACAATATGGATATATATACATATATATATATATATATATATATATATATATTTATTTTTTTTTTTTTTTTTTTTTATCTTCTTTATAACCGCGTCGTTTTAAATTAATGCAAAAAGTAGAGCATATAAGTAATATTTTTTTATATGTACGTATATATTATAATAAATTTTTTTTTTTTTTCCTCCCACACCCTTTATATATGTATATAATTATTTATAGGGTCTAAAGTAAATAACGTATTTTTTAAAAATGGGTACACATAAATATATACATATATATATATATTGATATATATATATATATATATATATATATATATATATATATATATATGTATATATTTATTATAATAATGCAAATTACTTTTTCTTGCGTTTTCAAAGGGTATTTGTCCAATTAAAAAAAAAAAGAGTCATTAATAAAATTAACTTGATAACAAAAATTAAGATAAAAAGTATTCACTATATTTATTTAAATTTTTTTTCTTGTAACTGCAAACAAGAAAATGTTGTAAAGAAGGCAAAAATAATAAAAGCAATTTTATCACGTTTTATGTAATGGGTATATTTTTACAAAAATGCACAGATCATATTCAAAATGATACATGTAGTAATGAATATGTAACAATTCATTTATAAATAAATATACATAAAATATATAAAAATATAGATGTTTTAATATAAATAATATGAAATATTATATATATTTACAAATTTGGTTTTATAATTTGTTCTTTAATATTTACAAAATATTTTTATAAAAATTAAAAAAAAAAAACTAAAATTTGATCTTTTTTTTTTTTTTTTTTTTATTGATTTTATTTTATTTTTGTTCTACAAGTAAATGGTAAAAATAAAAAAATATATATATATACATAACATATATAATAATAATATTATTTTATAAAACAAAAATAATAGGTTTAAAAAAAAAAAAAATAATAATAATAAAATAATCAGAAGTATATATGGAAAATAAAAGGAAAGTTGACAAAATGGAAAAACATAAAAATAAGAAAAAATAAAAAAATATATGAAGAAATATATATATTTATATTCTCTTTTTCATATAATAACTTCACAAATTATTTCTTTTTTTCATTTATTATATATTAATATTATATTATAAATAATATACATAATAATATATTTTATATATAATATTAACATTATATTATATATATTATGTATAATAATTATAGAAAAAGAAGATATATATAAAATAAAAATCTTTAAAATATATATCATTTTTTTATAATATATATTATTATATATATGTATATTTGGAAAGAAAAATATCATATTATAAAAAATTATTTTATTATTTCATTAACAATATATTATTATATGCATATATTTAATATATATTATATATATATATATATATATATATATATATATATATATATAAATGTAATATATTATTTATTTATTATATTTTATAAAAATTACACCAATTTATTATTATTATTATATCATAAAAAAGATAGTTAAAAAATACAATATCTTACAATAACAATATGATTTATTATAATATAAAATTTATAATAATTATATTTAATTTATATATACCTTTTTATTATTTATAAATATATAAATATATACAAAGTGTATTATATATATATATATATATATATATATATATATATAATTTATATATTAATTCGCAACAAAAATTAAAAAAAATTCGTATTATATATAATATATATAAAATAAAAGTATAATATATAGGTATATATATTTATAATTATAAGGCAGGATATATTTTATATTGTAAAATAATGATCATTGGAAAAAGCACCTATAAAGTATTTATTTTTAATATATAATATATATAAATAATTTAATACCATATGCAAGAGCTACAAAATAAAAAAAAAAAATTAAAAGAAAGAAAATATTAAAAAATAATAAAATTCAAATAGAACAATTAAAAATATTATCTTTAAAAAAAAAAAAAATATATATATATATATATATAATATATATATATTATAATATTTTTATTATTATATTTGTTTCCTTTTCTTTTTTTTTGTTACTATAATTAGGATTCAAGTTTAAATGTATTCTTTTACACTTTTTTAGAATATATATATATATATATATATATTTATTTATTTATTTATATTTAATGTAAAAATAACTTTTTTGGTAATATGGTCATTTGAATAATAATAGTGTATTAGTTTTTTTTTTTTTTTCTTTTTTTTTAAATATGGAAATGGAATGGGCTTCAAAAATTCTATCACAGTTATTAATTAAAGAAAAGGTTGCTTTATTTTTTGTTTTTTATTTTCTTTTTTTTTTTTTAGAAATATATATTTATATATGTGATTATATTTAAACATTTTCATAAATCTTATCTTTTTTTCTTTTTTTTTTTTTTTTTTTTTTCCTTTTTCTTATAATAACACTGTAAAAATCTGTTCTAATAATTTTTTTTTTTTTTTGATGTCTTTTTATTTATAGTGCTTAAAGGAAAAAGATGTGTATAATTTAATGGGAAAGTTTGGGGATGTAAATAAAATTATTCATCATATGAATGAAAAATTAGAACCTCTTGGATTTATAGTTAATGTATGTATATATATATATATATATATATATATATATATATATATATTTATATAATAAAATATATTTATTTATTATTTGATTATTTTGTTTCCACCATATATTTTTGTAGAATGAATTAATAAAAGGTGAAGAATATATAATATTAAATTCTGAAAGAATGAGAAATCCTAGTAATAAAGATTTCAATAGAGAAAATGAACCTTTTGTAAATGTGAAAGAAGAATATTTATTTAACTCTAAATTTAAAAAGAATGAAATAAGTTTATATTATTTAATTATCGAATATATCATTAGTAATAATAAAAATTTAAAAATTGACATAGGGGATACTACATATCAAAGTTTATGTGTTCAATTAAACATAAAAAATGCTCATACCCAAAAAAATATACGTAAAAATTGAAAAATACCATAAAAATAATATATATATATATATATATATATATATATATATATATAACAAACAAAAACAAAAAAAAAAAAGAAAAAAAAAAAAAAAGAAAAGAAATGAAAAGAATTATAAATGGAATATGTAATATATATACATATATATATATTAATATATTTATATTTAAACATATAGAAATTTTTTTTTTTTTTTTTGTATGCGTATGTGTTTAATTTTTAAGTGGACAAATTGATATTTTATAATTGGATTGAAAAAAAGTCAGGGGAACTCATGCTAGGGATACGCTTTTTCACAGTAAGATATAAATAAATATATATATTTATATAAATAGGAAAAAATATATATAATTTTATTTTTCTTCTTTTAAAGGATTTAATAAAATTTTTCCCTTTGGACAACTTGGATAAATGCTCATTGTGTAATAACGCAATAATTGTAGAGGTAAATAATTTTTTTTTTGTTTTTTTTTAAATATTTTTATATTTATTAAAAAACCTATTAATTATTTTATTCTAATTTTTTTTTTTTTTTTTTTTTTTTTTATTAAAAGAATAAACGATGTAGTCATTGTTTGTCCGTTTATCATCCCCACTGTTTCGGTCACCTTGCCGAAAAATTGTCATTATGTTTTGTGTGCAAGAATGCTTTATAAAAATTAAGGGAGGAAAAAATATACATATTTGAGGAGATACATATATTATATATTTTTAAGTACTGTATCCATTTTTTTAAAACGTTTTTTTTTTTTTTTTTTTTTTTTTTTTTATTTAACTTTAATAATATCCTGGATGAATTATATTTTTTAGAGCATGAATATATAAGGGTATTGTCATGCTCATATATCTTAAATTGATAGAAACAACTGATACATTTTTTTGTTCATAAAATTCAAGCATCCTTTTGGTGGCTCTACAAAAAATTATAATATATATATATATATATATATATATATATATATATATATATATATATTTATTTATTTATTTATTTATTTATTTTCATGTGCGTGAAATTTTTATTTCTCTTACTGTTGTATATTGTCGTACAATTTTTCCTTTCCCAAATTGAGAAAACCAATAGGAATAGAGCTAAAAAAAAAAATAAAGATATAAAGATAAAAATATATATTGTAAACATGATTATATATAATATGTATCAATTTATTTAAAAAAATGTCTTTTTATATATATAAATATATATATTACTGTGTTGATCCTTTATTTAGATCTGCAAAAGCTTTTTTAGTTTCCTGATCTACATCCTGAACAAAATTATCTTCATTTAATTGTAAGGTAGTAAAATTTCTATAATAAGGAAAAATAAAGAAAAAAATCACATACATATAAATAAAACAAATATATAAAAATATATATATCTATATATATCTATATATATATATACATATATATATATATATATATATATATATATATATATATATATATATATATATATAAATATATATATTATAATTTTAATTTTTTTATTTTATTTTTTTTTTTGTATATTGCATGTTGAGTTTCATTTAATAATATAAAAATACACATATTTAAACTACAGACATATAATGATGATTATATTTTGTTTGTTTTTATATTACTTGTTATGCTTTTTTATTTTGGATATTATATGTGAATATTTTTTGCTCCTAATCGAAGCATCAAATATATAGAAATCGAATCTGCTCGTAATTTCATTTAATAAATCATCTTTATTATAAACAGCTTCAAATTTATCATATGTCATAACCTACAAATTTTGGAATATAAAGAAAATATTAAAATGAATTTGTATAAATATATATATGTACGTAAGTATGTATGTGTGTGTGTGTGTATGTGGGTATGTATCTATGTATGTATCTATGTATGTGTCTATGTATGTGTCTATGTATGTGTCTATGTATGTGTCTATTTATGTGTCTATGTATGTGTCTATTTATGTGTCTATGTATGTGTCTATTTATGTGTCTATGTATGTGTTAATGTATCTGTATATGTATATTTTTATGTATGATTATAATTAAAAATTATGTTTTATTTTATTATTGATATTTTTGATTTTACCTTTCTAATTTTTCTCATTTTATTTTCGATTGCTATTTTTTTCCATTTCTCGCTATTATCATTTACTAATATTAGAACAGACGAATAATAGGAATGTCTTAGGTTACTAGAAAAATATGGAAAAAATAATTAATGTAAATATATTAATATGTATAAGTAACATATAACAAAAAAAATATAAAATAACAAAACAAAATTAAATATATATATAATATATACATATATTATCATATATATATATATATATATATATATATATATATATGTTTATATTTATGGTTACATGCTGAAATTATAGTGCTTTCCTATATTATATATTGATGACAAATCGAAGTTACAATATATTAAATAAGAATCATAAAAAAGATTTTCTTGCTGCTCATTTAAAGGTTCTTCTTTTTCTCCTCTATCAAAAATATAATTATATGCCTTATAAAAAGTACTTTGTTCAATAACATATTCATCGTTTTTTTTTAAATTTTTTGAATTCTCATTAATAATAATATTATTGTTATTGTTATTATTGTTATTGTTATTATTGTTATTGTTATTATTGTTATTGTTATTATTGTTATTGTTATTATTGTTATTGTTATTATTGTTATTGTTATTATTGTTATTGTTATTATTGTTATTGTTATTATTATTATTATTAATATTATTAATACTATTATTTTTTTTTTTTATTTTAATATTAGGAGGTATTTTTTTATTTATCCTTTGATTTTTATTATTTAATAAGATAGCTTTCTGGAACTTTTCATATTTCTGATTATTTTTAACATATCTTAAAAATTTGGTGTTTTCTTTTTTTTTCTTTTCTAATATTTCTTTCTTTTTATTTTTAATTTTCATTTTTGCGTAATTCAAATGAGGAAATTATTTATACAAATTATATACAAATATATTTATGTAGTAACAATATAAAACATAAAAATCATATCATTAATTATTTATGTATGTATATGTATATATATATATATATATATATGATTAATATATATATTTTTATATATTAGGGAAAAAAAAATATATAATATATATATATATATTATATACACAGTTAGATTTATTATTTAAAAACAAAAAAAAATATATATATTACAATAATACATATTATTTTATTTAACATTATAATATTATCATATTATTATAATTTATTGAAATGCTGTCCTTAATGTTATTATTACTAATTTATTTTTTGTTATTTTATATATAAATATTATATTATATATATATATATATATATATATATATATATTTTTATAAAATCATAAATGTATAATTATTTTTTCAAAAATAATATTTTTTTTTTTTTTTTTTTTTTTTTTTTTTTTTTATCGGGCACAGTAAAATTCTAAGGTGAATTAAAAAAAAATTAATATGCATATAAGAAAATAATGTACGTATTTAAATAATTATGTATATTATTTTAAATAATTATATGTACATTAAATATATATATATATATATATATATATATTATATAATAATATAGTAGTATGTTTTTTTTTTTTTTTTTTTTTTTTTTTTTTTTTTTTTCTTAGTGTTTTAATTTAATATATATTAAAAAATATAGAAAAAAAAAATTATTATATTTTAAATTTTGTGATGTTTAGCCTTTTTAAGCATATAACAAAAATTATATTCATAAATGATTAAAAGAATATGTATATATTTTTAAGAATACCTTAAAAATAAAATATGTATGTATATAAATGTATATATAATATGTATATTATTGAAGAGAATATTTTTTCACGCAGTCCCACATAAAAAAAAAAAAAAAGAAAAAAAAAAATTAAAATATAAAGAAAATTTTTAATTTCTATTTATAGTTGTATTTTTATATATATAAATTTTTTTTTTTTTAATTTATACCTACACATCTAATATGATATTACGATTACGATAAAAAAAAAAAAAAAATGTGAGGAATATAATAATATATATATATATATATATATATATATATTTATTTATATTTATATTTATATTATAATATATTCATATATTTACGTACATACATTTATATATATATATATTGTTCTTCGTTCATTTTGCCATATACACATAGAACCTTTTTTATTTTTTTTGTGGAATGGCCCACATATTTTTGAAGCGGTGGGGATGTAAAGAATATGATTTATTTTTAAAAAATAAAGGAAAGATATGGTGTTATTTTAACTTTTATAAAAGTGAAAGTGTTCATAACCATGTAGTAAGTAATATAAATAATCAAAATACTAGTAATGATAATCATATGAATGATTATAGTAAAAATTTGAATCTCGGTTTTTATAATAATTCTGTTAATAGTTATAATAATGAAAAAAGAAAAGATTTGATTTTACATAAATCATTTAGTTTGTTACAAAATTGTAATGTTAAGGAAACCATAGACATTTTAAATATATATATAAAATTAAAAAATGAAAACATAGAATTTTTAAAGAATATATGTTTGAATTTATTAATGAATAAAGAAAAGATAAGACATATGGAAGTTTTAATTTTATTAAAAAAATTTTCTGTTATAAAATGTAAAGATTATTATTTATTTTCTTATTTTAAACAAATATTAATTGATAATATGCATGTACTTAATTTTGAAGAATTAGTAGATATATATTTTTGTTATACGAACTTAAATTATTTCGATTATAATTTTTTTTTTTTAATTGAGAAAAAGATATTTTATAATTTCCATAAAATCGATATAAAAAGATTAATTATGTTAATACAATGTTTTAATAAGAAGAGAATAATATCTAGAAATTATATGACTATATTATTATATAGTATATCAAAGAATATGAATAATATGAATATATTTCAGCTATGTGTTATTTTCTCATTTTTTAAAAAGTTTCATATTAATAATACAATTCTTATAAGTACTTTAATTCATAGATTTAATTGTCAGGTTACTATAAATGAAGGACCTAAATACATTTCTATGTTTTATAATTTTTTATCTTATGTTAAACGAAAATGTGTCGAAAATTATAAAATTCTCGAAGGAAATAAGGAGTTGTTAAATATGATAGAGAATGGGAATGAAATATTTATTAATAAGGAAGATTTTGGTTCTACACATGAAGAAAAAATTTTAAATAACGAATTAAATGAAGAAAATTATAGAATGAATAATGTATATGATAATTCTCATAAAAATTTATTATTATTTTCTAAAGAATTAAAAGAAATAGAAAATAAATATTTGCCACAATTTGATGAATTAAATAAAATAAGAGAAAAGACAAATTATATTAAATATAATTCTTACAATATGAATATACTATATACAATACAGAATACATTGAAGAACATGGAAATGATAACTAGGAAACATATAAAAAATATGAATGTTATGTCATTGTGTTTATTATCATCTTCTTTATCTCATATTAATAAAAATAAATATATGTTAGAACAAATTGCCGAATCCATTGGTAAGAATTCAACAAAACTATGTCCGTCATTAGTCAGTTCTTTTTTATTATCTTATAGTAAATGCGGTCATAAGCATGGTCCTTTAATTTATTATTCTCTTGACTTTTTTTATAAATATTATAAATTTTTTGATATGAATGATACTGGATTGTTTTGTAAGGCATTACAACTTTTTTGTATAAAGGAAAATGAATTTATAGATACACTGAATGAATATATGATAAATGAAAATAATATAAATAATAATATTAGTAATATAATATATGATAATATATCTAGTGATAATCATGACATGATATCTATAAATAATTATTATAACAATGATAAACATGGGGGAAAAGATATAGCAACAAATGATAATATAAATATTTTATGTTATCATATAAAGAAAAAATTAGATAATGATATGAGTAAATTAAATTATGAAGATTCTAATGATTATTTCCATAAAGATTTATTAAATGAAAATAATAAAGAAAAAAAAAAAACTATTGAAAACAAAAATATAATAAATTCTTATAATAAAATGAAAGATCATAAATATGTAAATTTTAGTTATATTGATTATGAAAATATAAAAAAAAAAAATTATTATAAAAATAATTTATATAATATAAATAATAATATTGGATCCAAATATATATATATAAATAATATTGTCTATATATTAGAATATTATGCTTTTTTATTAGTTAAGAATATAAATATATTAAAAGATTTATGTAATATATTTATAAATTTGGAACTAAATTATATATTATATTCAAGAATATTTTATGCTTTTTATATTTTGCAGTTCAATGATAATATAATTTATAAACTTATACGTAAATTTACTTTGCATGAACCATTATATGAAGGTATGTATAAAGAAAAACATATCTTTAAAATTATAGAAGCTCTAAAATATTATGATGATAACAAAAATGAAAATGAAATCAATGACATATATTTTTATATTTTACCAAAGAAAACATTTTCTTTTATATTTAATTTTTCAAAGTATTTCTTAACATATATTTTTTTAAGAAAAAATGAAAGATTTCTCAAATCATATATGTATCCAATCAAAAGTCTCCCTTTTTACAATGATGAGTATATATATATCCACGTGTCTAGTAATTTATTTAATAAAAGATTGTAAAATATATATATCTAATAAATAAATGAAAAAAAAAAAAAAAAAAAAAAAATTATATATATGAAATATATTTGTATATACATATAATAATACATATAATTAAAATTATTTATTTTAATTTGTTTACTTATTTATTTATTTATTTATTATTTATTTAATTTTTTTTTTTTTTTTTGTTTAAAAATATTTTTAAAAAATATATTATATATGAATAAAATAATTAATGTGTAACAATTTTTTTTAATTTTTTTTTTTTTTTTTTTGTACTTCCATATAACTTTATTTTATATAAGGTTATATAATATTATGTATTTTTATTGTACTTTTCCTTCCTTCCTTGTTTGTTTGTTTGTTTGTTTGTTTGTTTGTTTGTTTGTTTGTTTGTTTGTTTGTTTGTTTGTTTGTTTGTTTGTTTGTTTGTTTGTTTATTTCTTTTTTTTTTTTTTTTTTTTTTTTTTTTTGTTATGTTTTCTTTTGCATTTCATTATTCAAATTTTGTGTAAACTTCATGCCAATTCTTTGTGAGAAGATAGAAAACTTCTTTACACAATTTAATATACAGTTATTTTCATTATTATCTAATTCTTTAGAACGAAAGGATGTTATGCATTCGTTAAAACATCTTTCTACAATTGAATTATATGTATTCATAGTATCTTCATATTCCGCTTTGTTGATTTTCTTCATTATTTTATCTCTATCAGATTTATTAAAAGCACTCAAATCTAAAGACTTTTCCATTTTTTTTTTTTTTGTTTTTTATAAAAATATTAATATGTGGATAACTATATTCTGAATATATTATAATGTATGTTTAAGTGTGTTGAATGGGAAAATATTATATTAATAATATTATATATATATATATATATATATGATTTATGTTTATAGTTTTCCTTTTTTGAACAAGTTCTAAAAATGTAGTTACACTGTTGGCTAGCGTTATTTGTATGTTTATATATATATATAATATATTTTTAACTAGTGTGTCTGGGTTTATTTGCTGTTATCATACAGTATATTCTACATCATGATATGTTCACTGTTTAAAAAATATAAGAGAAAATAAAAAAAACAAAATCTGATAGAATATTATAAAATTATATTACCTTATTCTACATGTATATATATATATATATATATATATATAAATTATAGATTACTATTGTTCATGTTAAAATTTATTACAATATGAATAATATTATAGATTGAAGAAAATATTACAATTATGTTATATAATTTTTATGTCATATTTTTTTTATGTAATCTCTTCTTACTTTTCTTTCTTCATTCGAAAAAACAACAAAAAAAAAAAATAAAAAAAAAAAAAATAAACAGAAATATATATATATATATATATATATATATATGAATAGGAAAATATTAAGTATATTTTTTACATTTGTTATATGTTGTTAAATTTTAGAACTTTTATTTATTTTATTTTATTTTATTTATTTATTTTATTTTTTTTTTTTTTATAATATTTTAAATATGAAGAGTATATTATGATATATTAATTTAAAATAAAAAATAAAATTATAACGGGGATATAGGAAAGTATGAAATATATATTTAATATATATATATTTATATTTATATATATATATATATTATAATTTAAACCTGTAGAAGGAAAATGTATATATACACATTAAATGGTTACAACTTTGGGTTTTTTTTTTTTTTTTTATAAACATATATACATATATGATTAAAAACATATACATATATGTATATATATATATATATATAGATATATTGAAGATATTTAAATATTAATATTTGTAAGGTTTAATAATTTGAAATAAAAATATATAAGGACTATATTTATAGGTATTTTTTTATCTTTTAAGTGTTATTAAAATTTAATACTCAGATTATTATCATATATTAAGAAAAAAAAAAAAGAAAAAGAAAATATATATATAAAGAATAAATAAATAAATTTTCATATATATATCATTTATATAAATACATTTGTATAAATTTGTAAAAAATGGAAATTATGTTGTGATTAATTATAAATAAAAATGTTTTAAAAAAAGATCATATATATATATATATATAACCCATGAGACATAAAAATTTATGTTTATATTATTTTAATTTTTTGAGAGGAGATGCTTTAATATTTCGTATGACATAAATTGTATTGCACCTGAAGGTATACATTTCAACATTGATGGAAATAATCCATGATAGAAATTTCTAATTCCTTCAATATAATAAATATTTTTTATACAATGGAATGTATTTTTATAAATATAATTTTTATTATCAATACCATTATTCATCATTCTTTTTCTTACTGTATCTCCTGGGAAAACAATAATAAGTGATGTTAGATTACTTAAAGATCCTGCTAATGATGAATACAAAGCTAATGTAGGAATATTATTATAATGATTTGATGAATATGTTTGAAATATGTTTTTATAAATATCAAAGAATAACATTTGTAATGTAACATATGGTACTCCTGTTAATAATGTTGGTATATATCCTTTGTAGAAACCAGAAAATCCTTCTTTTTGTATTATTTCATATATCATTTTAATAAGTGATTTTTTTTTATATAAAGTATCATTATTATTTGTTAAATATTTTTCATTAACACCTAAAGCCATACGTATACTTAATAAATCTAATGGATATGAAACCGTTTTTTGTATAATTCCAGAAATATATCCAGCTGTTATACTTTCATAATAATTAAATGTATTTTTTGTTTTGTTTATTAAAATATTACTATTATTTTGATAGCTATTTTGTGTATCCATATTATTATTATTATTGTAAACATTTTTATTTTTTATTTTGGCTTTTTTTTTTAATTTGTCTTTGATTATATCATTAGTTCCAAATTTAGCTGAATATACAATTCCACCTCTGATCGTATTAACAAAATTACCTTTCCATAAGCCTAAAACCCCTTCTTCTTTTATAATAAAAAAAAAGCTTTGTATAATATTCCTATATTTCATTGATGTCTGTTGATTTTTTATATATGATCTTTGAATATATTTTATTGGCTTTCCAAAATTATATGTTATATTATTATTTCTATTACGATATAAATTTTTATAATTTTTGTTTACAAGTTTGATATGTTTTATTATATGTTTCATATTATTATTAATATGATTTATATTTGGGTAATAATTAAGTAAGATTTTTTTACACATTTTATGAGGGCTATTATTATGAATATTATAATAACTTGGGAAATACTTATTTATATTTTTTGTACCTACTTTTTTGATATATGTTGAAAAAAAGTCATGATTGACATTTTGATTTTGTTTCATTCGATAATAATTATAATAATTATAATAATAATAATTATTATTATTATTTTGTATTTTATTTATTTTATTTTTACTTTTATTTATTCCTTTCAATGAATTTATTTTTTTTTTAAAATTAAGAAACACCACATTCTGTCTTTTCACCAAATTGCACCATAACTTTTTCTTGTTATCATTTTTGGTAATGCATAAATTTTGTTGATTATTTGACTTTAATTTATTTTCTACATTGATAGCATTTTTTAAAATAATGTTATGATTAAGTATTGATACTTTTTTATTATGATAATTGTGTTTTTCTTTTTGTAAATTTAGTTTTTCCTCTTTCTTATATTGATTAAACATGGGTTGGATTTGATAAAACAGTTTTATACGATCAAAGGGAGCAAACAGCGTTTTTGTGAGGATGCCTGATATTAGTCCACATACTAAGATTTTATTTTTATTTTTATTTTTTTTTTTCTCTTCTTCATTTTTATTTGATATTTCCATAAAATGAATATATTTATGTTAAAATGTATTAATGTGATTACGTAAACAGGTATATATTAATATGTATATGTCAATATATATATAAATATATGAATATGTATGTATATGTGCTTTTACCTATATATTATATTAAATGATATTATTATTTATTTTATTTTTTTTATTTATTTTATTTTTTTTTTTTTTTTCATTGGAGTGATAAGCTAATTATATATATTCACATATATAATTATTATTTAGTACACATCAAAATAAGGACATAAAAAAATATACATATATATATTTTTATATATATACACACTTAAAAATATATATATATATATATATATATATATATATAATATATATTTTATGTACATTTTATAAGATATAATCGGATGTAACTATTTTAAAAATAAAATGGAAACATATATAAGAGCTTGATTTATATTTTTATATGGTATTTATTTTTTTGTGTACTATTATTTTATGAGTTACATTTTTTATGATTTATATTATGGATGTAATAAAAAAATTGATAATAATAAAATAAAATAATAAAAACAAAATTGAAATGTGTTGATTATTCTTATTGTCACATAAATATGGTAATTCATCAATTGTATATAATATATATTATATATATATATATATTGTTTTTTTTAATTAATTTGTAATATAATTAATATTCATTTTTATTTTATTTTTTTATTTTTTTTATTTTTTTTTTTTTTTTCCTTATTATTCTTCCATTTTGCATTGGAATGTCATATTTTTGAATGAATCAGAAAAGTGAAAAGAAATGAAATATATTTTCGTACAAAATTTTTTTCCCCTACATATATATAAATATATATATATGTATATATATTATGTATTTAATTATTTATTTATTTATTTATTTGTTTATTTCAATTTATATTGTCAAACATTAAGCCACAATTGTATAAAATAATGAGATAAAATTTTATATATAATACATTTATTATGTTAATATATTTTAATATGAAAATATATTATATGTATAATATAAAAATATTAAGTATTTTAAGTTATTGAAGAAGAACCTATATATATTATAATGTTGGAAAGTATAAATATGAAATTTTTTATTTAGAAAAAAAAAAAAAAAAGGAAAAAATGATAAAGATAATGATGAAGATAATAATAACACAAAAATTTTGGATTATAATATCTGTGTAGTATTTTTCTTTTTTTTGTTGTTTATTTTTTTTAATTTATGAATGTTCCATATATGCTATATATTATTTGCTCGAACATAATAATTAACATATTTTTAAGTAATTGATAAAAGGAAAAGAATTATATAAAAATAAAAATATGTATATGTATTTATTTATTTTATTTTATTGTATAATTTTTTTTTTGAATGTATATTTTGTTTCATAAAGCTTAAATTCGTTTAAGATATTATATATATGTATATTATACATAAAAATAAAAATGTTTTTACTTATTTCTCGAAATGATGTAAAATATATAAATTAAAAAATAGAAATATAATATATATATATATATATATATATAATAGAAAGATTGAATCATATAAGTGTTCTCTCATTATAATATTTTTTTTTTTTTTTTTTTTTTTTTTTTTCACCCACAAAAATATTTACACACACATCAAAAGATAATTATTTTATTATGTTAACATTATTAGTATTATATATTAATTAAAAAGAGAAGAAAAGAAAACTTCAAATTTATAATATGTTAAAAATTGGGATTTAATTATAAAAACAAAGTATATATATATATATATATATATATATATATATATTATAATAAGTTCACAAAAAAAATAACAATGATTAAAAATATGGATATATAAAATTATACATATATATATATATATATATATATATATTTATTTATTTATTTATTTATTCATTTATGTTGTATTTCTTTTAATTTTTATGATATATTTTCATTTAAAAAATCATACAATAATTTAGCATTAGATTTGCTCATATAATTTTCTAACTGCTCTAATGTCTGATCACATAAATCTCTTAATGAATTAATATTATTTATTAGATAATGCATATTTTTCTCAGTTACTCCTGGTAAGCTTCTTAAAATTTCGATTGCATTCCAATTTGTTACATTTTGAACCTTTTTTATTACTTTATCATCTTCTATGTTTTGTAAATTATATAAATTTTTATCAAAAAGATCATATATGGTTTCGTATTTATACGTTTCTTGTTTATTGTCTACATTATCTTCATCATTTGTTTGAACTACTAATTCATTCATCTTCTTATTATTATCCTCTTGTATTTCTTTATCCTTAATTTTCTTTGTATCTGTTGTATTATTTTGGTCGTTCTCATGATTTCCCTTCTTTAGTCTATTCTTACTTATAAGATACTGCTCTCGAACATTTTTTTGTAAGGTCATATCAATATGTAGTGATTTGAAAATGTCAGGTTGGCTTGCATTAACTTTCAATGACCAGAAAAGTTTAACAGTAAAAAGTGAAAAAGGACTCCACAATATCTTGAGTTTTGGAAACTGAATACATATCATAATGAGTTTTGTGTAGACTGAATTTTTATCATTTAAGGATGCAAAATAAAATAAATTTTTGTTATTAAATTCAATGAGTAATACATAAGTTTGATAATATTTCGACATTTGATTTATTTGATTATATAATCTATTATTATTTAAGGATTGTATTAAATCGATAATTGATTTTCTTTCAACACATATATCTTTGGTTAGAATATAATCTCCTACTAATAAAGAATATGGTATAATATGCATCTTACTTTTATATAATTTATATGTTAAATCAGATTTTAATTCTCTTATATCTACAATTACGATAGGTTTTGTATTATTAAAAATACTGTATAATATAAAATTAAGATTAAATGAATCTATAGAAAATTTCTGTAAAATTTCTTGAATTTGTTGTATAATTTTTTCATCAAATGTAAAAGAAGAAATATTTTTATTCATTTTATTTTGATAATTTTTTATAAATATTTCTTCTTCTTCCATACTTATAAAATTGTTATAATGATTATCTAATAAAACATTATTATTTTCTACAGCATATTCATCTATTTTAACATCTTGAAAACTTTTAAATTCATTACATAATGATTGATTAAAATTTGTTATATTCTTTTTATTATCTTTAAATCTTTGTTGAAATTTTAAATATGAATTTATAACTTTTTTAAACAGTTCTTCATTCTTGTTAAATACATTTCTATCTAATTCAAAACGTAAATTATTTCTATTTTCAAGAAAATTTATCCAATTGGATTTTTCAACTTTAACTTTGTTTAAGTATTTATTGTAATGTATATTATTCTTAAAGAATATTAAAAAGACTTCTACATTATTGCACATATCATTCCATATTTTTAATTTATTGAATATATCAATTGGTTGGTTTATGTTTTCATTCATTTTTTTTTTTTTTTTATCTTGAAATGTATTTTGATCTTCATTGATTTCTGTTTTGATGAAATTATTTTGCAAGTTATTATAATAGTTTGAATTTTTATTGATACGATTGCAAGGATAATTATTATAATGATTATTATGATTATTATGAATATAACTTTTATTATTATTATTATTATTATTATAATTATCATTATCATTATCATTATCATTTCTATCAATATTATTATCAGTTTTATTAATATTATTTTCATTGTGTTTAACATATATAAAATTATCCTTCTCATACTTCATGATATACTTAAAATATTTTTCCTCATGTAATTGGTATATACTATATTGAAAGAGACGAGCACAATATATTTCGACATTCCTAAAAATATCCAAATCAAGGGTTGTCAAAATTATACGATAAGGTTTAATTGTCATTAGAAATATTTCTAAAAAATCCAAATTTCCACAATATTCATTTATTTGAAAAAAATTATCATCATCCAAATGGTCATCATTATTAAGAATATTGTTTTCATCATTATTAAGAATATTATGTTCATCATTATTAAGAATATTTTTTTCATCATTATTAAGAATATTTTTTTCATCATTATTTTGTTGTTCATTGTGATGGTCTTTATTTTTTTCTTTATTTTTTTCTTTTTCTTTTTCTTTTTCTTTCTTTTTTTTTTTGGCATCTTTTTTACATTTCCCATCAATTTTATTTTGTTCATTTAATTTAATTTCACCTTCGAAATTGTGTTCTTTATCAAGCTTCTTATTGATTGCATCAATTTTTTGATGAAATGTTTGAACAAAATTATCTTTGGTATAAATATTTTCGTAGTTCTTATTTATGCATAAAATATATATATGCGGTTTTATATATTTCAGATTATGCGTTTTATTTTTAATCATATTATACGGTATATTAAAAGGATTATTTTGTAAGAAGAAAAAATTTGAATTATTTGAAATGTTGAAATTATTATTATAACTTTTATCAGAACTGACAGAATCGTCTGTAATATAATTGTCAGTAATTTTATTTTCTTTTTCTCCTTTGATAAGTACATTTAAATGTTTCTCACACTGAAAATTATGGTCACCATTATCATAATTATTATTATTATTATTATTATTATTATTATTATTGTTTAGGTTAATTATTTTTTCCTTATTTTTATCCTTATCTTTATCCTTATTTTTATCCTTATCTTTATCCATATTTTTGTCCTTATCTGTATCCTTATTTTTATCTTTATCATCATTTGTGTGAAGGACCAAATTATAAAATTCCTTTTGCATATAAAAATTGTCAACTATTATTACTATTGGATATTCTATCTTATCCATTTGTTTATTTATTTCTGTATGGTTTGTATACATTTGCATGTTGTCATTATCATTCGTTTGATCAATACTTATCTTATCCATCTGGTATTTACATTCTTTATTATGATTAATAACTATATGTTCATTAGATTTAATTTTATTATTTTTACTATTAACATCTTCAACTTCACTATCTGAAGATTTTATTTGTATAATATCATCGTTTACTTTTTTTATTAAATTATACTTATTTTCATTATTACTATTATTATCATTAAATTTTTCTGATTTAACTATTTTTCTTCGTTTATTGTTCTTTTCTGTAGTATTGCTATTATTATTTTTAGAATTTTTGATATTTACATTATTGTTTGATATAATCAATGTACTGTCTTTTGTATGTTTGTTATCGTTCATAGGTTTCTTATTTGATTGTTTATTATATTTTTTATTTAATATAAATTTTCTTTTCATGAGATTTTTATTTTTGATTTTTTCTTTCTGTTCAATTAGCTTTTGATATTGGTTTTTATCAATATCTCTATTATAGACTAATTCGTATACCCAATTATATAACTGATTAAATTCTTTTTTAACTTGATAAGATTTATGAAAGTAATTATTATCATATTGTATGACATTAATAATATTTTGTGTATTATTTATAGTATTTATATCATTTTGATCGACCAATATATCCATTTTATTTAAAAAAAAATCTTTTCTTTCTCTTGATAAATAAAAAATTTCGTTAGCTTCATTACAATATAACCAAATACATTCTTTATCTGCTTCTTTTAAATTATTAAGATAATTATAAAATATGAGAGAATCATATATAAACAAATTACATAACATATTAACTAATGTAATAATTTCTTTTAATAATTTTTTAGTATTATAATTAAGTGTTTTTGATTTAATATAATTAAGTACATATGATTCAGCATTTTCAGAATATAATAAAGGGTTTAAATCAAAGTCATGAAAATTATAATTTTTTTTTATTTCTAAATTAAGGTAATGTAAAATATTAAGAATATTCTCTTCTATTTTTAAAAGAACCGTTGGTATATCAAGATTAATTTCATATATATGTGGTTGTAAAAATTTATTATTTAAAGATATATGTATATGTTTATGAAATCTGGGATAACAATAAATTCTTTTCATAAATAATTTTTGAGCTAAATTAACAATATGTTGATGATTTATTAATTTTTTATTATTACTTATGCCTTTAATAAAACCAAATTTATTCCTTTTTCTATATAACTCGATAATAAATATTTCTTTCATATTATATATCAATCTATGATTTTTACAAATAAATATCCCATCAATAATTTCAGGAATTATTTTAAATGTTAATAAATCTATTAGTAGCACATTAGAAGAAATAAAATATACACCTCTCTTTATATACATCTCTATTCTTTCATGTGATTTTTGATCTCTTATATATTCAGTTTTGAAATAATTTATTTTTATTTTATCATTATATCTTTCATCCATTTCATTAATATGTTCATATAAGGATAATTGATATTTCAAAAAAATATTGTATTCTTTAGGTGTGACATTTAATATAAAAATGAGTTTATTTTGGGTACACATGTCCTTTAAATGATTGTTTTGTGATATGTTAATATTATACATATTATTACAATTAACATTATTATTATTATTACTGTCAATGTTATTATTATTATTATTATTATTATTATTATTATTACTGTCAATGTTATTGTTCCTTCTTTCCGCTTTTTCCTTTTCCTCACGATGCTCTAATAATACATTTTCATTGTCATTTTTTGGTAATTCATTATTTGATTCCTTATATTTATAGCTATCCAAAATGTTATCAATTATGAGTCTACGACTAGTAGTAATATCAGATTTGTCAGATTTGTCAGATTTGTAAGATTTATTAGACTTGTCAGATATGTCAGATATGTCCGATTTGTTAAATTTGTTAGACCTCTCAGATTTGTTACACTTGTTAGATTTATCAGAATTATCCGAATCGTCAATATAATATTCCAACTCATTATCATTTTGGACCTTATTTTTATTTAATATATTTTTTGTTGTGCTTTCATTTTGTATATTTCCTTGTCCATCATCTTCTACTACTTCTATATTTCCGTCTCCATATGTTTTATTATATTTATTCAAATTGAATAAATCAAAAAATATGTTATCGTTATTTATATATTGTTCATTCCATAAACACCTGTTTTGATAATAAAATATAAAAATTGCTAAAATGTTTAGTTCATTAAAACCATCTGCTAATATTATTAAAGAATCTTGTTCTATCAATTTCTTTACAATTTTTTTCTCATAGTATAGTGGATACATTCTTTTTTTTTTGAAAAACGAAAAGGAAATTCATTCACTTAATTAATATATAAATAACGAAAAAAAAAAGTACATATACATAATATATATATATATATATATATATATATATAATATTTGTGAATTATGAAAGAAACTAAAACAAAGTAATTTTAGAGGCGACTTGAAAAAAATAATATAATCAATATTATAAATAATATATTAAGATATCATAAAAAAAAAATATATATATATATATATTGTACCTTATTATTATATATTATACGAATAATTTGATAAATGATTAATTAATTTTTTTTTTTTTTTTTTTTACATATATGTGAAGAAATAAAAGAAGGTGTAAATTTTAAAAATATAATACACATATATAAATCAAATATTTAAAAATATTATATATATTTATGAACATATGAAATTATATTAATATTATTTATTTTTTCTTTAGAAATGTCTTAAAAAAAAAATTAAAAAATATACATCTAACATATGTTTAATTGAACAGATCTTATTTTTGAATACACATTTTTTTTTTTTTTTTTATTTAATTATTATGGGATCACAATCAAATTATTGAATAATAGAAGTCAAAAGTACAAATAAGTGTAACAAAAGCAAATCACTTCTCAAAAAAAAAAAAAAAAATAAAATAAAATAAAATAAAATAATATATAATAATTTTGATAAATATATATATATATATATATATATTTATATTTATATATTTATGTTTTTATAAATGACGAAATTATTAAAGGATTACAAGGATATATTAATAAATACATTATGATATAGTATATATATATAATTTTAATATATGGATATAAGATATGATGAAAATATATTTTTTAGTAATAAATCCAAAATTTCCTATATATATATATATATATATATATTAATTTTTTTTTTTTTTTTTTTATATATTATCGAAGATATATAAAGGATCTTTATATATTTTAAAGTGAAAAGATAAATAGGAAGAAAAATTACATAGTATAAAATTGAATATTTTGATTTCTTATAATAATAATATTAAGAACTAGATACAACATTATTATGAATTTTATAATTGAAATGGTAAATGTATATAATATATATATATATATAAAGTTTGAATTATTTATATTTTATTATTTAAAGAACATAAATAGTAATATATCTTCTTTTTCGAAGGAGTATGTAAATTTAAAAAGGAAATTAATAAAATTATAGTATCTACAAAGAAATATAAACATATACATATATATATATATATATATATATATATATATATATATTGTTATGTTTATTTATTTATATATTGAAAAAGTATAATATATCCTGTAATGATTAATTTTTATTAATTCAAAATGTAACATTCACAAACTCTTTTGTATTCTTATATTTGTAATGCTTACTTTTTAGTTGATATGAAAATATTTCATATAAGGCATAAAATATAATATCTTATTACAAAACTACAAAAATGTATTATATTTCTTTTATTTATATATTTATGAATATTGTGAATTTAATTGATGATCTGATGTGTACGTACAAATAAAATAATAAGTTATACTAAAAGTATATATTGAGAAATTAATCAAGGTGTACGTACATATATAATAATAAATCATACTAAAAATATATATGGAGAAATTAATCAAGGTGTACGTACATTAAATATATTATATTGTTATATGTAAATATAAATATATATATATATATATATATATATATACATATATTTATTTATTTTTATTTATTTTTTTTGAACTAATCATATAAAATATATCATGACATTTAACATATAATGTTATGTATATGTATGATATATAAAAATATGAACGTTTTTAAGAAATATAATATTACAACGTCTTTATTTTATTATTATTATTTTTTTAAATAATGAAATTCTATAGACTTTATATATACATATAAATATGATATTATAAAAAAGTACATATGTATATAATTATTTTTTTTTTTAATATTCTTGTGGTATGAATAAAAAAAAAAAAGCATTGTAAATAAGAGAAACGTAGGTCCTTATATGGCACATATATATATATATATATATATAAATTAAGTATGAATTAATTTTCCTTTTATATTATTTTTTTTATATAAATATTATACATGCATAATGATAAAAATATATATTTTTATTTATTGTTTATTTTCCCTTTTAAATTAAAAAGTCTTTATTATAAATTAAAATTTACCTTTCACATTTTTGCTTTGTTTAAATTCAGCGAGAACTTAATAAAAAAAAAAATATATCATACAATTTTTTAATAGAGATAATGTTATTTTTATTTTTTTTTTAAGAAGTGGTTTATTAAATAAAAAAATAATATATATATATATATATATATATATATATATATTAAATGTATAATATTTTATATGCATTTTATTTATGTACAGATCAATATATGTATATTTATCTTTATAATAATATAGGAATTTAAAAATAAATTAAAAAAATTATTATCTCGTTTTTCTTTTAGTGTGTACAGTGGAATGTGATATTTCTTTTTTATTCTATTATATATAAATATATATTTATATATATATAAATTTTTTTTTTCTTCACATATATATTTGACCTATTGTGCCTTTAAAATATGACATATAAATAATGTATATTTTTAAGAATGCGTATGTATATACATATACAAATAATTAATATATGAAAAAATAAACAAATATTTACATTTTAATTTGTATTAATATATTTTGTAATTATATTATATATATATATATATATATATATATATATATACATTTATATATTTTTATTTATATTTACATATAAATAATAATTAAAATAAAATTTGTAAACATAATATATATATATATATATATATAATAAAATATTATGTATATATATTTATGGAAGAATAAAAATAAATTTTTATTCATCATCTTATATTTACGCTTGTTTTGTTAAATTAATAAATATATATATATTAACCTCAAAGGAAATAAAGTATTTGTGAAAAAATATTAATATATATGTATTTTTATATATTTTTATAATACTCTGAAAATATATGAATATAATATTGTTTTATTTAGACATAAATCGTTGAATTATTAAGATATAAAATATCAAAAAATAAAAAAGATAAATATTTTGGTATCATCATATATATATATATATATATACATATATATATATATATATATATATTTATATTTATATTTATATATTAAAAAATTAAATATAAGTAATCCAAATGGCCTTAAATCCAACATTAATACAAGGAAATGGTAAATGATAAAAAAAAAAAAAAAAAAAAAAAACATTAAATTATACATAGAAATATATTTATATTATATAAACATACCAATTTTTTTTTTTTTTTATTATATTTTGGTTCTCTTAGAATTTTTATTTCCAGCCAACAAAGGATCTGAGGTTACTTATTTAAGAAGGGAAGATGTTAAGTTGAAATTGTACTTGCCTGATCGGTAAGAGACAAAATATATATTTAAAAAAGTATATAAAGTATATTATATGTACATTTTATATTTTAATATATGATTGTTTATTATATATATATATGTGTATATTTAAATTTTTATTTTGAGGGTAAATTCTTTGATAAAAATTTTTATATATACACATGTATACTTAAATGTTCATTTTTTTTTTTTTTTTTTTTTTTTTTTTTTTTTTTTTTTTTGTAGAACCATTAAAGAAGATGGAATGATATTTTTAACAAGCTCACGTTTAGTGTTTGTAAAGAATGAGCACAGCAAAACCAATGCGAATTTTGCTGGTGTAGAATTTCCATTAAGTCTAATTGAAAAACCTAAATTTGAACAGCCAGTATTTGGATTAAATTATTTGAGCGGTATAATAAAACCATTAATTGATCATCCAAATAGCTTAAAAAGTGCTTGTAAATGGAATCTTGTATTTTTAAATGGCCAATGTAGTAGTTTCCTTAATATATTTTTTAAAGTATATGAGGCAGCTAAAAAGAATAGACCATTGGTTGGTTTAAATGAATTTAACGAACACTTTTTTTCAAATAGTAATGCTTATGTTGATCCTAATGATCCAACCTTTTTGTATATTAATGAGCCTATAAATGAGAATATTTATACTCCTCAGAATTTATCACAAAATCATTATATACCACTGGGAAGTTACCCAAATGATAATATGAACCCTAGTAATAATAATATTAATACATGCAATAATAGTGCTAATACCTTAAGACAAGAAGAAAACATTCCAATATATAAAAGACCATTTGTTCCTAAAAATAATAACCCTAATAATATTATGACATATAATAATCCCAACTATGTGAATACCTGTGATCACATAAATAACAGAGCAATGGGGAACTATAACCAGAATGTTTTTGTACCTAATAATTATAATAATACAAATAATAATATTCAAAGTTATGATTCTATAAATAATTCCTTAACACATTATAATAATTCTTCCGAAGGTAGAATGCTTTATAACAACAGTAATACAAATATGGGATATTATAATAATACAAATAATTTTAGAAATTATGACCAAGGAAGTAATAGAAATGTCACAGCGCAAATGAATTATCAGATGTATAATAATATACCAAGTAATAGTATGTCAAATAATAATATGCCAAATAATAATATACCAAATAATCATATGTCAAATAATCATATGTCAAATAATCATATGTCAAATAGTAATATACCAAATAATAATATGCCAAATAATAATATGTCAAATAATAATTTGAGTACATTTCATCAAAGGATGAATGCTCTACATCCTCAACCAAACAATCACCATTATAATCCGGCATATAATGAACACCTTAATAATTCATATAATCAACAAAATAATAATACATTGTATAATGAACAAAATAATGCCGAACAAAATAGCTCTACTACATATGACCATCACAAAAATGCTGAAACGTATAACAAAAATAATTAAAATATAATATATTATAATAATAATAATAATATTTTATTAAATTAATATTTGTGATAGTAACATTATATGACATCTTATAAAAAAGAAAACAAAAGATATTATAGAATTATATTGTATTCATGAATATATTATTGAATATATAGATGGACAGAGTTCATTTTTCTCTCCTACAAAAATGTCAAATTATATGGTAAATACCATTATAACAAAATTTATTGACGTATAATATATATATATATCATTTGAATAAATGTGTAGAGTAAAATATATAATCATCATATGATACACCGAATTATATATGTATATATATATATATATATATATATATATATATATAATGAAATTTTTATATGTATTGATGAATAATATGTATGTACATATGCATTATGATGTATGTGTACTTTTTTATTTAATTATTTGTTTTATTCTATATGGACAAAAATCAACTTATATCTTAAAAATTTTTTTTATATAATATTACTATTACTTTATGTTTTTTTAATTTATATGCTATAAATATGAATTAAATATTTCGACATTTTTATTTTCTTATATTTATTTTTTTTTTTTTTTTTTTTTGTTGTTAAAGTATTTACTATATAATATTATATATATATATATATAATGAAAAAAACAAAAAAAATAATTATATTAAGTTTTCTGAAAATTAAACTTTTAAATTTGAATTAGAAGTCTATTTTAATAAAAAAAATAAATTAATAAAATAAATATTTTTTGTAATCATTTATTTTCTAATGATATTACAAATGAAAGAAAGGCGTGTTCAAATTTTACACATAATTAATATATAGGGTTCTAATATATTTTCAAAGAGAAAGAAACAAAAACAGAAAAGATACACACCTTAAATTTTCATGGCCTCTTATGATATATATATATATATATATATATATGTATTAATTATCTAATAATAGTGTATTTCACAACAGTTTTTTTTTTTTTATTTTTTTATTTTTTTTTTATTTCTTTTTATTTTTTTAAATATTAGTATTCCGTAAAGTACAATTTTAAAAATTAAACATTTATTGTATTGGATCTTTCACAATTATATAAATAATTAATTCTTTTTTTTTTTTAATCAATGAATACAAATATATATTTAATTGATTTAATGTATCTGTATAATTTATATGATCCTGATCTTATGAGTTCATTATAAAAATATGTTCGCTCATATTTTTTTCCTATTACACAGTACAAAATATATTATTAGCACAAATAATTATCGTTAAAAAATAAAATGAAATAAGAATTAGAAAATGAAATTATTTATTTATTTATATATAAATTTATTTATTTATTTATATATAAATTTATTTATTTATTTATTTTTTTTTTTGGGTATTAACTAAAAGTAATGTAATTGGAAAAAATTCATTATAATTTGCATAATTAATAAAAAAATGGAAAAAAATTTATATAATATATAATATTATATTTATATTTAGAAATAACACAATTAGAAACAAGTGTATGTCTAGGAACTATATTGGGAAAGATAATACATGTAATATTAAATGTTTATATTTATTTGTTTGTTCATATTTTATTTAGGTTTTTCCTTTTTTCTTATACTTTAATTGTTTCTTATTTAATACGATGGGATTTTCAGAAAATCCCAAATTTTCCCTATTCATAAATAAGCTTATCAAGAAATCTAAAGTTATAGGGTTAGGAAAGAAAAAATTAAAAAATTAAAATTATACCCATTGATATAACATATATATATATATAAACATTTAATATTTTTATTTATATATACATAATTTGATTTATCTCTTTTTTGATGTTTGATATATTTTTAGCGCTTTCTTATCAATTATTGGTGTGATTTTATTTTTGGTGTTCAATAAGTTTAATAAGAATGCTGAATTAGACGCTAGGACATTTACCCAATTTGTTGGTAATTCAGTATTGAATAAAAATAATGAGAAGTTTTTTAATGATACAAATTCTTATTTCTTGAACTATAAATATGAAGGAAAAGAAGATATAATAATGTTGATATATGATTATATTAAGAAATATATACCAGTGAATGTACAAAATGAGATGGGTAAAATAAAATTAACTGATGCAATTGAGCAGAATATATTGATATGTAATGTAGGATGTAAATATTGTAATAATATGGAAAGTTTAGTTATGGTAATAAATTTTGATTATAAAGAAAGGAAATTTTTTCATAGTGTAGTTATCGGTTTAACGTTAATAGAGCACTTTTCTAAATGTAACTACATGAGTAAGGATGTGACTTTTTTATTTACAAATAGAGAATTATTATATTCTTTGGGTGTTCAAGAATTTATACAAAAGTATTTTTATAATAATACTAATATAATTGGGAAAAAAATTATAAGATCTTCTACTATTATTGAATTTGATTCTATTTATCCTTCTTATATTAAAATTAATTATGAAGGATTAAATGGTATCTTGCCTAATCAAGACTTGATATTATTATTAACAAATGAACTTCATTTTTATACTATTCCTATTAAAATGGAGCTTACCCATGGTTCTATATTTGATATGGCCCTAGAAAAGAATTATGAAAATGGCCACATATATTTTCTCAGGTACATCAAAAAATATGAATATATATATGTGATGATAATGATGAATCAATATTTATATTATGCTATTCTCAAAAAAATATATGTAATATGTATAAATACCTTTATAATATAATATACATAAAAACATACATTTATTTTATACATGTCATTTTTTGTCTTTTTTAAAAGCTTATATAATACATATAAAATTATACATATGTAAATATATATATATATATATATATATATATATATATTAATTAATTTATTCATTTGTTTATTTGTTTAATTGTTTATTTATAAATTTCTTTTTTGTTTATCCTTTTAGGGAGAACATTCCGGCATTTACTGCAACAGGGGGTAGCAAAGTACCCATAAGAAATAAAATGCTTAATTTGTTCAATCTGACAAAAGCGTTGCAAAGTTATTTAAGAAGCCAGAGTAATACACATGAAGGTTTTTGTCATTCTTCAAATTTTTATTTTTTTAATACATTCAAAAGGCATATACCAATAAGTATATATTGTTATAGTGTTTATTTAATATGCGCATATAGCATAATGAAATTATTTAAATCAGCGACATTTAGAAGCTATATAAATTTTTTAACAGGTTTCTACACTTATTTGATTACTGTATTAATTATTTCCCTACCTATATATTTAATTTCAACAAATAAAAAATTTTATGAGTTGTTTAATTTTAAAAGAAATTATATTCCTTCATGTCATGAATGGCATCCTGATAATTTTGATAAATATATAAAAATAGCAAATATATGGTGGAATGTATTATTTTTCTCAATTTTTGTTGCATTTTTTTTTAATTTATTTATTTCTTTTTTAGTTAATAAAAAAAGAAAAATTATACAAGAAAAAAATGATCAAAATGAATCATTTGATTCCTATAAAAAGGTAGAAAAGGTAGAACGAATTTTAATATTAGAAAAAATCAAGGAATTGCAAAATGAAATAATGCAACTAAAAGGTATTACAAATAATCATAATAATAATATTAAAAATTATAATGTTTATAAAAAAGAAAATATATACAATAATAATAAAAATAATAATAATATTTGTGAAAACATATATGATAATGTAGAAATAAAAAAAAACATTCTGGTTAAACCCAAAATTATAAATAGTGATGATGAAGATTTTCTTATTGAAAAAAAAAATTATGAATTAATTAAAAACTTGGAAAAACAAATAGAAATATTAGAAGAAAAATTGGAATTTTTAAGTAATGATGAAAATGTAAAATATATTTTTTATGATAATTCTATAGCACCATTTAATACAATGATGATATATATGAATATTTTTTATTTCATATTAGTAGTGCTATTAAGTTCGGTAAGTTACCCTAAAAAAAAAAAAAAAAAAAAAATAAATAAATAAAAAAAAAAAATAATAAATAAATAAATAAATAAATAAATAAAAATAAAAAAAAAATAAATAAATAAAATAAAATATATATATATATATATATATATATATATATATATTTTCATTTATAATGAATGTTATAATATATTTGGTAAATATATAATATACATATAATATATATATATATATATATTTTTCTTTATTTATTTGATTATGCCTTTTTTTTAGTTATATAATTGGTCCTATTCTGTATTATTTAGCCTGCTACTTGTAACACCTATATCAATTTTACATAATTTAAAAACAAAACCACTCAGAATTGTTCAAAAGATTATTCTTTCACTTTTTATTCTTTTTATGTTTATTTATATGTATCCTTATGATAATCATATTTGGGTAATCTTTTTTAAAATGAAAAAATATTTACTATATTGCTATATGTTTTAAAATGTAAAAATTTTTATCCATTTTTTATGTATATATATATATATATATATATATATATATTTCTTATTTTATTTTTTTTAGAATCTAAGACAGAAACTAACCAATTTATTGAGGAATAATCTATCAAAATGTTGTAAATATTTAGACAAGCACAAAATATTACAAAGCAAATATTTCCCAGAAAGTTTGCAATTTATTTGTTCGAATAGGTTATTTGATTCATTCTACGTAAATAAATATTTTTTGCATAATCTAAATATTAAATTTAGTTATATCTTGGATATTCAAAATGGATTCTTATTAACTTTATATAATTTAGCAAGACATCATTTTTGTATTGGTACAGCTACCTATCCTCTAATATGCTTTACCTTATTCCCAATAGTATTTTATATAGTTTTTTTATTTTTTTGTTAATAGGAATTAAATTAATTTATCCAAATAGATAATAATATATATATATATATATATAAATTATTTTTTACTAATTAATTTCTTTTACCATTTACATGTATATATATATATATATATATATATATATGTAGAATAATCAAATAAATAGACTATCAATTATCTTGGATATATTTCCATTGTGTTAATTTATAAATATGAATATAAAAGTATAAAGAAATTATATATATATAATGCATACTATATATTGTTTAATAATTTTCATTATTACAGCATAAGACATTTGAATTTTTGGTCTTTCATAAATAAAAAATTATATATATATATATGTATTTATACATTTTATCATATGAATTATTTATTATTTTTATATTATTTTATTATTATTATTATTTTATTTTTTTTTTTTTTTTGGTAAAATTACAAATGAGTGTGTAAACTATTATTTTGTTTTTCCCCTATTGTTTATAGAGATAAACAAAAGTTATTAATTTGAATTAAAAAAAAAAAATTAAATAAAACATAAAGGGATTAAATAAAAATAAATGAAAACATACACATGTATATAATATTATTTATCATATAATGAATTACTAAAAATAAAAAGTTCTGTCCTTTTATTTTTATCTCTCTCTATGTATATAATATTTAAAATAATTTTTTTTATTATTTTAAAGAAGAAAAATCAATAAGAAAAAAAAAAAAATATATATATATATATATTTATTTTTTGACAGTCTATTTTTTTTTATTCATTAATATATATATATATATATATATTTTTTTTTTTATCATACGAATAAATTTTTAAGTTAATTTTTGTTTTCATAATGAACAATGTATATATATTTTTTTTCTTTTCTTTTTGTGTTTATCGTTATCTGAAAAAAATAGCATGCCTTTTTTTATTTTAGTTTTCTTTTCTACAAGTATTTTATTTGAAACAAATAGCATTTTTGAATTTATCTTATTAATATTAATCATTTGTTTATTTGTTATGATTTGTTTATTGTCTGATAAATTTTCTTTATTAGGAGTGCGAATTATATAAGTTGTTTTATCCTTTGGTGTTTTCTTTGAATGAGGTGATTCGAATTGTTCAATTTTTGTATGTTCATCATGTTTTATATTATTATTATGTATTATATTATTGTTACTTATTAAAGGGTTATCATGAATAATATCTTTCTGATATGTTATATGCTGCTCATATTTTATATCATTATATATTTTATTCTGTAAATTATTTTCTTTGATCTTTTGGATGAGTTGATCTTTTGATGAACATGAAAAGGTTGTATTTGTATTTGTATTTGTGTTTGTATTTGTATTTGTGTTTGTGTTTGTATTTGTGTTTGTATTTGTATTTGTGTTTGTGTTTGTATTTGTATTTGTGTTTGTGTTTGTATTTGTGTTTGTATTTGTATTTGTGTTTGTGTTTGTGTTTGTATTTGTATTTGTGTTTGTATTTGTATTTGTGTTTGTATTTGTATTTCCTATTTCTTGTAATATTTTTGTATAATTTCTTTTCTTTAATTTATGTAAGAATATAAGATTTTCTTTTTGTGCTTTCTTTAATAATGTATAATATTCCTGTTTTTCTGCATCCACTTTTTTAATATTTTTTTTGAATAATATTATTTGATTTGTTAAATTTTGATTATTATTTTTTAACAGTTCTATTTCACATATAAAAAGTTTTTTTTGCCATTTATAAATTAAATTTTTGTATTGAGCTTGTTTATATAATTTATAGCACTCGTCATATTTTAAATTTAGATCTGTGATTTTTTTTAAATAATCATTTAAAAGAGATTGATATCCTTTAATATTTTGTTCCATATAATATCTACATGTTTTTATTTCTTTAATTTGTTCTAATAGATCTTTTATTTTTTCGTTAATATTAATATATATTTTATTGAGTACATTGATATTATTTTGATTAATATTATTATGATTGATGTTATTCTGATTAATATTATTCTGATTGATGTTATTCTGATTGATATTATTATTATGAATAGTATCTATAACATTTTTATTTTTCTGTCTCTTTAAATATTCTCTACATTTTTCATATTCAACTTGTAGACACATATATTCTTTAACTTTGTTATTATAATTTTCTTTTTCTGTATTTAATGAATCATTTAGAAATTCTATTTGTTTTTCTAACTTTTTAATTTTTGTATCATATTCAAATATGGAATTATCAATTTCTTTTTTTTTTTTTATGTCTAAATTTTTTATGATTTCTACATATTTTTCTTTTTCATTTTCAAGTTGTACATTTTCTAATTTTACTTTATTGTATTCTTCCTTTAGAGCTTCTTCGTTTTTTTTTATTGCAACATAATTATCACAAAACTCTTGTAGAAGAACTTTATTTTCAATAAATTTATATAATACTTTTTCTTCATCATTCATGTTGTTTCTTTTTACCATACATTAAAATGAGCAATATACGTTGTATATCATTTCTTAAGAAAAAAAGATAAAAGACTTATAAACAAAGATATGTGTGTGTACAAATAAATAAATAATAACATATATATATATATATATATATATATATATATATATATATATTATCTATATTTATTTTATTTTATTTTTTTATTTTTTTTTTTTTATTAAACATTTAACATGTGAAATGTTTACTTTGTTACATATAAAAAAAAAAAAGAAATAAAAAAAAAAAAAACAAGAATAATTATGGATGGTTAATTTTTTTTTTTTTTTTTCTTTCTTTCATTTTAATTACCATAAAAAAATAAAAGTGTAGTTACAAAAAAAAAAACTATTTATGTTAATAAGTGATCAATAAATTTTTATTATAATATTGGAACATTGTTTTTATTTTTCAGAAGAATTATATATACATATATATATTATATATTTTATATATACATACTTTTTTATAAGTACATTTTTTAAAAGAAGGATATATTAAAGGTATATGAAAATAAAATAATTCCACTGTATAAAAGGGAATTGTAAACATATTATATATATATATATATATATATATATATATATATATATATATATTGGAATCATTTATATGTTGTGTTTATATAACAATATTTTTACATTTACTATAATATAAATAGAAATATTTTTATACATATTTCAATTATATTCTATTTTTACGAAAATAAAAAAAAAAAAAAAAAAATATATTCCTTTGCTAAATATTAGTAATATTAAGATTTTAACAAATTACTTAATATCACTTCTTATGTTTGAATTAAATTTTTTTTTTTTTTTTTTTTTTTTAAATAATGATTTGTATAAATTTTAATTAAAATGATATATATGAGGAAAAAAATAATCTAATTATAATAAAATAAAAGTTACCAATTTCTTTCTAAAGCAAAAAAAAAAAAAAAAACTCGAAATAATTTTTATTAATAATATTTTAGAATATTTCTTTTTTTTTTTTTTTTTTTTTATATTTGAAGGATAATTGTGTTATGAATTTTTGTGAAAATATATATGGAAATGTATCATTACGTAAAAAGTATTTTTTATTTTAAATCTAAAAAACTTAATGAAGTTGTTTAAAAGTTTGGTCAGAAAATACGATCATTTTGTGTTTGCCTTATTTTGACAACATATATATATATATATATATATATATATATATTTATATATATATATGATATTTATTTTATTTTATTTTATTTTTTGTACCTACTTAATAATTACCTTTTTTGTAAAAAATAAAAGAAATAAAATTTTTTTTTTCCTTATTTGAATAATATGTAAGAAATAAAATTTAATATATTTTAATGATAAGAAGAAAAGCTTCATAGAATAATGGAAAAAGAATTAAACGAAGAAAAAAAGAGTGAAACTCAAAAAAACGTATTATATAATTTTAATAATGTAATAATAGATCAAAGTTATGATGTGAATAAAAGAAATATCAATATTGGAAATTCTAAAGTGAATAGAGGGGACATGGGAAGTTTAAAAACAAATTCGAATATATTTAATAAGTCCAATAAAATGAAAAAAAAAAAAAATAATAATATAAGTTCTAATTCTAATTCTAATAACAATAATAATAATAATAATAATAATAATAATTGTAATAATAATAGTAAATGTAATAGTAATATTAATTATCATAACTATAAAATGAGGAACAACCAAAATATGAACACCTCATTATCAAATAATAAAAGGAAGAATTATTATAATATGGATAGTAGTCAAAATAAATATGAAATAAAAAATAAAAGAATCAATAAAAATAAAACAAAATTTGGATCCAATGTTAATTCGAATGTAATACAAAATATTAATACATACAAAGGAATAATAAATAATGAGAATGTGGTTACATTAAATAAAGATGATTATAATTCCATGAGAATAACTAATAAGAATAATAAGAGTAATATTAATAATAATATGACTACTTCTTCAATAGGAGGTGTTAGTAGAAATATATATAATAATAATAATAAGAATAACAAGGGTGAAGGAATTAATTATAACGATTTAAATAACAATAAGAAAACCAATATTAATAATGAAGGTTATGTGAAATGTTATCAAAATTATAATATTAAGCATCATACAAATAATTATGTAAAACCAAACAATAAATTAAATTTAACGTATACTAATAAAATGTATAAAAATGTATATAACCATAATGTTATGAAGAATAATATAAGTACAGATATGAATAATCGTAATTTTAATGATATTAATAAAAAAAATAAAAATTATTTTCAAAATTCGAATAATTTGAATAAAATCAATCCGTTAAATATTACATCCAATGTCAACATGATGAAAAATGTTAATATGTCAATTTCTAAATTGTCAATTTCTAATATGTCAAATTCTAATATGTCAATTTCTAATATGTCAAATTCTAATATTTCAAATTCTAATATGTCAAATTCTAATATTCCAAATTCTAATATGTCAAATTCTAATATTCCAAATTCTAATATTCCAAATTCTAATATGCCAAATTCTAATATGCCAAAATATAATAGGCCAAATTTTAATAGGCCAAATTTTAATACGACAAATTTTAATATGACAAATTTTAACATGACAAATACTCATATGCCCAATATTAATCGGCCACTTATTAGAGACACTTCTCTTATAAAAAATCGTTGTAAAAACAATATTATTGATAAGAACCTGCAGAGTAGAAATAACCAAGCGAAGAATAATATGAAAAGGTTGAATGTGTCCATTTCAGGAAAAGATAATGATTGTAAGAGAAGAAAAGGTCTGTACAATTTAAATAATAAGAATTGCAATAATAGTGTTAGTAATTATGTTATTCCTTGTGTTAAGGAAAATTCTTTGTTACCAATAAAAAAGAATATAAATGAAGATAAAAATAGTAATATGAAATATCATAATAATACAATGAAATATATTGAAAATGATGCTTCTAAACATTATATTAATACAAGCTTATATGAGAAAGAACAACATTATATAAGAGTAATAAAAAGAAAAATAAATGATATATGTGATATTTTACAATATATATTATATGTAGATGATAAAGATAGTATTGATTTGATATATTTCCTTATAATTTCATTAGAACGAATTAAAAAGATATTATATCGTTTAAAAAATACATATATGAATTATGATATATTTAGCGTTGTATTAAATTTATATTCATGTTTATGTGTGAAGATATTCTCAGAAAATAATATTTTAGTTATAATGAATTTAAAATGTTTTGTGTTAATGTTTGAAATATTGAATTTAATGGATATGGAATCATTTAATATGTCTTATGTACTTTTTTTATATGTTAATTATTTAAAGAATAATAAAAATGGAATAGATATATTAGAAAAAAAGAACAATATAAGATATAAAAAACAAGTAGAAGAAAATGACAATAGAATGTATAAAAAATTGTTAAATTCTTTTTTAAATGTATTTTCATATTCTTCTGAAAATACTAATGTTTTAGTTCGTATTGAAGCAATTAAATCACTTTATTATGTATTAAGATTTTTATATGATGCAAAGAAATATAAATATAATGGAGAGGATACTATATACAAGGAATATATAAATACACAATCTAACACATATGATGATAATATGAAGAAAAGAACTTTATTTGTTTTTGAAGAAAATTTAATTAAAGAATCTTTAACGATAAAAAAAGTAAACATTATAAAAGGATTTGTTAATAGTAGAATGATTTATTTGCAAAAATATAATTCTAATTTTTTTGAAAATAATTGTGATTTGATAAATATGAAAAATATGAATAATGTTAATGAGAAAAATGGGAAATTCAAGGATAATTCAAATAATAATATAAGTAAAAAGGAAGATAATATAAATGTTCATAGTATGAATGTTAAAAATGAAGGAAATAGTAATTTTAAGGACAAAGGATTATATAAAAATAAAATGAATAGGATGGATAATGTGAATAATATTAATACGATGAATAATATTAATAATATTAATACGATGAATAATATGAATAATATTAATACGATGAATAATATGAATAATATTAATACGATAAATATTGTGAATAATAATAACAATAATAACAATATTAACAATATTAATAATATTAAAAATAGTAACAATAGTAACAATAATAACCATAATAATATTACAAATAATATAAATAATAAGAAGAAATATGACGAAAGTGAAAATAGTTTAAATAATATCCTTCTATTAAAAAATTTTGAAACAGTTTTTAATTGTGTACCGAATGATGGTTGGATAACAAACAAAATAGATGATGAAGATGAAAATATGTTACTTTATGTTTTACACATTTTTGAATTATTTGTTGAAATATATGAAGATAAAGATATTAATGATATAATAATAAAAAATATAGTTTTTTTTTTAAATCATACTGATTTAAAAATTTTTAGTATTGTAACACGTATTATTATAAAAATCTCTCAAATAAATCCTATTAATAGAATATTTTTTAATAAATATATATCAGTGTTAATGAAAAATTTTGATAAGGATAGAAGAAGATATATATTTTTAATGTTATCTTATTGTAAATATGAAAAAAGTGGTATTGAGGTATTATTAGGGATACTTACGAATTTATGTCTTTATGATTTTAATTATAAAACAAATACATATTATCTTGAGGAGGACGATGAAGAAAATTGTTTAAATATTGAACAAATAAGAACTTTAAGACGTTTAAGAAATATGCAACATAAGAAGATATTAATAAATAGTGATAATATGAAAAATAGAAATGTACAAAATGATATAGGAACTTATAGTAATGATTCAGAGGATGAAGTTTATTTAATTGATAAGAAAATATATAATATAGAAGAATGGTATTATATATATCCTATAATTATTATATTATCATTGAATTATTCTAAATATATACAATCATTTTTTTTTAATAAATTTAATAAAGCTTATATACAGAATTATTATAACATTACTCCATATTTTAATGTATTTGATTGGTCAAATAAATTTTGTTATTATCTTTCAAAACATATCTTTACGTCTCATGTTGAAAAGTCATCTTATTTTATTGAACAAGGCTTGGATATATATCACGTATTAGATTCTACTTTATTTCATAGTGAGTTACAAAATTACAGGAATAGGAATTATAAGACATTAGTTCATATAAATAAATATAATGCTATAGATAATAATGAAAGGAAAATAGAAAATGTTAAAAATTTTATACCCAGAGAAAAAACTTTAAATGATATATCTTTGGATTTATTATTTTATCGAACTTATGCATTTTTAGAATATCCAAATTATGTTAAATTAAATTTAAGTTATAAAGAAAATTGTTATATTTATATATATATGTTATCACTTTTAAATTTCTTTTTTAATAAAGAAATGAATATATTTGAAGAGAATTGTTTTTTCCTTAAACGGAAGTTTTGGGAGTTATTACATGATCAAACGAATTTAAAAAGTAATAGTTTTTTAGATTATTTATGTATATTTAAAGATATTAATTTTATTTGTGTAAATGATACAAAATATTTGACAAAATTATTTGATTTTATTAATTCTAATAATATCGCACATTTAAATGGAAAATATCAAAATGGTCTTTATTATAGATATTGTAAAAATAATGAAATATTATTTGGTAATATTAATTATGATAATGATTTAATATATTGTGATATTTATAAGAAAGAAAGGGAATATAAAAAGATGTTATATGTAGAAAAATTATTATTATCTTTTATTATAAATAAAGAAAATAATAAAAAGTTGAAAAATGTATTGCATTTTGATTATAAAGATAAAGGAAATGATGGTATAAATAATAAAAGTTTAAAAAATAATATGAATATATTGAAAAAAAAAAAAGAAAAAACAAAAAAGCTTATATATTTTGAACAATCTTATATGAAATATAATGAAAATATATGTGATATAATAAATCACAATATTATTAGTAAAATATATTATATTTTATATTTAAAAAATTTTTTTTTGGATGAAAAAGGTATGAAAATAATAAATGCAGATACCTTTTTTTCTGATTATTTGTGTAAAAATTTATTAATTGGATTGATATTGGTTCCTATATTATATAGAAGTAATACAACGATGGAATTGTTTTATACATATCCAATAAAAGATATGATAACAAAATCTTACTTTTCGAATATGTCTAAAAAGTACATTAGTCGAACATCACCAAATATATGTTCAATAGAAAAAAAAAATAAATGTACTATTATGAAAAATGAGAAAGAATTATTTAATGATACTATAGATTGTGTATATGACTCTAGTTGCGTAACAAGTCAAAATAATAATATTAATATGAATCAAAATTATGGAATACAAAATAATGAAAATAAAAGTAGTATAACATCTATTAGTGATTTTAATGAAAATACAAGAGAAGAAAATTGCCTTTTAAGATCAGATCAAAATGATCGTGCTTTATATAAAAATAAAGTAAGGGATATAAAAATATTCAATAATAAAAAGAATAATGTATATAGTCCCTTACCAAGGGTTGAGGAAAATAATGAGTATATTAATCAAAATAGAGAAAGGAATAGAAAAAGTAATTTTCCTATACATTTAGAAAAAGATTTATACTTAAGATTTTTAGAGGTGAAAATAAAAATTAAGAATAATAATATGGGGGAAAATGATACGATACATATTATAAAGAATATTAATGAAAAAAAAAAAAAAAACAACAATAAAATATATGAAATAGGTTTCATTGAACATGAAAAAAATATGCAAAATAAATTTGACATATATTTTTATCATAAAAAACTTATTAATATAAATCATCAAATAAATAAGAATTTAATAAAAATATATCATTTGTTTTATAGAAATTATTATTATTCATTAAATATGTCTGAGATATTAAATATTATATTAAATAAAGTGTATGAAGAAAATGATATATTATATAACCAATTAAAACATTTTGTTTTGAATTTTTCATCTTATTATCATGGTAATAATAGAAAGATGAGTTCCAAATTTTTTTATGATATTTTTTATAATAGGAAATTAAATAAAAGAAATAATAAATTAGAAAAAATAAATAAATATTTATCACAAAATAAAAATGGACATGAATATAGTAATATAATTTTTGAATTACATAAAATAGGTATTAACAAGGATGATCATAAAAAGAATGTATTTTCTATAAATGTTTCTATAAATAAAATCTTGAAACTTATTATAAAATATTTACAAAATGAAGATTATATAAATTATGAAAAGTGTATAAATTTTCCTTATTTATTTTTATCTATACTTAATATAAAAATAAAGTTATCTTATGAAATAATATTATACGATTTATTTGAGAATGAACATAATGACTTTAATACATTATTAAAAAAACTACCAGTATATATAAATTATTTTTTCAATAATTTATATCTATATATTGAATATGAGGATATGTTTATAATAAAAGATGAAGAGAGCAAAAATGAAAATAAAAAAAAAAATAAAAATAAACATAATTATAATTATAATTATAATACATATGATATATTATATAATAGGAAGAAGCATTTATGTAAAAAAAGGAATATGTTGTTACCATCTCAAAATAACAATAATTTGTTAATGTATAATTTTATGGTTGAAAATATATTATCTGAAGATTATTCTCTTAAACATTTAAAAAGCTTAAACAAAACTAAAAAAACAGAAACCAAAAATTCTTTATTTGCTGGTAGAAAAAAAAGTAAGGGGACGACTCAAAATATAAAAGTTGATTCTGAATTTCATTTAGATGAAAAATATTTAAAAGAAAATATTATTCATAAAAATAAAAAAGAAATAACAAATCAAACAAATAAAGATATGAAACATTTTATAAATAAATCACATAGTATGAAGATATATACAAATGAGTGGAACATAACTACTTGTATTCCAGTATGTAAGAGTCAAGATAATAATTCGAATAGTTATAGATATATTATAAAAATGGAATGTAAAAAAAATGTGGGAAATAATTTTGATTTTTCTTCTACTTTGCCTATTAAATGTAATATTAATCTATTTTATTATTACATGGAAAATGATATGTTCTATTTGATACCGCTCTCGAAAAGGAAAAGTGTATACCTACATCCCCTCGCTCAATAAATGAGAAATAAAAATTAACAAAATTATATATATATATATATATATATATATATATATATATTGTTTGTGTGTGTATATAGGTATGTATTTTATTTATTATTATATATATATATATGTTTTTTTTTTTTTTTTTTTTTGTTATAATTACAGCCTTTTCTATTAGGATAATGATTATTATTTTTGTATGAATATGAGCTTTATTTTGTTTCTTGTATTATTTTTATTTTATTTTATTATTTTGTTTTATTTTATTATTTTGTTTTATTTTGTTTTATTTTATTATTTTATTTTTTATTTTTTTTTTTGTTATTTGATTGTACAACTATTTTAATTCATTATATTAGAGACAAAAATAAAAACAATTTATAAAGGTACCATTAAAGCTTTAATAATTCGGAACAATATATATATATATATACATATGTATATATAAATATTTTCATGTTTTTGTTAACATATTTAAAATCTTAATTTGTTTAATATGTGATTATTTTCATTTTTCTGAAAATGGTTAAAAGTAAAATCGTCACGTGATGTTTCATTGCAATTATCTTTTGAGGGTTCCCAGTTTTGTAGGTTATCCATAGAATTTATTACATCTAATGTGTAAATAAAATGTATATATATGAAATATAATGATTGGTATATTCTATTGAAAGATAAAATGTAAATATAAATAGTGCAATATGTATGTAAATTGAGCAATTCATATGTTTATATAATATAATTAGGTCTTCATTTATTCTTTATTTTTACCTTTAGATATACCATCAATTTGGACATTTGAAATTGGATGAGATGATTTTACAGTACTATTAACTAGATAATCTTTTGAAACATAGTTATTATTAATATTTTTTTTATTTGCAAAAAAAAAATTTTTTTGGACCATGATATTGTTATGTTGATGATTTGAGATTTTTACTTGCGATTTTTTTTTTTTTTTTTTTTTTTTTTTTTTTTTTCTTATGATTTATTTGATAGGTATAATGTTTATTATTATTATTATTATTATTATTATTATTGTTGTTGTTGTTGTTGTTGTAGTGGTGGTTGTGGTTGTTATTAATGTGGATAGACGTAAATTTATTATTCATTTTAATATATTTTTTCTTTCCATATTTATTACTCTTTGATTCATTATCATTAGATGGTTGTATGTTTTTCGGAACATACGTATCTTTTATATTTATGTTATAGTCTGAATTTCTATAGGAAATATGATTATTATGCATAATAGAAGAATAATTATTTGAATTGTTTTTGAATGTATTAGATATTATTTCTTCAGAGGTCTCATTTGGTATATTAAAATTTTTGTTGTGTTGTATTATTTTATTTTGCGTTTCTATATTTTCATTTAATGGTGTATTTATGGATTGGTTATTATTTCTTAAGTTTTTGAATATATCTTTAAAATATTGATTAATGTCATTACATAAAACATTTTTAAAATTTTCTATGATTTTATCATTCCGAGATTCTATAATTTTATTTTTTATTTTTTTTTCAACATTTTCATTTCCTTCTTGGTTTGTAGAATAAATTCTGTGTTTAATATTTTTGGAAGGTAAGTAAATGTTTTGGTTATTCTTTTTTTTTAAAAACATGTTTTCTAATTTACTTTTTTTTAATATAATATCAATATCATCTAATGATTCATTTTCAGATTCTTCCATGTTTTCATAATTTAATTTTTCTATTTGTTCAACATCTGAACTAATGTCACAATTTTTTTTCGTTTCATAAATTATTTTGTTTACAGCGTTTTCTAGAAGATAATTGAAATTTTTTTTCTTTTTAGTGTCTTTCAAAAATAGGTTTAAGTCATCATCATCCGATAAATAATTATACTTTGATGTATGATGATAATATTTGCTTTTACAAGAAAAAGAAGGGCATTTCATTTTCACATAGATTAAGTAATGACGCAGTGGTACATACTAAAATATTAGATAAATAAAAATATATATATGTATAAATATATGTATTATTTATTTATTTATTTATTTTATTTTTGTATGTTCTTGTTTCATCTTATATTAATAAAGGAACAAATTTGTATTTAAAGGACAAGGTTACAATAGGATTCATAATACAAGGTGAGAGTAATAAGAGATCAATATATATATATATATATATTAATAATAATAATAATAAAACAATTATGTTATGAAAATAATAAAATGTTAAAAATAAGAAATAATGAATAAAATTTTATAAGAAGAATGACTTATTTATGAGTACAAACACACATCATACACATATAATTTTATAATATTAAATATAGAAGTATGTGTTAAAAAGAGAAAATAATTAATAATAATGAACAATAACTTAAGCAGCACACGAAATATAATATATATATATATATTTAAGTAATATATATATAGGTGTAGTAAAGTCGATGTACATACAGTTAAGGTATTTTTTTTTTTCTTCCTTTTGTATTTTATATTTTTTTAATGTATTTGAAAATGATTATGGGTAAAATATATATATATATAGTGCAGTAAGAACATAAATGTCTTTCATTTATGTAGAAGAAACAATATTCCGTTTTTAATGTCTATAGAAAAAAATCTAAAGCTTCAACTAAAATAAAAAGAAAGAAAATGAGTTATTGCTGTACAGGTTTAAATTTAATAAGGAGATTATTATAAAATATAAAAAAAAAAAAAAATAAAGGAAAACTCATTTAATTTATAATATTATATTAAAAATAAGTATAATTAATAATAATAAAATTTATAAAGAAATCAAAGAGTTACAAGTTTAAATTTATGTCATCTAATATTAATTTTTTTTTATCGTAATTCTATCTTAGGTTTATAGATTTTTAAGGATAAATATTTTCAATATATACATAATATATATGTGAGTTAATAAAGAACAAATCTAATATTCTTGATTATTTATCATAATTAAAATTTGTTTTTTTTTTATTATTTATATAATAATATAAAATATGGGAAATATGTTTTGTATATAGTTAATTCCTATATGTAATATTATATTATATATTATATATATATATATATATATATATATATATATATTTATATATTTATATATTTTGCATACGTGAATCCGTTTTAATCATATCCAATAAATTTGAATATATTATAATATTTTATATATTTGTATTTTTTTTTTTTTTTTTTTTTTTATATGAATATAAAAAAGTTTTATATTTTGGAAATAAAATTATTTAAGTTTAAATATTACATAATAATAAATGCTATATATCAAAAAAATATTATAATAAAAATTATATATATATATATATAATTAAATATGTCAAATATAATAATTAAGTAAGAATATACAATTAAAATAATATATTAATAAAATTGATTATGTAATGCTCTTTTCATTAATTTATTGAATATATATAATTCTCCATCATAGGAAATATATATTAGCGAGTAATAAAAATTTAAGTATCATTTATTTTTTATATATTAAAATATATGTTATAAATTATATATAATATATATATATATATATATATATATATATTTATTTATTTATTTATTTGTGTGCTTGTTTGAAAAATGAATCAAGAAGAAAAGAAGAAAAAGAGTTACGATGAAATTCTGTTAAATCTATGTTTAACAAAGGATGATAAAATTGAGGCTGTCTTAAACAAAGTAATAATATATATATATATATATTTATATATATATATGTGTATACCACATAATTTATGTGTTTATTTATTAATATATATATTTTTTCATTTATGTTGTTCCTTTCAGCTTATTCCTCTTTTAATGGATGAGATATTTAAATGTGAAGTAAACTTGAGAAATAAGTTGATTGAAATTATAAGTAATTGTATTTTAAGATGTAAGTCCATTGAAGGTATAAAACTTCCCATTTCAAATATGATAGAAGTCTATTTTAAAAATATTAATATAAATAATAGTAGTCGTATATTATATAATAGTACATTAATGATATTATTAGATATATGTTTTATAAATATATGTGATGAAGAGAAAATAAAATATCAAGAATTAATAATTGAGAATAGTGATAAATTATGTGTAGATAAAGAAATGCGTATATTTTTGATAATAAAATTTATTGAAAGTTTAGAGATTTTAAATAATGGAAGGAATAAGAACATAATGTGTGATTATTTATATAATGATTATTCATATGATATGAATTATAAAATAATGAATTTTGTGAAATATATAAATGAGTTTTTATTAATACCTATATATTGTAAAAATTTTGATGAGATAAAATTTGTTGATATATATATAAATAAAATTTATAAAGAGAAATTTCTTAATAAAAAAGGTTATAGCATTAGAAATCATATAAAAATGAAAAAAAATACATTATATTTTTTGAATACATTTATAAATAATTCTAATTTAACATATAGTTCTTATATTATTTGTTCACATGAAAAATATGATGAAATAAAAGATTATGCATTATCATTAGTTCAAAGTAAAAGGAGATTTATTAATTATAATGATACATTTTTTGTTGATTTAATTTTTTCTATATTCTTATATTTTGATAATAATATATATAATATAAATTATATTACAACACTTTTGATATTATTTAAGAATGGTTGTAGATTATTATGTAGTGAGAAGAGATATTTGCATTTAATATTGATGTATATATTTTATTTTCTTTTTTATTATGATAGTAATAAGATTAATATTAATTTCAAAGACGAATTTAATGTATTTGAAAAATTATTTAATGATAAATCACAATTTGAAGATTATATATCGAAAAATGTATATTCTACTATCAGATTAAAAGATGAAGAATTGATTAAAAATATATTTGATGTTATCATAACTATATTAGATAATATTACCAATTATGAAAATATTGAGCAGTATAATGATTATATCTTTCTTTTTATATTTATATATTTGAGAAATTTAAACGAAGGTTATAATCAGGAGAATAAGGATCATATGAATAATACACATATAAAAAATAACAGTAATAATAATAATAATAATATTACTATCAATAATAGTTCCCTTTGTATGAATAATATATATTCCAATATATACACTTGTAGTAGTCAATTATCATCTTTAATAGAAAAATTTTTTGAATTAAACCTTAAATATGATAATATAAATACAATAGTTTTAAACAAATCATTTATATTAACGTATATTTTTTTTGATAAGTTAAGGAAATATAAAAAATATGATAAAGATTCTTATATATTATATAATAATATAATAAAAGTTTTAGACATATTGGAGAAGTACTATAAGCACATCTTAAAATTAAATATGAAAAAATTGTACGTTGCATATAAGAAAGTAGATAATATAAATGAATTACATAATATTATGGAATATTTAATATTAAGTGAAATAAGTGATAAAAAAGAAAAAAGTATAAAAATTAATCATAATAATAATAATAATAATAATAATAATAATAATATGGAACACAATATATATAATACAATATATATATGCTCTATGAATAATTGGAAAAATATTCTTATTGAAAATATTATTAATATATTAGATTCCTTCATATATTATTCAAAAAATAGTGTACTTATTAGCACTATATTAAAGTGGTGTGTTAATATATTTTTAGTTGATAATAATTCTCCTATAAGTTGTGCTTTTATATATTACTTATTATTATATGAAAATAGTAGTGATGTGATTTTGTCAGATATGTCAAAAGATTATTTAAATTTATATAAGGATATAAAACTATCTTTTGATGAATATATTTATTTTGTTTCAACAAGATTATTTAATATCAGGAATAAAGATATAATATATTTTTTAATAGACAAGGATCAATATGATGAAGGAAATAAAAAGGAAATTATGAATAAAATTGATAAAGTATGTAAAACACATAATAATAACAGTAATATAAATAGTATAAATAATAAGTATGATATGTATCATAATATCGATGAATTTTTGGGTTATAATATTATAAATTATAATATAGATATATTTAAAGAGAATATTTGTATAAATGATATGAAATCATTAATTGAATATTCTAATAATAATTATAGTCATTTTAATTTGCTTCATTTATATAATTTAATAAAATATATTAAGAATTTAAAATTAGACAAATTATCTCATATAGAAAGTATTTCTTATACATTTTTAATTATGGATTTATATTTGTTAAATATAATAAAGCTTGAAACCTATTTGGATAATGATAATTATATGATAACATATTGTATTATTTTTACCTTTATAATAAAAAAGATAAAGAAATTTTTTAAAAATAATGAAAAAAATAAAGATAATAAAATGCAATATTCTTGTAAGGATATTTCTTTGTTGGATAGTAATGTATGTATAATATATGATAAATTATACATTTTAATGAAATCAAGATTTAATTTAATTATACAATATTTATTATACTTGAAAAATAAAAATGAAACAAATAATGAAACCAAAAATAAAACAAAAAATAAAACCAAAAATAAAACACAAAATAAAACTAATTCTGAAAATTGTAATAGTAGTATCAATTGTAGTAGTAGTTATAATAGTTTGAGGTTATTAAAATATACGAGCAAATTTTTAACAAAAGTATATATATTAACAAACTTGAAAGAGGATGAATTACATGCTGATCTTTTAAATTTCCTACATAGCACAAATTTTCAAGAAATACACAATATGGATAATCAGTTGATTATAAGAATATGTTTTAATTTATTATATTTTGGTACAATTATAAAAAAGGAAAAAAGGTTTGATGAAAAATATTATGGGATATTAGAAAAAGTAACTAAATATATTATATATATATATAATACTTATATTAAAGAAAATATTCCTTTTGAGAATATCCTTTTAAAATATTGTATTAAATTTTTGTATCTATCCTTTTTTTCTGAAACATTTTTATTTAATTGGAATAATATACTGAAAAAATTTATAGATTCCAAAATAATAGATATTAATATTGAGAATCAATGTGTTTATTTTTATATTGTATTTATATTCATTTCGATAGAAAAATATATAAAATGTAATAAAAATGTAAAGGATACAAATAATAGGCATGTGTGTAATATAGATTTATTAAAAAATGTTTTAAAATTATTAAGTTGTTTTATAACACTGAAAGATGATAATATTAATAATATGTTGAAGGAAAATATCAAAGATTGTATCATGTATTATGATATGCTTTCCATTCATAAAATATATGGTCTTTATATATCTCACTGTTTTTTAAAACTAGATCATATAAGTGTTAATAAGTTATCTTATAATTGGTTAGACTATATATTTTTATCTGATAATTCGTTAGAGGATTTATCTAAAAATAATAAAGTTGAATTAGGAGAAAAGAATAAATTTTTATGTATAATTATGTTTTATATTATATATTATAATCCATTTTTAGGTTTTATTAATGAACATGCTTTAAAAATTAGAGACCTTTTCATATATTATATAAAATTAAAAAGTGATATATATTCAGAATATTCATTTTTAGGTTTAAGTATTTTGTTCTTTTCATTGTCTATACAACATCATATGAATATAAATAATATATATATAGAAAATGGATATATGGATTATTTAGATTCTTTAAAACATGATTTCCTTTTATTAAATGGGAATAAAAATATTGAAAGTAAAACATTTCAAAATAAAAAAGGATATAATATAATAAATAATGTTGTACATAGGAATAATATGGATTATATAAATTTAATTGACAGATTTAATATGGATAATTTTTGTATGTCTAATTTAATTAAAAAAAACAAAAAAGATGATGAAAAGAAAAATATGAATTTTACAATTATGGAAAATGATACTTACTATTTTATTAATGAATTATCTTGTTTTTATAATAATAGAATTAAAGATAATATTTGTGATGATAAGATGGTATGTAATAATTTATATAATATGAAGAACAAAAGAGTAACATATGATACTCTACAAAATTTTGTCGAAGGAATATTGAATTCATTTAAAGATTGTAATATTGATATATCATTTTATAAGAATTTTTTAAAAAATAATAACGAAAAATATATTGATGAAAATTATATAAATGAAATAAAAAAATTCGAGACCAGAAAAGATCATATTTTGAAAAATATATATGAATATATTAACAATGAAAGAAATATTAATTTAATTAATCAATATGTAAATCTTAGTAAATATTGTTATAATTATATATATTTATTTTTATTTATGCAATATTCGGAATTATTGGTATATAAAAATTATAAGAAAATGAAGTATTTTTTTATAACGATATGGGACAATATAACTGATATAGAAAATATAAGAACTCCTATGAATAATATAAATATTACTGATAATAACCATGATATGGTATGTGAAGAAATATTTAAATCAATATATGAAAAATTAAAAAAAAATATATACATACATATGGATATAGAGAATACAAATAATTTAAAAGTATATAATAATAACTCAAGTTTGGATAATTATATATATAATGTAACTGATTGTAAAAAGGTGAATAAAAAAATTCATGATATTATAAAATATATGTACAAGAAGGTTTTAATATATGATATAATGATTGAAAAAAATGATATGATGAAATTAAAATTTTTTGAAAATATATGTTTAAAAGATGTAAGTAAAACTATGATAAGAATGAGAACCGATTTTTTTAAAATGAAAAACGAATTTGATGATTCTATATATGGAATAAATATATTGATTACAGAATTAGGAAATTTCTATTTAACAAATAATGAAATAATTAATGAAGCAATATTGATATTTTTAAATGAATTTCTTAAAAATATAAATATAAAGGAAATATTTTGTATAATTATAGATTATTTTTTATATTTTATATGTAGGATTATTGATACACATATGATGAATCTAAAAATATGTATACCATTTTTGAATACGTTTAAAAGTGTGTGTATGAAATTTTGTTTGAATGTGTTAAATGAGAAGGAGAATAATGAGGATGATACTAAAAGGGTAATGGGTTTTGAAAAATATAATATGGCGACTATTCATAATAATAATAATAATAATATAAAAAAAAGTAACAATAATAATGTTATGAGTAATAATAGTTGTAGTAATAATAGTTGTTGTAATAATAGTTGTAGTAATAATAGTTGTTGTAATAATAGTTGTAGTAATAATAGTTGTTGTAATAATAGTTGTAGTAATAATAGTTGTTGTAATAATAGTTGTAGTAATAATAGTTGTTGTAATAATAGTTGTAGTAATAATAGTTGTTGTAATACAACTTATGGTCATATCAAAGATACTAATGAAAGATGCATTTGTTCCATATTACTAGGATGGTATGAAAAAATTGAAGGTAATAAAAAATTAGAGTTATTTATAACAGATTGTATAAATAGCTGTATCTTATCATCTGATAATTCTTTTTTTGAATTAAGAAATATACAAGATTTATTATTTTTTTATATAAAGAATAGTGAAAAAATTGAAATTGGTTATAATGATTTAAAAATTGAAGAGAATAAGAATGAGGAAGTTACAATAAAATATAAAGAAAAAGAAATATATTTTTCTAAATTGCTTAGATATAATAATTTGGAAAAACAAAAGAATGCTATAGAGAAAATAATATCCTATTATAAAAATGTATTAAATATTGAAGAGGATATAAAAAATATATTAAGTAATATATTAATAAAAGGTTCAATTATGAATAGTAAATATATATTAAGCACATTATGTTTTATTATTATGAAATTAATAGATAGATATGAAACTTTATCTGATGATATATATATGAATGTTCATATATGTATTATATCCTTTGAATTATTATCTACATTTATATCAAAAAATATTTATGTAAATTATTTAATATATATGAATGAATTATTATATTATTTAATTCACAAAGTGCCATTTTATTATTACACCAAATTTGTATACTTTATTTTATTAAAAGATTATTTTGATATCAATTTAAATTTTAAGGATATTCAAAATGTACGAAATTATTCTAGTTCTGTAGTTTTATATTTATTAAAAAAACATTACCTTCTTGATATATATGAAAAACATATTTTTCGAGACAAAAAATCTGTTGAAAATGTTGCAATATATGAACAAATAATATTATTGAAAAATATAAATGAAAAAATAAAAGATCTATTGAAAAAAAAAGAATATAATTTAAATGAATTTCTTATATATATAAAAGGAAACAATGTTTTGAACGATGAACTATCAGATAATAATTATGATATTGATAAAAATTATAAATATATATGTGATTCATTTTTAAATATATGTGATAAATTAGACAGGGTACAATTATTAGACTGTAACTTCATTTTTGATATTAAAAAGAGAGAAGGTCTTCAAAAGGATGAAAATTGTTTATATATGGAAAATTTTGTTTTAAAAGCAATGAAAGATAAAATATATGAAAATAAACATTATATTAATATAATGAAGGATGAAAATATTGAAATATTTGTAACAAGCATGATAAATTTTATGAATATAAAAATTATAAATATATTAAATATGGAAATAGAAAAGAGGAAATTATTTAATGAAGAAAATAAATTATTTTTAAAAAGTTTGGAATCAAAAATGCTTGTAAGAAGTTTTATTTTAAGAAATGTACAAAAGAATGATGATAATAATTATTATAAAGATATATATGATATCTTACAAAAAAGAAATATGTTTCATTTTTATAAATTTTTTAATGATTATATTGAAGAATTTCTTCATTTTCTTGATTCCCAATTTTTAAAAGATAAAAAGGGTTGTTTCATGTCAATTTATGTATTTATACAATCATTTGTTGATATATATAAGGAGGATAATTATGATGAATTGGATACTGAAAATATAAAGAATGTTATAAATTTATATAGAAAAATAAAGAAAGTGATGGATGAAAAGGAATATGTACACTCCTTTGATAATTATTATATTCTTTTGTCATTATTAAAATGTGTAAATTTATTATTGTTATTAATATATAACAGTACTAATAAGAATAATAAAATAAATGATAATAATAATAAAATAAGTGATAATAATAATAATAATAATAAAATAAATGATAATAATAATAATAATAATAATAATAAAATGGATTGTTGTATGAAATCATTTGATTCATCGAGTTGTCCATATTATGTTCATGCTTTTGAAAAGAATAGCCTTTCTTTTAATATGAATGAAATTTATAAAACATATGAAGAGTTATTGTGTATTTTTGTTAAGGTTAAAGAATATGAAATATTTCAACATATGTATATTTTTTTATTTAATATCCCATATATTTTTATAAAAAATTTTAATTTGGTAAAATTATATGAATGTATTATTCAATTAATGGATGCGTTTTTTAGAAAAAAGGATAAACATTTGGATGAAATAATTATTTATGATAATAATTTTTTACTTCATTTCTCGAAACTTGCATTATGTGTTTTTTCTTATTTCTTAATAAAAAAGGACAAGAATAAGTGGTTACATTTTTACAATTTTGAATATTTAAATAAGTATATAAAAATGGAAAGGCTGAATGATTATGCATTTGGTTTAGATAAAATACAAAATGAAAAATATGCGAATAGAAATAATCTTACAGATTATCATTATACTCTTTTACTTAAATATATCAAAATAAATGAGGATAAAATGGAGATTGATATATTATTAAGTAACAGTAAAGAAAATATAGTAAAGAATGAAATACAAAAAAATGATGATATAAAAATATTGAATGAATATGAAGGATATATGTATGATAATGATATTCTAGAAGTTAATAGAGATAGTTATTTAAATATACAAGAAAACTTTTTCAAATATTTAACTAAATTATTGTTCATCTTATTTGAATATTGTAAAGATAATAACACTAAAGATAACATTAACATTAACATTAACATTAACAGTAATAGTAATAATAATAATAATATTAATATGAATAGTAATAATAACATTTTAGGATTAATAAAATCATTTTTTCATTTTATGTTTTATAATAAGATATATTTATTTGAGATAGGCAATATAGACATATGGGAAAAGATATACAACTACATTTATATATTAATTATAAAATGTAGAAGTAGAAAGGTTTTTGACAGTTTAATGGATATACTAAATATATTATTATGTATATATCATTCATATAGTTATGAAAATGAAAATGATCGAACTATTTATACAAATATAAAAATAAAAGAGCTCACCAAATTTCGCGATAATAAAGAAAATAAACAAAATAATGAATACGATTATATTTTTTACAATGATGATAATGAGGATAATTATATGACAAATACAATTAATTTTCTTTTTATTGTATTTTTTAAATTTTCTGAAAAGTCTAAATTATTTATTTTCCCAGATTATATTATGAAAAATTTAAAATATGCCATTTTGTTGAATTATCCAGATTTCCTAATATAATAAATGATAAATATTATAGAAACCATTTATATTTCAGAACAAAAATATGTTTTTATAGATATATATATTTAATATGTTTTTAATAATAATAATATATATATATATATATATATATATATATATACAAAATGTGTATTTTTATGTTTATATTACATTTTTTATTTTATATGTTTATATATATATATATATATATATTTTATTATAATTATCATATTTATTTTTTCTTATTATTTTATTTTTGTGTTGTATATAAATAAATTGTTTCTATTTTATATTTTTTTACTTTGGAATATATATAATAATATATATATTACAATATAAGAAGTATCAAATATATTACGTATATATTTATTTTTCATAATATCAAAGAAACTCATATAAAAAAATATTGTCCCCTTTAATTATAATATTATTATTTTATAATAATAAAGAGAAGTTCCTATCTTTATATATATATATATATATATATATATATATTAATCTGCCGTTGTATTGAATATATTTATTATGATGAGAAAAATATATTATATATATTACATAAAATATATTTATAATATATTTTCAAATGTCATAAAAATTTTATATTATTATTTTTTAAGGTTCTTTTATAATATTTAGGTGCTCTATATTATATGTATGTATAAAAAATATAACTTTTTATATTAATACTTATGAGAACATTGATACACGCATATAAATATTATTAATGTATATGAAGGTAGAAAATAATATATTTTAAAATATGTATAATTATATATATATATATATATATATATATATATAATATGTACGTATAATTATTTATTTTATAATGAATTGTTGGAATTTTATTTGATAGTTATTTTTCCAAATAGAAATATTTTATTTCAATATAATATAAATTAAATTTTTTTATTTTTTTTTTTTAATTTTTACTTGTTTTGAATTTAATAACTGCTATTATATAACATTGATAATATTATTTTTAAAATATATTATTATGTATATGTATATATTTTTTTTCAGGAATTTTATTTGATATTTATATAATAATAATGTATTATATATATATATATATATATATATTTGTATGTAGGATTAATTAAAGTAATATATTATATTAATATACATACAATATTTTATTTATGGATCGTAGTTAGTTTGTTCTTTATTTTTATTGTAATTTATTTCCTTTGACATATTTTCCTTTTATTTTATTTTATTATATATATATTATATATATTATATATATACTTACCTTGTTGTTATAATCATGGAGGATATCGAATTTCATTTTATTAAGAATGAAATAATAAAAATAGGAGATAAATTAATAGATAGTGAAGATATTTTTGAATTATGTAAGAAGATAAGTAAGAGTAAAACAAAACAGTGCATTGATACGATACTAGAATGTATATTTTATATGCCTGTTAAGATAGGTATATATGCTACAATATTAGGTATAATTACCAAGAATAATGAAAAATTAAAATTAGATGTTATTTTAAAATTAAATCATAATATTGAAGTATTTATTAAGGATAAATCATTACAATGTTTATTATGGTTTCGTTGTATAATATCATTAAGTTGTTGTCATATATATGATTTTAAATATTGTTTAGATTTATTTAATAAATTATATGAATTATGTGTAGAATTATATAAAGAGAAGAAATATCTTAAGGGTGATAATATTTTATATATGCTTTTAAGTAATTTTTTTTATATATCTAAAAATATGTATGATGAAAATAAAGAAGTATTGGATAATTTATTAAATAATAGTTTTGATTTGATTGAAAAAAGACAAGAATGTATTGATAATATAGATATTGATAATAATGATATAACAACTATAGAATATATTTATATTTATATTAATAGTATAATACATAGTGATAATTTTAATGATAGGTTATATTATTTAAAAAATGCTTTAAATAAATATTTAGAAAACAATTTGAAAAGTGTAGCAACACATCGATTTTATCAAAAGGAAATATTCCAAGAAATATTTTTAAAAAAAAATAGTGAATTAGATGATCACGTATGGAATATACAAACTATTACTACGAATATATTAGAGAGGAATAAATCAAATGATCAAAATAATGAGGACAACAATGATGGTAGTAGTAATAATAATAATGATAATAATAATAATAATAATGGAGACTCATCAGGATGTAATTTAAAAAGTAATATAATAAGTTTACCCTCCATAATTGAAAAATGTATTAATATTAATCATTTTGTAAATTATGAATGTGTTGAATATATTAGTAGCTTGCAAATTGATTTTAGAAAAAAAAAAAAAAAAGAAAATAAAAATATGCATGATATATGGTTAATACAAGAACATGTATTACATATATTAGAATTGTATAAAGATAGTGTTGAATTCAGTTCGAAAGTATTAGGGATATATGTACAGCTACAAAGCAAATTATATAATAATATATTAATAGAATGTATTGTAAATAAATTATTGTGTTCCTTTAACGAAAAGAATTATTATTTTTATATATCTTTAATTAATAGGTTATTATTAATAAATAAAAATTTAGGAACTGTTATTATCAGATGTATTAAGTACATTTTAAGGAAAATAGGAACATTAGATAACGAGTCATTTTATTTATTCATGGAATTATGTTTGTGCATGTTGACATTTTTTTCATATGAGCATAAATTATTGAAAAGTAAGGAAAATTTCTTTAAAAGAAAATATAAGGACATGAATAAAATTTTGAAAGTACAAGGAGAGAACATGCAAAATAATATGGAGGAAATAACAGGAGGTGTAAATGAATCGGAGGGATTGAAGAATAAAAAAGGAAAAAAGAGAACTCGTGATGAGATTGAGGATAATGATGATAATAATGATGATGATAATAATGATGATAATAATAATGATGATAATAATAATGATGATAATGATGATGAATTAAATGAAAGTTATGAAAAACAATTTCCATTCAATAGAAACAATAAAAAAAATGTTGTTATATTAAAAAAGAATGAGCAAACCTTAAATGAGTTAAGAATGTTAGAGAGTAAAATTCCATTTTGCATAGAAGCTGATGTAAAATATAATTCTGATGAATATAGTGATGATGAATATTTGTGTGAAGATAATAATAATAAAGAAGATAATAATAATAATAATGATAAAGATGATTACATGTTTGAAGAAAGTGAGAATGACATTGATAATAATAATAATAATGATAATAATTATTATATGTTTGATTATGAAACATTTAATGAAGAATTAGAAAAATTAGATTTATCTGAGAATTTAAAGCAATTTACAAAATTAATGTATTGTGTTATAAAGAAGAAATATTATAGAAAATGGAGTCGTAACTTTTATTTTAAATCGTGTTCGTTAGTTTATAAAAATGAGTTGGAGAATTTGATTCCTAGATGTATTATTAATTATTGTAATAATTTTAAATGTGTTATAGATAATAAACATGATGAATTTCATGAATATTTAATATTTAATAGTATGATAAAATATACATATGATGAAATAAATAATATACAAGATAGATCTTTACTTTTAAAAAAAAATGAGAATCATACAAAAGATGATGCAATTAGAAAATTTAATGAATCAATGAATATATTAATTCAAGGTTTTATGAATTTTTTAAATGGTAAATCATTTTTAAATAATGTTCCTTTATTTTTTGCTAACATATCACAAAATATAATGAATATTATAAATAATATTTCGAGTAATCATTTAGATGGAAATATATTTAATAGTTATGTATTTGAAAATGATTTTTTAAAAGATTCTATTTCTTGGAATAGTTATGATTTATTTATTCTTTTTTTTAAATCACTTATACTGTTTGATTCTTCTAATGTTTCTTCTTTAAAACAAGCATTCAAAAACCATTCCATTATACTCCTTAATTACAAAGATGCTCAAAGTTTTTCGTCAGATGATGACAAGAGGGTATTTGAAATGGACCTTATTAATATTGTGTATTCTCACTTTAACAACTCTGTTCTCTTAAATATTGTAATAAGTTTGTTAATAGAAAACTTAATTGTGGACGAATTTTCTGTAATGCATTTTATTTTTGAAAAATTGGATGATGCCAATTTGGGTAAGTTTAAATATATAATAGAAAAGAATAAATATTTAGAACGATATATTTTTATGTGTATTTGTATGTATGGAATTATTTTTCACTTTTTTTTTTTTTTTTTTAATAACAATATTGTTTTTTTTATTTTCCCTTAGATATTTTATATAATATATTTATAATATATTGATATATATATATATATATATATATATATATATATATATATTTTAATTTATTATTTTATTTTTTTATTTTAGATGAATATTATGTTGTAAGATTGCTATACGAAGGAATTAATAATCTTATTATATTAAAAGAAGCTAACGATATTGAAAAAAATAAATTGAGAAGGAAACAAACGCGAAATGAAAATGAAGAACAAATAAATGAATTAGAGAATAAAAAAAATGAATTGCTTCAGAAAATATTCCGTTTATGTAATAAATCTATTTTTATGTTATGTGATAAAATGATGAAATTAAAAAAATGTAATAATTCCTATATGAGTAAAGAATTATTAAAAGAATCTTTGGTATTTTTAAGGACTTATCTTTCATATATTGATGTCGACCAATTCTTACAATTGTGTCATGAAAATAATTTTGAATCTGAGTTATTAGAGCTTGCTACTATATTTAAGTATGCAAGTTTAAAAAGTAAAAATAAGGAAAACTGAAATTATTGTAGTCAATATGTATATATGTGGCAAGTTAGCATAAGGTTATATCCTTTTAATTTAATTATGTCTAAATAGAAAAGAGAATTATTAAGTATATTTATATGTATTAATTAATAATTACATTTAACATGCCTTCTACTATATCTTTTTATATTTACTTTTTTTTTTATTATATTTATTTATTTTTTATTTTTATTTTTGTATAATTTATCCTTCCCATTCATTTATTTTTATAACATTGGTTATTAAATGAAAAAGTAATAAATATTTATAATAACTATTTAAAAGGAAATATATATATATATATATATATATATATATATATAATGTTTTAAAGGTTAAATTAAATAACATATATTATTTAAATAATTAAAAAAATAAAATTATAAAATAAATAAATGATATGTAATTAAAAATAAAAAAATAAAAATAACAAAAAAATTAAAACAATAAAAAGGAAACATAAAAAATTTATTGGACATAAAATGTTCAAACATTAATAGATATATATTTAAGTATATATCTAACTATATATATATATATAATCATGGTAGTTTTTTTTTTTTTTTTTCTGTTCATTTTGATAACTTTAACTTTCTCTAAATATAAATGAGTATAAGAAATTAATTGTCTTTATACATTTCTATATATAAATTCTACTTTTTTGGGCGCATTGATTAGTATATGTGTGTGTTCATATTTAAAGGCTAATGATAACTGAAGGATAAATGGAAAGATATCTTTAGGTATTTTATGATTTAAATAGTATACATAATTTTTATCAATTTTAAAGTGTTCATGAGTATAATTTTTTTTAAAAATATTATTTAAAGAAATATTTTTAAATGTATCAACTGTGTAGTTTGAATAATTATCTACATTTGATATGGAGCTAATTTTTTCAATTGATATTTTATTTCTAATATTATTAACAAGAACATTGATATATTTTTGTTTAAATAATGTTTCATATTTGCTTTTTTTTTTCTTATTATGATTTTTTGTATTAATTGGAGTTGTATCTATTGTATCATCCATATTATTATTGTAAATAATTTCCTGATTATTATTTATATCATTTTCATTTGTGTCGTCTACTAGTTTATCATATATGACTCCATAATTTTCCATATCGTGGATTTCATCATTTATATCTAATTCTTCCAGAACTACATCATCATTTTGTGTATTCATATCAACATTTTGTGTATTCATATCAACATTTTGTGTATTCATATCATCATTTTGTATATTTATATCATCATTTTGTATATTCATATGGTTATTCTGTAATCCATTCTGATATGCACTTTTATCATATATATTAAAATTATATATATCTAAAGCACCATTGTGTATATGATTATATATATCATAAACATTATTTTTATGAATGAAACTATGTTTTAAATTGGTTTGTATTGAGTTAAAGAATTCAAATAAATTTTGTTTATTATATGATAATGAAAATATATCCATATGTGGAATATTTTTATAATAGATATTTTCATTTAACATAAGAGATAAAATTAATTCATAAAATTTAATTTCTTTTTCATGTGAATAGATCCACTTTTTCTTAATTTTTTTTTTTATATTTTTAGTTTTTCCAATTACTGTGCTATTACTTATGCGAACAAAAATAACATTTATATTTACTTTTGTTTTTTTATTATTATTATTGTTATAATCATGATCAACGTTTTTATTGTTTATATCTTGTTTAGAATTTGATATATTAATATCAGCAACATTTATATCGTTATGATTATTTTTTGTTAATTTCCTTTTTCTTTCGTCTTGTATTTCTGTATCTTTATTTGTATCTTCATTTATTATATCAGTGTTATCATCACTGTTTGAATAATTATAATAATGTTTATAGTTATCCATAGAAATATAGAAATCATTAAG
>LT969562.1:2650633-2657211 GCA_900097035.1 Plasmodium blacklocki (nom. inval.)
TAAGAATTTTAATGATAAAAAGAAATGAGGGCCGGTAGTTCAGTTGGATAGAATGCCCGACTACGGATCGGGAGGTCGTGGGTTCGACTCCTGCCCGGCCTAATTTTTTCATTTTCCTTTGAGAAGGAAAAAAGGATGATATTTTTAAAAAAGATATTATTTATATTTGGTGTTTATTATTATTTTTTTTAATATAAATATAATATTATTACATATTAAATGAAGAATGAATTGTTTTATATACTTGCCACTTCAGAAAATTGTATATGTATATATATATATATATATATTATATAATGAAATAGAATAATGATTTTATAAAATAATGAAACAACAAAATGATAAATTCAATATTCCAAAAGTTCATACATATATTATTATATATCCATCTGTAATTTTAATAAATTATAAAAAAGAATTGCCTATATATATATATATATATATATATAATTGAATAATATATATCTTATATTTTAAAATGAAAATATTTATTTATTCTTTTATTTTTTTTGTTAAAATATTTTAAAATATATATGAATTCATTTTAAATTAGAATGTAAAATATATACTATTATTGCACTCTGTAATATATATATTTTAATAGGACTATATGATTTCTTATGATAAGTAAAATAAATAAATTTGTATATTGTTTTTTTTTGTTTTGTTTAAAATTAAAAAAATTATATATATATTTATATATAATAATAATTTGTTCCATTAATAAATTATAAACTATACATTTCTTGAAAGATATATATAGAATATATATAAGAAAAATTATATAAATATAACAGATTTTTTTTCTATTATTCACTTTATTTTGAGCCCAGAGGGATTCGAACCCCCAGCCTTCTGATCTGGAGTCAGACGCGCTACCGTTGCGCCATAGGCCCAATATCATTAATACCTTGTATTTCTTTCTTGTTCAATTTAATAAATAAAAGAAAAAAAATATATTAAACATATAAATATATATATAAATAACAGTAAATAAATTGATATATTTATATTTTTTATTTTATTATAAAAATACGAAAGAATAAAAACAAATTTATTATATTAAATAAATATATTAATTTACTTTCATATTTATTTATTATTCATATGGAAAATACGAAAAAAAAAAAAAAAAATTTTAAAATATGAATAATTAAAATTTCTTTTTTGAAAAAATAAACATTATATAAATAAAATATAATAAAATTGAGATATTTTAAAATAATATAAAAATATATACTTATATCTTTTTAAATAAAATATAAAAAATATTTTATTGAAAAAATATATATACATATATTATATATATATATATATGTATATATCAATATTAAATTTTAAGCAAATTATATTTTCAAAATTAAACTAATTAGCACCAGTGGCGTAATTGGATAGCGCAATGCCTTCCTAAGGCAAAGGTTATGGGTTCGAGTCCCATCTGGTGTATATTTTGAAAATTTTATATATTATATATATATAAAAATAAATTTATTCTACAATATAAAGGAATATAATAAAAGAAAATGTTTATTTTAAATTTTATAAAAAATATTGTAATAAATATAAGAAATTGAAGAAAGTAAAAATTTCAATATTACAAATATGAAATATTTTATTCTAATATAAATTGAAGATTATATATAGTGAATTTTTATATATTATATATATATATATATATATATATATATATATATTAATAAGAATATATATTTATTATTTATAATAAATAAATATTTCATTTATAATATCATGTTTTACTTAAATTTTTTTTTTTTTTTTTTTTTTTATATATGAAAATAATATGTTAAAAAAATAATATAAAATAAATATTATATGCTGAAGAAACGGAACACATAAAATTAATACATCATATATACTAAATTAATTTATTTTTGTAATTTTTTAAACCATTACTTTATAATTATATTTTTTAGGTAACGTATTTTTTTTTTTTTTTCTTCTTTTTATGAATGGAATAAATGAAAATTAATTTTTGTTATGTTGATATGGATTATTATTTTTAAATTTATTATTAACCACAAGGTGTTCTCTAATAATAAAAAATTAAAAAATGTATTGAGCAAAAAAAAAAATATAACATTTTTAGGTGTGCTCATTATTTATATATAGATAGTAATAATTTAATATATTTAATAGATATAAGAGTAGTTGTTAATTGTATGGAAAATTATATATTTTACAAAAGATTAAAACTCTATAATGATATAGTTGAGCTTAATATGATTATATATTTGATATATGGAAACGCGTCAATTATGATTGCTTAAATAGCATATGAATTTATTTTTTTTATTATTTTTTTTTTTGCTATTGTGTATATAATATATTGAATAAAACTTATAAAATTATACCGTACTTATACATCATTAAAATATATGCATGAGAAGATATTTAATTATTGTCTTAAAATATGAATATTAGAAAAAAAAAATATATTTTATGTAATATTTCAATAAACCTAATTATTTTTGTATGTAAATTATAATAAAATTGTAAAGATTATATATTTATATACCTTCGTGTTTAATATTGATTTCATAGAAAATTCAATATTTTCTAAATATAACATGATACTTGTAATAATGCATTAATTATATTAAATATATATACATATAAATTTTATAATACTAAAGGTTTTTACAAAGATTAGAAAAATAATGAACCATAAATTATATTATTACGTCATATATTTATATATATGTATATATATATATATATATATATATATATATATATATATATATATATATATATATATATAATATATTTAAATATAAATAAATTAAATCACGGGTATACCCTTTTAAAAGTACAATATTATTATATATATATATATATATAATATTTATTTATTTTTCCCATTATATAGATATATCATATATATTTATATAACAAAATATATATTATTAATATTTTAATTCAAAAATAAAATTAAAAGAAAAAAAAGAGGGCGCGCACGGATTTGAACCATGGACCCGCTGATCTGCAGTCAGCTGCTCTACCGCTGAGCTACACGCCCATTCATTATTAAATGTAAAAATAAAAAGTATTACAAAATGAAAAAAATATATAATAAAATAATATAAATAAATATATAATATTAATAATATATATATTTATTAAAATAAAAATTTATGTTCTTTCAATATATTCATCTTAAAATAAAAAAATGCAGGAAAAATAATTGTACTTGTTTATTTCTTTTTTAAAATGATATTATTTTAGGATTATATATTATTTATAATTATTTATAAGAAATATTAATTTAATATTGGAACAACATGTGGTCAGATAGTAGAAAAAAATAGTTTTAATAATAAGGTAATAAAATAAAATTTTAAGGAAATAAAAAGAAATGCATGTACTTTTTTTTTATATTTATATTTATTTATTTTTTTCAGTTGTACGTTAAATGAATTTACTATAATTATGCGAAATAAAAATAGTAATATATAATTTATACGTACAAAATTTAAAAATAATATACATATATATATATATATATATATATATATATTTTTTGATAATAATTATATATGTAATTTATTTTATTTGAGCATCTGTGGTCTAGTGGTAGAATACTTCGTTGCCATCGAAGTGACCCGGGTTCGATTCCCGGCAGATGCAAATTTTATATTTTTATTATATAATGTAATATAGATATTTGTTATACATATATACATATATATATATATTAAAATATATTATATAAAGAAAAAATATTATACGATAATATTTATAGAGTATGCTATTTCTCTAATATTTTTTGAAATATATAATATATGTAAATATATATTATATATATATATATATGCAAGTTCCATATAAATAATAAAGAATAAATAGAATAAAAAATTGTTCTTATCTATATTTTATATTATTAATTATAATATATTTTAATATAGAATTATAAAATTATTTAAAAATATAGTTTTTAATGTTTTTAACTTGAGAATATTTAAAATTTATTCATGTAATATTGAAATATATAGATACCATACTTTTTTAATTACAAAGAAATTTTAATTAATATATATATTTCTTCGTTTATATATTTTTAACATATATATATATATATATTGAATAACAGTATTTTTAATTGAACGTTTTCAAAAAATATAAATGAGTTTAAATATAAGAATTAATAAAATTTTTATGATATATATTGTATTTTATATATTAAGACATGAAAATATAACAAACTCATATGAATGTATTTATTTTGTTATTATAATTTTTTTTTTTTTTTATGTGGTTATTTACCTTTATATATTTAAATTTTATAAAGACATGAAATAAAAAAATATTTTCAGCTGTTTTTTTTTCTCTTTTTGTTTTTCATCAATATAGACGAATTATGTAAAAAAATCTTAATCAAATAATAATGTTAAATAGATATATACATAAATATATATATATATATATATATATATATATATATATGTACAATTGTTTTTTTCTGTAGAAATAAAAATTTTCTGTTAGTATATTATAACAAATGTGTTAAAAATAATATATTGCTCATATTTAAAATATATAAAACCAAAAAACTATATTATAAATATTATAATGTATTTTAAATATATATATATATATATATTTATATTTATATATCAATTTTAACATTTCCTTTTTTATAATTGACAAATATGGTAAAAAAAGAAAAAAAAAAAAAAAATTTATGCGAACTCACGAATTCTATTATCTACATATAAAAACGTTAGACTTATTAAAATAAGTAATATAAATAAAATATTGTCCTTATAACGATGTTGAAGTACATACATGTGTTTAAGAACAAAACTTAGAACAAGTTGAAAAGTCTTTTAGATATGCAGTATATGTTCTATTTTGTTATAGAGTATTTAATATATATATAATTTATACAACCAATCTTTTGTTAAATAAAAAATTAGACAAATACAAAGGAATTTTAATTTTTTTTTTTTGTACTTATATATTTATCACATATATTTATAGTTTCAAAAATTGAATTTTTACAATTTAATAAATAGCATATATGTATATTATTTTTGTGCAAAGGAAAAAAAAGGTATATATATTTTTCTTTAATCTAACTATTTCAAATTAAAAAAGTTAGGATTCTGCTGTACTTCTATATATAAGTATCATTATTATATATAGTATTATTATATAAGAATATATAAATGTATACATAAATATATATATATATATATATATATATATATATCCATATATATATATATTTTTATGAACAAATAAGTATATATATACATTATTTATAAAAAATGGGGTTGTCCTAAATTATTCGTTATATTTATATGAGTAAAAAGTTAATAGAATTATTGAAATATATAATATATATTAAAAATAGGGATCTAATATTTATTTAATTTATCAGTTATTACATTTTTTAAATTATAAATATATATATATATATATATATATATATATACATTTACATTTAATTCATTTTTTTAATAGCATAATATAAAAAATAAACATATATGTATATATTATTTTACAAAATATTTAAAAAATGTAAAATAATATATACATATATATTTATTTTTTATAAAAATATTTATTTTTTAATCTTATATAATTTATTTCGGGAAATAGTAAAAAAAAATATATATAATAATATATATATATATATATATATATATATATATATTTTTATAGTATTCTTTTTATTCTTTTTGAAATTTTATATAAAATTATATAACATCCTATTATATATATAATCCGTGTATTTTTTAAGAAAATATAAAAATTACATATATCACATTATTTTATATAAATGTAAAAATGTAGTAAAAAAAGAAATATTCTTTTTTCCGTATTTTTTTTTATAAAATCCTTATTTTATACTAATCCTCCATCTTACGTGATTTATGTTATATATGAAAAAAAATAAAAGGGAAAAAAAAGTATCAAAAAACATTATATTAATATATTTTTTTATGCATATATAAAATAAAAATAATAATACATATATTTAATATATATATATATATATAATATTATTATATATTTATATTAAATATATAACAAAATAGGAAAAGTACAGCTAAAATTCCAAAATTGCATTTGTACTAAAAAAATATATACCTACAAAAATATACATACTCCTTGGTATAAAAAAGAAATAAAAAAATATAAAAAATGAAAATAAAAAATATCCCAATTTCGCGTAATCTTTTAAATAATTAAAAATTAAAATATTTTATATTAAAGTGTATTCTTATATATATTTAAAGTAAATTTTGTACTTTTTTTTTTTTTTTTTTTTTTTTTTTTAAATTAAAAAAAAAGTATATCTCCATTTATTTTATTATTTATATATAATAATGTACCGTAAATAAATATATTATATAATAGAGATTATCCACAAATCCGTGGTATTTTTATATATATTTTATAAATATGTATTTTTTCTTCCATCAATTTTTGTATAAATAAAAAAAAATAAATTTTTTAAAATAGAAATAATAAAATAATGTTTTTCGTAATATTCCTAAAATTATGTTTTGAATAGTATTTTAAAGAAATCCATTTTTTTTTTTTTTTCC
>LT969562.1:2657311-2672311 GCA_900097035.1 Plasmodium blacklocki (nom. inval.)
TTTTTTTTTTTTTTTTTATGGAAATTTAATCTTTTGTTTTTTTTTCTTTTATTTATATATATAGAAATATATATATTTTTTTGTTATTTTTTTCTATATATAAAAATTAGTGTACTGTATATATATAATTTTTATTTTGTAATATCTAAAAATGGCACAGCAAGCACCAGTTCAAGCCGAAGGTGTTCCTACGGTTGGAGCATCTGCTGAAGCAGGTGTACCTCACGAAGGTATGGATGTTCCATTTGGTTTTTTTGATAAAGATACTTTAAAGAAGTTGATGTTTATATTTATGAGGGATGTAGATAACTATGCTAGAAATTGGTTTACTAATTTTATGAATTCACACGATGATGATGATAGTGGAGATAATGATGGGAAACATGGATATATGTTACATCATAGGAAAACGTGGTTTGAACATTTTAAGGCTTCTCTTTCTGAGGCTTTAGATGGAAAAAATAGTGTATTCTTATTGTTATTTTTGTTTTTTGGATTTGTATTTTGCCTTTTATATCACGCCTTCTTATATCACTCAGTAAGTTCATTATAAAAATATAAGAATATTTATGCATTATATATATTTGTATATATATATATATATAAGGTTTTGAAATATAATAATATTATTATTTCAAGTGATACATTTTTAAATATATTTTTATAATCATATATAAACACAAATTAATTATTTTTTATATTATTTTTATTATAGATCAAGAGTGAACATAAAGCCAAAAAGTTACAATTAGAACAAGAAGAAAATGATGACGAGTATCATCATCATCATCATCACCACCATGGTCCACCTTTCTACCCATTTTTTGATCCAGAATATGATCACGAACATGAACACATACATGATCATGGACATGGACACGGACACGAACACGGACATGAACATGGAGGACATGAATGTACATGCAAAAATAAAGGGCATAAAAAACCAGGAGAATTATGTGATTGTCAAAAAGCAAAATTAGAAAAACAAAAATGAGAGAATAAATGCTTTATAAGAATCTTATATGGTGATAAAAAAAATAAAAATAAAAATAAAAATATATATTTAGGAATTTATTATAAGTAAATATATATAAATCAAAATGAGGAGAGAAAAGGAAAGAAAATATGCATATTAATAAAAGATAACACCATATAATATAATATTCGGGAAATGAAATATAGAGAATATATATATATATGTCTGTATTTCATTAATGAATAATATAAAATAAGTTTCATAAATTATTTAAACATGCATAATAATGTTACTTTTATTTTATTTTTTTTTTTTCTTATTTTATATTAATAAAAATTAAAGAAAAGGAATAAATAAGTATATATAATAAATAATTATATTATCTATATGCATATATATAAATATATATAATTATAAGGAGGAAATTATAAATGATGATGAGTTTATTAATTTCTTTTTTTTATTTTTTTATATTTTTTTTTTTTTAAATATATTTTGAAATAGTTTTAAAAACATTCATTTTTTTTTTTTTTTTTTTATTTATATTATATATTTCATTATCTCCTCATGATGTGTTTTTATTTTGTATATTTATTTTGTTTCATATATTTTTTTTTCTTTTTTTTTCTTTTCCTTAATTTGTTGCATAATAAAAGTATTATTATATATATATTTATATTATATATTTTTTTTTACATAATATATAATATTATATTCTAATTGATCATTATATATAAAAGTGTGTGCTACTTTTTAAAAAAAATTATTAATAAATTTATATATATTCTATTATTTTTTTTTTTTTTTTACACAATGTAATATATATATGTATATATAATAATTTTATTAATCATTTTTATGTACTTCAAATGTGCGATATATAAAATTTATTTCATTGTATATAATGATTTTTATTATTTTAAAAAACTGAATAAATAAAACACAAAAAAAATATAATTTTTTTTTAATTTTTTTATTCTTATTATGAGTCCAATACTATATTAATGTTATGACTGAGTTTAACATATATATATATATTTTAAAATATAAGAATAAATATAGAACAAAATGGTCAAAAAAGAAATTATAATAGAACAAAATACTGTTTTTTTGATGTTTCATAAAGATTTATTTTTTCTTTTCTTAAATGAATTAATTAATTCATAAGATGGAATTGAATATAAAAATAAATATATATATATATAATGGTTCTTACCACATTATAATAGTGTCCTATTATATATTATATAATATAATATAATCCGTTATAATATTACTTAAATTTATTATTTCATTTTATGATTATAAGAAGGTTATATATATTAATTAATTTTGTTGTTTGCATTTATTTAATAATTTATTTATTTATTATATAATATATATGTATTTAATTTATAAAATGGTAATTATTGATATTGATATAATTTTTTTCATTAGTTCAATTTTATGAATGAAATAGTATTATTCCACTTAATTTTTAAGCTATATTAAATGTTTATATATATATATTATATATGTGCATAGTATTCTTTGTTTTGAGCTTAAATAAACGTTTTATCAAAAAAAAAAAAAAAAGAAAGGAAAGGAAAGTAAAATTAAATTAAATTAAAAATGAACTATAAAATATGAAACATTAAACTATTTAACTCTTTTTTTTTTTATTTTTTTTTTTTTTTTATAAAATTATTTATCTTTCTTATAATTTATCATATTATTGTTAGTTTATTACAAAACATAATGTTCCATATAAAAACATATATATTTTTATGATAAAAAAAAAATTTAAATAAAATAAAGTATATTTTATGATTTATTTTTTAATATTTTTTATTATGCATAATTAAAAAAATAAATTAATACAATATTTTACAAAAGTTAAATAATATATATATATATATATATATATATATATATATATATATATATATATATATATATATATATATGTATATGTATATGTATATATGTATATTAACATATATGTAATTAATAAGGGTTGCTATTTTTTTCATATGAATAAAAATAAGTAGCTAGCTAAAATGTAAAAAAGAAAGAAAATTTTTCAACAATTTAAAGCATTTTGGCTATCTAGCTATAATATGAAGTAGTTTATATGTAAAATGTTCCTTTTTACAAATATTCTCCTTCTCCAAGTAATTGTGGAATAATAAAATAAATAGAGGTATATTACGTCAATATGTTAATTATATAAACATTTAAAGTAATATCTATCAAATTTAGTAGCAATACGGATATTATGATAATTATGAAATTAATATATTAAATGGAAAGATATGTTTTTTCAATATGAATTCGTTAATAAAGTTAAAAATATTTAAAGAAGAATGTATAGGAATCATTAATGTGTATATTTCATAATATTATGTAGGAAAAAAAGTTGTATTTATTATGCAAGGGGCCGTAATTAACGAAGAAAATATAGTTACTGTAGTTTGCTTGTGAGATTCAAAAGAATACATTTATAAATAAAATTCTTATGAATGGCATACTCTTTTATTTCAGTTCTTAAAAGTCTATAAATTTAAGTTTCTTATTGTTTCATTTAAAAAATTCATTTTATATAACCATGTACATATAGAGACTTTTTATTTCAATGAATAGAGGTAATTCTCTTATGTGATCTGGATAGTACGTTCAATGATTTCATTTCATTATTAAAATAATATCAAGCTTTTGAAGTTTTAAGTGATTCTTTAAATTTAATATAATGAATTTGTTCTTAATTTTGAAGAAATCTTTTTTAATTAACTTATATTACTAATTTTTATTTAAGAGATAATAATGAAATGGAATTTTTTTTTTTTTATAATATATGAAAAGATATAAAAAATTACATAATATTATATTAAATATATAAAATATATAAATTATGTGAATATTTTTTTAAATTAATACGTAAACAGGAAAAAAGGATATGATAGGTTGTTTATGTTTAGTTAAAAAGAGAAATTAAAAAAGGAAAAATCATTTAAATGTTTTCAAGTATTTTAATATATTTTGGATTAACTATTTATATTTTTAATATGTATATATATATATTATGCTTAATAATGATGCTATATTATTGGAAAAAATTACAAGCATATATATAAGGTAATAAGTTATAAAAGGATGAATATAAATATAAGGATTAATAACTTTTAATTAATTTTTGAAAATTTATGGGATTATATAATTATATATTTTAAATTAAATATTGTTATTTATTTTTATATTATTAATATATAAATAAATATAAATATAAATATGTATATATATATATGGTAATTGAAATTTTATATTATTATGCACATGTCACGTCATAAAAATTTCATACATATATCTGAGCATGGGATTACTTTAAAAATATGTTTTTATATGAAGTAAATGTTTTGAAACATAAAAGATTAGAAAAAATTATATCTCATTTTTAAATAAATAAATCCAATTGGTACTGTGCAAGGTCTTGTGAAGAAAGAGGAGGAATATCACAAATAGATCCAGTTTGTGTGTTTCGATGAAGTATTATAATATACAAAAAAAAAAAAAAAAAAATATAAAATATTTTCAATTTTTATTTTCTTTTTTAATTTTTTAATATTTAATTAATTCACTCTTTTGTTCATAAAATTTTCCTTTTTCATTAAAAATTTCTGTTCTTTTGGATTATTTGATGATAAGAAAGAAAATATTAATGAAATAAATAAATCAACATATAATATTGTAGAATTAATTATATAAACGTTGAGTATGGAATGATATACAGTATATGTGAAATATATGTATAATCAAAGGTTTTTATCCATAAAAAATAAAATATGGTTATTTTATATAATAAATTAATGTTTATACAGCTAAATGTTAAATTTATAATAAATATTCCATTAAATAGTATTTCCCCCTTTCCCTTTTATTCTGTGTAATAAATGTAACAATGAAGTGTTGATGATTACTTATAAATGTATAGAAAAGGTATTTCTGCAAATATATATATATGTATATATTTTGTTTTTATAGTAATTAAATATATTACACAATTATATAATATTTAGTTAAAAAGTATATATTGTGTATATATATCTCAATTTAGAGTTATAATATATATATTATGTAAGAATAAAACGAGGGGGGGGGGTGAAATGTTATTGTGTATATAATAATTATTGTGTGAAATACATGATAATTAAAGTATATGTGAAAAAAATTTTTTTTTTTTTTTTATAGGTTTTACGCGCCTTTAAAGGTAGAGATGTAGTAAATATATTTTAATTGTTCAGTTTAATTACTGTTCAAGAGGATGAATATATAAAGATCTTTTATTTCGTAAGAAATATTAGGTTGAACTCCCTCTAAATTGATTTTATAATAATGAATGTGTACTAATTCATACTGTAGTACACATTTATTATTATGAAGTCATCTTTTGGAATGCTGTATGGTATATAAATTCCTTATAAGTGTGTTACGAGCCTTTTAAGGTGGGGTGCATTACATATATTTGTATAAAGTATATAAATATATTTAGTTTGTTAAATAAAATGAATAATTTAATTATTGTTTGTTTTATTTTTTAATCGAACTAGGATGCACTTTACAGTTTGAAGAATTATCTATATGGTAATATAAGTATTTATAATAAAGAGATGCGAACCTTTTTATCATTATATTATTAAATATATTGATATTAGGTAGTAGTATTCTCTATATTATAAATATCATTAACTAAAATGGAAAGCAGCGATTTGCTCCCCATGACTTATTAAAAGCCTCAAGGGTATAACGCACCAAGAGAGGTGAAGAATAACAACATTTGAGTTTTTTTATATTGAGAAAGTATAAACATTTCTAATATTAAACACACATATATATATGTATATATAGTGGTCTTTTTATCAAATTGTATGTTATTCTTCGAGCTGTTTGCGAATATAAATAATTTATTTTATATAATTTTATTTTTTATTTTTTTTCTTATATACAAATATTGAAGACATAAAAATGTATTATATTTTTAGTATATTTTTATGTGAAATTGCAATTAGTAGTATTAAGAAAAAAAAGATAAAAAAAAAAATTAAAATTAATTATATATTAGTAGTATTCAACAAGAAGTCGGAGAATGTTCAATAAATAAATTGTTTTTGAGGTTTAACGTATACCTTGAAGTGTTTATATATATATATTATATATATATCAAAATAAATATATAATTTTATGATTGTATATTTATTTTGTGTATATTTTATATGTAAATATTTATTTGCGAATATAAATATTATTTACCTGCGAATATTGATAACATGTTTATTGTTTGTTATTTTTTCAGAAAATTATATAGTTAATTATTTGAAAAATTAGCAGATGATATTATGTTAATATAACAGTTAGTAGGAGTGTAATATAATATATATTAGTAGTAGTAAAGAAATTTCGGTAATGATGGTATAATTTCTTATAGTTTGTAATATGTACAGCTTAAGAATGGAAGAGTAAAAAAATGTATGATACCTTTTCTGTTTTGATCAGAACATCATATTATATATGATCCACTATATTATATTTTATTAAATATAAGTAGTAGGATACCTCTTCTGACCACATTTAAAATCATTTATTTTAATATTGAACATTGCATTAGAAAAATAGAACGTTGTTCATTTTTCTTTAAACCTATATATACGTATATGTTATTGTATATATAATAAGTCATGTAGTTTTGATTAACTACGGGGAGGGTTAAAATACTTAGAAATATTATATTTGTTAGCATATTATACATATATATATGTGTGTGGATGGTATTATGGCGGAATTTATTGGTATCAAATAAAAATAAAAAAGACTACGTATATATATTTTATCACTGTTTTGTGCAGTGATATTATATATATAAATTCTCATGTATGCATTATTAGAAATGTAAAAATGAGGTGCGGGGTGTTTAAGCGTATGGGAAATGGTATATGGATAGGTGTCCATATGTATATGTTAAAGTATAACAAATTCTATCTTTAATTGTAATCAACTATGTGTTAGTGTAATTTCATTAACATTTTAGTTTATTATAATTAATTTTATTGAGTTTGTTATTACTTAACATTATCATAAATATATATATATATATATATATATATATATATATATATCTGTTTTGATTTATATATGTATTTTATATATTTTGATTTGAAGACTCTTAATTTGATTATGAATTTTTGTATATATATAAAATCCTCAAGGGTTATAACGCACCAAGAGAGGTAGGGGAAAAACTGCATTTATGTTTTAAAAATTAAAGGAATTTATTTTTTATGACATTCTTTTTAGTCTTCAAAGAATTGTACGTTTTTCTCCGAGTTGTTTGCGAATATAAATAATTAATAATGTTTTCATTCTTTACGAACACTGCATAAATAAAAATGTATTAATGTTTTTATTATATGTTTATATGAAATTGCAGTTAGTAGTATATAATTATATATTAGTAGTATTCAACCAAGAAGTCGGTATATGCATTTATAAAAAAAATCCTTGAGAAGGTGTAACGCGACCTTACAAGGTAGAGAATTATGAAAAAGGAATTTATTTATTATTGTTGTTTAAATGTAAATATACACATTCCACTAATATCTCTTAGGATCTGATTGCGAATATAAATATTTTACCTGCGAATATTGATATCATGTTTATGTGTTATTTTTAAGATGCACATTTTGTTTTTATTAATTTTTGCGTATTCTTATTGAGCACACATATTCTTGATAATAGAACAGTTAGTAGGAGTGTAAAATATATATCAGTAGTAGTTAGAAAACGTCGGTTTTGTATGTATATAAATATGTAATATGCATATATAACATATATATGTAATATGTATATGTTATACGTATATATATAGGTTATTATACGTATGCACATATATGCTATACGTATGTATATATATGCTATACGTATGTATATATATGCTATACGTATGTATATATATGCTATACGTATGTATATATATGCTGTACGTATGTATATATATGCTATACGTATGTATATATATGCTATACGTATGTATATATATGCTGTACGTATGTATATATATGCTATGAGTATGTATATATATGCTATGAGTATGTATATATATGCTATGCGTATGTATATATATGCTATGCGTATGTATACATATGCTATACGTATGTATACATATGCTATACGTATGTATTTGTTATATGAATATTTTACAATTAAGTAGAATATGTCATATGACTTTTATTTTCAGGCTTAAAGATTGAGTGTTTCAGATTTACAGATTTAAGAAGATTAAAAAGATTTAGCTTTTATCTATCATATAGTTATAGTTAATTCTTTTGAAGATTGAGTATTCAGAACTATATATAACATTTTTTTTGTTATAAGAGAAAGGGATTATTTTTATTATCCACAGTAATTAAGGTTATTTAAATTGAATAATTTTTTAATTATTATTATAAGAAATAAAAAATAAAAAAATAAAAAGAAAAAGAAAAAAAAAAGAAAAAAAAGAAAAAAAGAAAAAAAAAAAAAAAGAAAAAAATAAAAAGAAAAAAATAAAAAGAAAAAAATAAAAAGAAAAAAAAAAAGAAAAAAAAAGAAGAAAAAAAAAAAAAGAAAAAAAAGAAAAAAAAAGAAAAAAAAAGAAAAAAATAAAAAGATAAAAAAAAGGAACTTTTATATATATATAAATAATTTTTAATTTATGCATATACGTTTTTATATACATCCCATTTTATGCTTGTGTTATATGTTGCATATAAAAAAAAAAGTTAATTCGCCTAATGTGTAAAGAGGTGAATAAAATTTTATGTTTGATAATATTGTATTTTAAGTGTAAAATTAAAATATGATACATGAAATGTTGTATGAATAGTAATTGTATAATGGTATTATGTTATATATATTTATGTTTGAAAATAAAAAGAAATATATGTGTCTGTCTATATAAATAATTTATTGTTACATGAATGAATATATCATTATTAATAGCGTGAAATATATAATTAATAATTACATGAATAAATGTATTTTTTTATAAGTCTTAAATATATAATTAATAATTACATGAATAAATGTATTTTTTTATAAGTCTTAAATATATAATTAATAATTACATGAACAAATGTATTTTTTTATAAGTCTTAAATATATAATTAATAATTACATGAACAAATGTATTTTTTTATAAGTCTTAAATATATAATTAATAATTGCATGAATAAATGTATTTTTATAAGTCTTAAATATATAATTAATAATTACATGAATAAATGTATTTTTATAAGTCTTGAATATATAATTGATAATTACATGAATAAATATTTTTTAATAAGACGCAAATAAATAATTAATGATTACATGAATAAATATTTTTTAATAAGACGTAAATAAATAATTAATGATTACATGAATAAATATTTTTTTAATAAGACGTAAATAAATAATTAATAATTACATAAATAAATATTTTTTTAATAAGACTTACATATATAAATTTTATAATTACATGAATAAATATTTTTTTAATAAGACTTAAATTTATTATTAATTGTTACATGAACGAATATGTACAGTCATACAAATAAAAATGACGCTAAATAATATTAATAATGATATATTGAAGATTAAATAACGATATAGCGGAGGAACAATGGCAAGACAAATAAATAATAGTATATATAGATATGAAGATGGATATTGATATATCGAAGAAGGATGGATTTGTTGAATGAAAAAAAATCTATGAAGGAATATAATTGTGTATAAACCTTGGAGTATAATACATTATATTGTAACATACATATTTATAACTTTTTTTTTTTTTTTTTTAATTTTATGTATCAATATATATATATATATATATATATATATTAATACTAATAATTTTAATATAACTATTAATAACATTTATTAGGCATATTTTTTCGCTATTACATATAATATGCTTATTTTATTTTAATTTTTATTTAATTTTATTTTTTTATTTTATTTTTTTATTTTTTTATTTTTTATTTTTTTTTTTATTTTTTTTTATAATTAAACAACTAAAAACTATAAAATTTTTATTTTATAGCATAATTAATATATTATAATATTAAAATTAATTTATTCTTTTAAAAATAAATAATATAAGAATTTAAAAAAAATCTTTTGTGAAAAATCAAAAGGCAAACATTTCAATTTCAAGTATAATTTCATTTCCTATTTTCCTTAATTCATTTATAATATTTTTCCTTAATATAAATAAATAAATATAGGTTTTAATGTTAGGTTTATTCTTTAGGGTTTAATTTAGTGTTCTAAAATGAGTTTGAAAAAAACAAGAATAAGATATATATATATATATATATATATATATATATATATATATATATATATATATATATGTATTAAATATGTAAAACAAAATAGACCATTACATTTAAATTTTCATTTCAAATGGAGATGTAAGTTTTTTTGAATAAAAAAAAAAATATCTTAATATAAAAGCATTATAATTAATGTATTAAGTTTATAAACATAATTGATAATCTGTTAAATTTTATACTATATAGTAATTTGAATTAATAATTGATATGTGTATACCACATTATATAAAAATACGAAATATATATATATATATATATTTTAATATTTAATATTATAATGGATACCATATGTGTTTTTATAAAATTATATATGAATATAAATCGATATATTTATAATAAAAATAATTTTATAAGTACAAAATAGCTAATTTATAAAACATCATAAAGTTTTATTAAAAGTAAATAGTAATTTTATTTGTTTTTAAAAAAATTGAAATATATTTATATTTATATTTATAGGATTTTATTATAATACAAACGTAGTACAAACTTATATATGAACACATGTATTTTTATTTATAATTATATAAGTGTGGAATATATATATTTATAATATAAAATTATAAAAGAAAACAATAATTCATTTTTTTTGTTCTTTTTTTGTATATGAGTACTATGCATATGTAATATGAGTTTTTCATTTTATATATATAAATTATTCATCACACATATGAAAAAATGAGAAATTATTATTATTGTATATATTTCATATAAGATTAATGTATGTTATTATGGTAGTTCTAAATATATATATATATATATATATTTATAGATAGAGACAGAGGTAACATATATATTTATGATATAAAATTATAAAATTAGGATGATAAATATATTATTTTTTGTCTATGAATAATATAGTCAAGTATAGATTTTGAGTTTTTCATTTTGTATATATATATTATTTATATCACAAAAAATATAATTATTATTTTATATTTTATTTAAACTTATTATAACAGTATTTGTTCTCTTTCTATAAATATATATATATATATATATATATATTATATAATAATATAGAACAAAAACATATAATATATATTATAAAATTATAAAATATGCAATAATAATATTTTTTTTTTTTTTTTTTTTGTGGTGTCTAAGAATAATATATATAAATATACATTTTGAGTTCTTCATTTTGTATATATATATTATTTAAAGCATATAAAACGAAAGAGAATCAAAAGGGAAATTAAGTTAATTGTTTTTTTTTATATAAAATATTATTACAAATATATATGTTCCACATGTATAAGTTTATATTACAATGTGATAGTTTAATCGTTATAATATACAATATATATAGTAACCTGGTTGATCTTGCCAGTAGTCATATGCTTGTCTCAAAGATTAAGCCATGCAAGTGAAAGTACATATATATGTAATATATAGAAACTGCGAACGGCTCATTAAAACAGTTATAATCTACTTGACATTTTTTAACATAAGGATAACTACGGAAAATCTGTAGCTAATACTTGTAAAAATATCATTTGATATATACATATATATATATATATATGTATGTATCATTATGGTATGTATTTGTTAGATGTAAGAAGTAAATAAAATAAATATAATTGAATTATAACAAAGAAGGAACACATATTAAAATATAAGTGTGTATCAATCGAGTATCTGACCTATCAGCTTTTGATGTTAGGGTATTGACCTAACATGGCTATGACGGGTAACGGGGAATTAGAGTTCGATTCCGGAGAGGGAGCCTGAGAAATAGCTACCACATCTAAGGAAGGCAGCAGGCGCGTAAATTACCCAATTCTAAAGAAGAGAGGTAGTGACAAGAAATAACAATACAATATCGAAAAATGATTTTGTAATTGGAATGATAGGGATTTAAAACATTCCTAGAGAAACAATTGGAGGGCAAGTCTGGTGCCAGCAGCCGCGGTAATTCCAGCTCCAATAGCATATATTAAAATTGTTGCAGTTAAAACGTTCGTAGTTGAATACCAAAGAATCCGATGTTTCATTTAAACTGATTTGGGGAAACTATATATATATATTTTGCTTTTTGCTTAATAAGTTTCTTCTATTAATTATGTTTTTATCAGATATGAAAGTTTCTTTTAAAAATCTGTTCATTTTGCAATTTTTTTTGTTTTTTGATGGATTTTGTTACTTTGAGTAAAATACAGTGTTCATAACAGACGGCTATACAATAGATTAGTTTCATTGTGTTTGAATACTACAGCATGGAATAACAAATATGAATAAGCTAATCCTTTTTTTTTTTCTTATTTTTTTGATATTCTTATTAGCTTAGTTACGATTAACAGGAGTAGCTTTGGGGGCATTCGTATTCAGATGTCAGAGGTGAAATTCTAAGATTTTCTGGAGACGGACTACTGCGAAAGCATTTGCCTAATCTATTTCCATTAATCAAGAACGAAAGTTAAGGGAGTGAAGACGATCAGATACCGTCGTAATCTTAACCATAAACTATACCGACTAGGTGTTGGATGAATATAAAATATATATAAAAACGTAACATTTCTTAGGGGATGTTTATTTTATATTAGATTGCTTCCTTCAGTACCTTATGAGAAATCAAAGTCTTTGGGTTCTGGGGCGAGTATTCGCGCAAGCGAGAAAGTTAAAAGAATTGACGGAAGGGCACCACCAGGCGTGGAGCTTGCGGCTTAATTTGACTCAACACGGGAAAACTCACTAGTTTAAGACAAGAGTAGGATTGACAGATTAATAGCTCTTTCTTGATTTCTTGGATGGTGATGCATGGCCGTTTTTAGTTCGTGAATATGATTTGTCTGGTTAATTCCGATAACGAACGAGATCTTAACCTGCTAATTAGCGGCAAGTACACCATATTTTTAATTGAAAATGCATATAGGTAATTATGCATTTATTCAGTGTTCAAATTAGGATATTTTTATTAAAATATCCTTTTCCCTGTTCTACTATATAATACATTGTATTTTTACAATATATCATTTTTTTTTAAGAATGTACTTATTTGATTGTAAAAGCTTCTTAGAGGAACAATGTGTATCTAACACAAGGAAGTTTAAGGCAACAACAGGTCTGTGATGTCCTTAGATAAACTAGGCTGCACGCGTGCTACAATGATATATATAACAAGTTGTTAAAAATATACTAATATATTTGTATCTGTTGATACTTTGTATTTAATATGTATAGTTTTTCCTGTACTGAAAAGTATAGGTAATCTTTATCAGTATATATCGTAATTGGGATAGATTATTGCAATTATTAATCTTGAACGAGGAATGCCTAGTAAGCATGATTCATTAGATTGTGCTGACTACGTCCCTGCCCTTTGTACACACCGCCCGTCGCTCCTACCGATTGAAAGATATGATAAATTGTTTGGATATGAATTAAAATAATGAAATTTTATATTTCTGATTTTTTCTAGAAGAACTGTAAATCCTATCTTTTAAAGGAAGGAGAAGTCGTAACAAGGTTTCCGTAGGTGAACCTGCGGAAGGATCATTAATATGAAACGATTACAATAAGAAAAGAAAAGAAATGTTATATTTTTGAAAAAGGATTTTTTTTAATATTTTGAAATATTTTATTTTAAAAATATACATTTTTTTTTTTTTTTTTTTTAATGTACTTTTTTTATAAAAAGTAATAATAATATATTAAATATTTTTACTATTTTATAAAAAAAGTACATTAGAAAATTTGATATTACATAAAATTATTTTTTTTATAAAGATAATTTTTATGTAGTATCAAATTTTCATCAACAATATTTAATTCTCAATATTTTTTGCATAATTGTATGTTTTATATATATATATATATATATATATAATATTTTTATGTGTTTATTATATATTGAAGAAAAGTATATTTAAAATATAATATTTATAATTACATTTAATTTTTAATACAATTAGCATAGTCTTAACGATGGATGTCTTGGTTCCTATAGCGATGAAGGCCGCAGCAAAGTGCGATATGCAATGAAAAATGCAATTACTGTGAATCATCAGAATGCTGAATATAAACGATACCATATTTACCTGTATGGGTGAATTAATGTGGTATTCCTAAAGAAAATAAAACAATACTTTGATTCTCTAGTTTTTTTTTTTGATATATATTTTTAAACAAATATTATCTTTAAAGAAAAAGAGAAATTGGATTATTTAATAATTCCCAACTAAAAAATTAATTTTTTTAGTTAAAATTTTTCGCTGAATAAAATATACTTTTCATTCATTCTAGAGAAAAAGGTTATATATAAATTATTAGAAATAATATTTCTTTATATTTCTTTTTTTACAAAGTTTTGATTTGATGTTAGGAAGGCAAATCCGCCGAATTTAAGCATATAATTAAGCGGAAGAAAAGAAAATAACAATGATTTCTTTAGTAACGGCGAGTGAACAAGAATGAGCTCAAGGAGATAATTCTTATCGTAGTTGTAAAAAGACTATGTGTATAGAAATTGTTCTGTTACAAGGAAGAAAATAATCTGAGAATATATGGAGAATATATATATATGTATATTTAGTTAACGAAATAAGTAGGAATACTTTTCCATAGAGGGTGAAAGGCCCGTAGTTAATAAATATATATAATTCTTTTTTTGGTTTATTTTTTTTTTTTGGA
>LT969562.1:2677311-2682863 GCA_900097035.1 Plasmodium blacklocki (nom. inval.)
TATATATATATATATATATATATATTTATATTTCTTGTTATTAAGACAATATTTTTTTATATTAATACAACTATTTTCTTTTATTAATATTTTTGGATAAATTTTATTTTTTTGGTAATCTTTTTTTTTCTTTTTTATTACCCAATTTTTGGTTAGTTTTATTTTGGTTATTTATTTGAGTACTATTTACATTTTTATCATTTTTATTTGGTGTGCCTTCCGTTTTCATACTTTCCTTGGGGACGCTTTCTTTTTTGTTATTTAACTTCTTGTAGTTATTTTCTTTGCATATTTGAACTGATTGGTAAGTTTCATATACTATTGGAAAGTACTGTTTTTTCTTTTCATTGGTAAATTTATTCCATGAGTGTATGCATTCTTTTAAATAAGATATAAATTCGTCAATGGATTGGATTTTGCTAATAAATGCATGGAAATTAGAATCTATATTTGGATGTTCTTTTATTAAATCACATTGAAGATCATGTTTAATTTTACACCATGTTGCCATTCGTTGTTTTTCTGGTATATCATTTTGATGTGCCAATATTAAAGATACATTTTCTAAAGCTTCTATCAGATAATGAAATTTTTTTCTACGATTTTCGTTTAAATCAAAAAATATATTGGTTAGTTCTTGTACTGAGGTTTTTGGATCTAAGGTTGTAATTTGTGCATTTAATTCTTCTGTATATTGTAGATCAAAATTTAAATTATTAAAATAATCTTCCGCGTTATTTTCATTTTCTATAAGATTTAGTATTTTTTGTTTTCTTGCTTTTTCCGTTCGACAACATGAACATTTTTGTGTTACATAATCACCTCTCAATGAATGGTGCATTGCAGATGCCAAAGTTCTTGAATTTCTATGAAGTAATTCTGTATTTGGTATAGCATTATATTGTATCTTACAAGTTTTCTAAAAAAAATAAATAATAGATAAGTAAATAAATATGTATATATATATATATATATATATATATATTTATATTTTATTTACATAATTTATCTTACCAATAATAGTATGAAATACACAAGCGTAATTGTGTATATAATAAACTTTTTAAAGTTTATATGGTGCTTCATTTTTACTTTATTATATATAGTAATATATTCTTTCAAATTAATTATGTATTTTTAATTATATTGTTAAAGTAGAATTTATATATATTAAATTTTTTTTTTTTTTTTTTTGAAAGAAAAAAAAAAAATAAGAAGAAAGGCAAAATATGTTTGGTTCAGCCTATATATATATATATTATATTATATTAATAACTTTTTTATTTGTAATGTTCCTATATAAAAAAAAAAAATATATATAATTAAAAAAACATTTATAAAAAAAACATATATATATAAACACATATGAATATATGAATTATTTTGTGTAAATTTATTATAAACATAATTTTAAATTATTATTTACATAATATATTTTATAAATCTATATTTAAATAAATATATTTATATGAAAAAAAAAAAAAAAAAAAAATTGTCTATTAAAAAAACAAATCAATCAAATATATATATAATATTTATTTACCTTTTTATAAGAAAAGGATATTTTTGTTAACAAAAATACGCATGCGTATGAAATATGTGAAATTGATGATAATACATATTCGTTTTATAAAATATGAGGTGTATTTATGTATATATATACATTATATATTTATATGTTATATTTATTTTTTCTTTGGATTTTTATGTAAAACAATATTTTCATTTATTTTAAGAAAAAAATATATAAACAATTATTGAGATTACATTTTTTTAAAAATAATATTATTAATATTTAATGTGTTTTTTTTTAATATATATAAATTATTATAATATAACTGGTTCTATAAATAAATATATATAATATTATATTTTTGATTTTGTTTTTATATATAATATGAAGTTTTGAAATTTTTTTTTTTTTTTTTTTTTTTTATCCTACATTTACATATAAATAATTAAAAAAAGTACAATTATATTTTTCTAAATTACATTATTTTGAATTTAAAAATATTAGTACAAAAAAAAAAAAATGTGGATAGAATAATATAATAAGGATATATATATTCTATTCTAAATGCATATAATATATATGTTTTTTTTTTATTATTTAAAAGAAAAAAAAAACAACATAATTTTTTGGTACGTATTTTTGAATTTGTATAGTTTGCATAAAAATAACATTTTTAATTAAGAATACTCATATTTATTATTTTATTATTTATTTTATATTTAAAAATATTATAATAATTTTGTTTATTTTTCAACTTGAGCGTTTTTGAGAAAAAAATTGTAGTTTCTAATATAGTTATTTCTTATAATAAAAAAAAAAAAAAAAAAAAAAAAAGAAGAATGATATGCTATATATATATTATAAATAACTTATGAAAAACAGAATTATATATAATAAAACATTTTTTATTATATTTTATATTTAAATTATTTATGAAATAACAATAAATAATATTATGAAAGAAATTATTCTATATTCAATATATAAAAAAAAAAGAAAAATGTTTGTAATGATTAATAATATATATTGTATATATTTTTCTTATGTTCCCTTTTTTTTTTTTTTTTTTTTAATATATATTGCTCCTCTATATACACTAATTTCTGTATCGAAAATATATATATAATTTCTATATTTTTATTTACAAATGTAATTTTGAGAAATTATTATGGATATATATATATAACGATTTTCCATTTTCTTCTTTATATATAAAAATGAGATAAATAATATTATACCATGCCCTTTAAAAAAAAAAAAAAATAATAAAAATAAAATACAATAAAAAATAGAATAACAAAAAGAATATTATATATTTTATCTTTTATATTATAGAACTATATACGTTATTTATTATTATTATGAACAAATAAGATTTTCCTTAAAAAATGTAACATATATTTATATATGTATTTAAAAATATGTTGTGTTCATAATATTTATTTTACTGATTTAAAAAAATATTAAAATAACAGTGAAATTTGTATTTTATTTTATTTTTTTTTTTTTTATAGAGTACATTTATAATTAAAAAGTGTTGTTATAAAAAAAATAAAATAATTAAAATATATATGTTTGTGATTTAAATGGTTATAAAGAAAATAAAATGCGATGAGTATATATTATAAGAATATAAAATTATGAATTTGCACAAAAATTATGGTAAAAAAGAAAATTATTTTTTATAAAAACTTTTTTTTTCTCATAAATTCATATTCTCTAATTTTTATATTTTATTATTATTATAAAATATATATTTGTTATAGAATAATTTTAAGTAATATTAATGTAATATTATAATCTTAATTGAATATTTACTTATTATAATTTAAATTTCTAGATTCTTATTTGAATTTATTTTGATATGGTCTTATTTGATTTTATTATATTTTATTTTTTGTTTTAATATTCTTGCTCTAATTTGGTTTATTAATATATAATATGATATATTATGATTCTTAAAAATTCTAATTTTATATATATAATAAAAAGTTATCAAAAATTTTCAGTATAATAATATTCATAATAAAACGACATTATTTATGTGTACTCGACATCTATTTTATTAAATCAAAGACATATAGGTAAACAGACACACACATATATATATATATATATATATATATATATATATTTATATTGATATTATATATTTTTAATTTTTCGCACTTGTAAATTCATCTTGTATATTAAAATTACTTTATTTGATATTTATTCATTTATTTTTTTGAAAATATAAATTTACCAAATTATGTATTCAAAAAAGAAGAAAAATAATTAGTATGTTGAAATATTATTATGTGTATATAAAATGATAACACTTTATAATTAAAATAAAAGAATATATAAACAAAATATACAAATGTAATATTACATACATTTATGAATTTATTTGTTTTATACTTATGGAAAATATTTTTATTTAATTATGTATTCTTAACTATATCCATTTTTGGTATTATTACATCATATAATTTATTCGAAATATTTTAATATCTATTATTTATTTTATCTTAATATCTAAACGTTATTAAAATACAAGGAAATATTATAAGGTAAGGAAAGAAAAAAAAAAAAAAAAAAGAAGCTATAAATATAGGAAAGTTGAAGTTGAACATGAAAATAATGTAGGAACATCTGCAATTATCATTGATATAAGTGGAATACATTTCATAATAAACTTAATTATTTGAATATTCTACTATTACAGAATGTTTCGTTTAAATTCATAAGTCTCTTATACTGTTTTAAACTTATATATATATATTTTTTTTTTTCTTTTATGTATATATGTGCATTTTGTGTTTTATGTGTGAATTTAAATTTTTTTAATATTTTTTTAAAATTTTCCTTGTTTTATGAGTATTATTATAATAATGAGTTTTATTATAATTTATTTTTTTTTAATAAAAGGAATATGATTTCATTTTTTCTAAGATTATAGATATTATATCTAACTAGTTTTGTGTTTTATCTTGGTCCTATTACTATTCTTATTTGATTTACATTACATTTCACATAATAGTTAGTGTGGTGCATAACGAAGAGACATTAAAGAATAAGAAATAATATATAGGTTATTACATTAATATGCTGAATACAGAAAATATAATATATATATATATATATATATATATATATATATATATATATATATATAGATAAGTATATATATGTCATATATTTTAAATAAGTTATATTTTTTTCCTATATCAAATATGTGCAAAAAAATAAAATAAATATTTTATTTTCATTCAATATGTTACATTATTTTATATAATTAAAAAATCTAAGATATAATTATGTTCAAAATGTAAGACAAGAATATATAAAAATTAATTCATTATTCTTTTTTTTGTTATAAATTTTTCTTAATGTTGTAATATATAAATGTGAGAAGCTTTTAATAATGTAATAATTTTTATTATTAAGAAGACATAAAATATTAATTAGAAGATGATACTCTATAACCTTTTTATGATTTCTATAATTTTTATTCTTTTTATGAATTTTAATAGATTTTCATATTTTAAATTAATTCAATTGAAAATGTAGGATTATTATAGCAAAAGAATGAATTCTTTTTTGTTTTCCCCCTTTTGATTTTGAGATACATTTTTTAACTTCACATTTTTGTAGTGATATGTATCACACATATAAAATAAAACTATTATTAAGAACAAGATATATTATTTTTATAAAATATATAAATATTCATAACATGATTTATTTATTTATATATTAAAGAAAAATATATGAATATATATATATATTATATTTTATTATTAAAATACAGAATGTAGTAGTCTTATGGGGGAATAAAAAACTGAAATATAATAAATAAAATTTAAATACTATTATTCCTTATTAAACACAAATTATTAAAAGGTACAATAGTATGACTGTTCAATATTAATTATAATATAACAACCTTTTAATAACAAGAAATCAGTTAATATAAATATATATATATATATATGTGAAATTTTTTGTTCACATTTTAAAAATAAAGATAACACAACATTATTGAAAGATAATA
>LT969563.1:0-44570 GCA_900097035.1 Plasmodium blacklocki (nom. inval.)
TATTATTATTAAATATTCATATAAAATATAATAATAATAATAATCTAAATATTTCTATAACATAAAAATATAGTAAAATAAAAATTGCTGTAAAATGTATTTATATAACGCAAAATTAGATAAAAATTATTAGGCTCTTCTCACCTGAAAAAATAAAATAAAATAAGAATTATTATTTTTTTAAATATTTTTCCTAATATTTAAATTTTCTATATAGAAGAATAATTTTAAGGGTGCATTATATATTAGAATATTATATTTTCACTAATTTTTATTTTATTTTTTTTTGTATGTTCCTTTATTTTTTTTTTTTTTTTTGGAGTGCAAAATATAAATATTCCCATTTATAATATATATATATATATATGTGTATATATATGTATATATATTTGATGAACTATTTTTCTATAATAATTTATAAGCTTATTAACCTTCATATATATATATATATATATATATATATATACATTTTCCTTTTATTAAATATAAATTTAAAATATAATATTTATATTTTTATTTACATGTGAAATATTAAGAACAAGGAAAACATTAATATAAAATAAATTTACACTAATATAAAAATGTTAATACTTGGGAAATTAAATTATATAAATAAATACATAATATATACTAAAAATAATAATAATCATATTTTTTATTATTATTAGGTGTATAATTATACATATATATATGTATAAATTTCTTAAAAAAATTACAATGAACAAGACAAATATTTAATTCTACAAATGTTTTAATATATTTTATTTTTATAATATATTTATGAACATATTTTTTACTATATGTTGAATGAATATTTTTTATTAAAAAATAAAATATATATATACATAAATTTAAATAATAATAAGCAATCATAATTATATACATTAGTTTATTTTAAAATAGAAAAAAAAAAAAAAAAAAAAATAGTTAATAAAATAACATAACATATTAATACAAGTTGTCAAAACTAATAAATAAAAGAAACCAAAAAAACAAAAAAAAAGAAATAATAAAAATTAAATATACATATATATATATATATATATATATATATATATATTAATTGATGAAATAAAGGAAAACAAATCCTAAAGTGTAAAAATTAGAAATCTAAAAAATAATAAAAAAACATATTAAATTATTCTTACCTTTTCTAATTGTATTAATATATCTCTTAATAATAATTTATAATATAAAAAGGCAATAATTTTTTCGTTCTTTTGAAATACGTATATATATGTATAAAAAACCATGATAAAATTAAAATTTTATGTTTCCTTATAAATCGCAATATATATATATTATATGACTTATGTTCCATTAAATTATTCTTTTTTACAAAAAATTAGGAATATTAACTATTTAGAATACTTCTAATAATTTTCATCATATTCTTCAAATAAATGCATATTATTATTTACATTTTAGCAAAATAATTTTTTACAAAAAAAAATACACACTCTAGTCCATTTAACCATATCCTTATATGTATTTATATTTACATTTATATTTATATTTATGTTTATATTTATTTTATTTTATTTTAAATTTTAATTTTTTTTTTTTTTTTTCTTTTTTTTTCTTTTTTTTTTTGTCATCCCATGTTAAAAAAATCCATATATATTATACATAACAGTAACTTCAATTTTGTAATATCCTGTAAATTATGTTGTCCAAAATCTCACCTTTGGACGATATAATATTTCCTTAGGTTCTGGGGTATATGCCTCAACATATACACTTCGTGCAGAAGGAGGACCATTTACATCGGGTACATCCAAAACTGACAAAATATCTGATTCCATATATTCTGCAGAATCCGCAGATAGAATTGTATATCTTGAACCGCTTGAATCTCCTGAAGCACTTGAATCTTTTAAAGCATCTTCATCCTCTACAATAACTCCATCTTCTTCTTTTTTAACGGATTCATCTGAAATACTTTCCTCCTTAGTTACTTCATCTTCTACAAGAGCCTCAGAACCAGGTGCATCAATATAATCAAACGTACTAATACTATCATTATAATGTTCATTATATGACGTAGAATAAGAATCATCCTCCTCTGTGTCTACAACATCACCTTCTTTAGTAATTTTTCTTCTTTTACTGCTACTTCTAATATTTTCAGTTACATAATCTTCATCTATTTTTGTATTTTGGGCTTTTACTTTTTCTTCAAAAGCTTGAAGCATATCATCCCTACAAGCCTTTTCTGTATTAATACTTAATTCTTTCCATTTTAATCTATTCCCTTTTATAAGTTTCTGATAATCATCTTTTCTTAATAATAATGAGTTGCACCAGTTTAAGAATGTCGTATTAATACTTTTTTCGTAATAAAATCTATTTTTTTTTACTTTATTTTTACATTTATTCCATTGTTTCTCTGCAAATGTGTCATTAACCTTATATTTATTTTTCAATTCAAGAAAAAAATGCTGTAAATTTTTCACAATCTTAGCATATTTAACTCTTTCATTCTTCATTACTTGCCACCATAAATTATATACTTTTTCTTTACTATTATTTAAATATAACAATAATTTTTCTACATCATTATCTATTTCTTCATCTGTCATGTTATCATTAAGTTCTGAATATTCATATCCAAATGCACTTTTTATATTATTATAATTACCTTGTGATAATGTAGTTGATCTTCTAAGATTTTCCTTAAACTGCTGATGTGAATCGATTCCATTTAAATCATTATTTCCAAATACATTATCTTCTTTAATTACATTATTTTCAACATTTGGTGACATGTATAATTTATTTAATAAATTATCATGAACTGATACATTAGACTCATGGGCAACTCCCTTATTCTCATATAATGTTCTTGTAGAACTAGCGTTAGTTTCTGTAACATTAACACTTCCTTCAACTTTGTATATAAAAATACCCTAGAAAAAAAAAAAAATTAAATAATAAATTATATAAATTTTTTATAACGAATATTATTAGACAAACATATATAAATATATATATATATATATATATATATAATAAATTAAGAATATATTTATATTTATGTTTATATTTATTCATCCTTTTGTACTTACAAATACCATCATATGAAGTAATATACATATGCATAAAAAAAAACGAGAATGAAAAGTTTTATTTATCAAACACGTCCATTTTGCACCTTTCCTAATTATTCCTTTATCAACATTATATTTATAATTTTTTCTCTTCATATCTAAACGAGGACTATTTAAACATAACTTGTATTCATTATAAGAAACCATAATTAAATATTTTCCTACAATTAATAAGAAAATGATAAAATGTTATATATATATATATATATATATATATATATATATATATATATATTTGTACTTTATAAAATTAATATATTATACATAAATATTATTTTTATTTTTTATAAACAAATTAAAGCCGAAACAGGTATATCTTAATTCATATATAATTATTTATAAGAATTATAATTTATAAGTAAAAAAATATATTATCAATATATTTAATATCATTCATTTTTTCTCCCATTCTTTCTTTCTATATTATATATGTTTATAAAAAAATACATTAAGAAATTATATTTCTATAAATTCATAATTCAAACGGAATATAAAAGAAATATAAGTATATAATAAACACGAGGACATAAAAATTAAAAATATTATATAACTATAGATATCTTATTCTCCTTTATTTTTTAATATTCTTACAATTTTATAAAATTTTATTTTTTTATTTTCCTCAATTTATTCTTTCTACTTAAGAAGCACATTTTTTTTAGTATAATAAAATAAAACATATATATATATATATATATATATCAAAAAATATAAATATATAATATCTTATATGAAATACTATCTTGAATGAATACATATATAATTGTAGTACATATTTTATTTTTTACATGCGCTATATTATGAATACATATATATATTATTATATATCATAATTTTTATTATTATTATTATTATTTTTTTTTTTATTTACCTTAAATTAACGGAATAAATATTTGTTTTTGAAACTCAATTCAAATTTTATCTTAATTTTTTTTTTTTTTTTTTTCGTAATAAGTTCAACATAAACAAAATGAACCAATTAACAAAAAAAATATATCAATATTTTATAAATACATGTATAATATATATATATAATATTTATAATATATATATAATTAAAATATTTTTCTTTTTTAAAAAGTAGTATTTATTTTCTATATATAATAAATAAATAAATGAATCAAATATGTGATATATAATATTAAAAGACAATAAATAAAAAAAAAAAAAATTATTTTTCTATACTTTTTTTCCCCTTTTATATTAGTTTGAATATGAAATAAATAACATCTAAAATTTTGTCATTTGTGTTAAATATATTTATATATTATATATATATATATATAAATACATATGTGTAATGCCTTCTAAAAAAAAAAAAAATAATATAATACAATACATATATATTATTCAATGAACTATAAAAATATATATGTATTTATAATTTTTAATGTCCTTTCTGCAAATATTGATTATAATGAAAAAATCTGAAAAATACATTTTTTATACAAAAACCATATACTTATATTTTTCCAATATATATATATATATAATATATTAATGGTAAAATAAAATTAAAAAAAAAAAAAATTATGTGCACCACATAGAAAAAAAAAAAAAAAAAAAAAAAAAAAAAAAAAGGTATTCTATATAAGTATAAAAATATAAAATGTTTTATCAAAAAATAAAGAAAAAATATACATGCATATTATATATATATATATATATATATATATTTATACTTATGTAATAATGAAAATTAAAAAAAATTATTTTCTTTATTTGAAAGTAGATACATAAATACTTAATAAACTTTTAATTAACTTTTTATTCATTTATATTTTATATAAAGTGTGTGCAACATAATAATACACAACATAACAAAATATACGCGGAAAAAAAAAAATAAAAAATTTACAATTAATTTCTTAAATAAAAATGAATTTATATAATATCCTACAAAAAAAAAAAAAAAAAAAAAAAAAAAAAAGAAATGAAAGAGAAAATTATTTTATTTTGTATTTTTAATAAATTTCCAAATAAAATAAAAATATATATATACATACCTATAAATATAAATATATACATATATATATATATATATATATATATATTATATATATATTTTCCATGTTATCTTGTATAAAGTATTGTCCATAAAAAGAAAACTTGTGTACTCATAATATTTAATCTTATTTATCTAATCATACTATCATATAATATGCCTCGAAACATATTCTTATTATATTATATTTTCCCATATAAACATAAAACTCTGTTTTATTTGCTCTAATTTATTCTTTTTGTACTTTTTTTTTTTTTTTTTTTTTCTCATTCTATATAATAAATACTTCTTTGCAAATAAAAAATTTACCATTAAATAATTATTGTGAAGTTCAAATATAAAATATTTTTCATTATATTATTTATTAACATATACTTGTTGTGCTTTTTCCCCTCATGACCTTTCAAATTTCATAAAAGATTTTTAAAGTAAAATTTATATAATATCATATAATACAATTAATTAATTTAAAGATAACAAAACAATAAAAAAAAAAAAAAAAAAAAAAAAAAAAAATCTAAGAACAATAGTATATTTTAATACATCTTTATTTCATATTATTGGACTGAAAAATATGATAATATGTAAATATACAGCTTCTATTGAAACCATCATACTTTAGACAGTTGCTATACAACCATCTTATTTTATTCCTATTATCTTATTTGACCCTTCTCTTACTTTTATTTTATCTCTATATGGGATAGTATATTTAAGGAAAAAAAAAAAAAAAATTAAATTAAAAAAAAAAAAAGAAAGAAAGACTAAAAAAAAATATTAAGAGAAAAAAAAAAGAAAATATTAACCATCTGTGCAAATCTTGAACTTTTATTTTCTTTATATATTATAATATATCTATATTTCTTGTTTTTTTTTTTGGTAGACATATTTATTGCGTTATATATAAAAAAATCGCACATTAATACATATATATATGTGTGTATCTCTTATGTTTTAGTACATACTATGTTAATATATCACATAATAATATCATAATCATAATATATATGTATTACTTTTTTCCTATTATTATTTCAAATATTTTGTAGGCTCTATTTCTTTTATTATGTTAATTCTTTCAAAATTTTTTTAAACATACTAAAATTAATCGCACATATATTAATAGTCCAAAAAGAAGAAAAGAAAAAGGACAAATGAAAAAAATTTTTTTTCTTTGCATAATTTTATAAATATATGACATATACATAAATATATATATATATATATATACATATAATATTTTAAAAATTTTCTTATGATTTATGTTAAGAAATTACGTGATATTTATTAATATCTTTTTTTTTTTATTTATTAATTCATTAAAGAATGAACAAAAAAAAAAAAAAAAAAGGAAAAGTAATAAGAAAAAATATAATAATCTTATATTATAATTCTATCATTAATACCCAAAACTCTAAAGATATATTAATATATTATAACTAATATATATATATATATATATATATATATATATATATATATATATATATATATATATATTTATTTATTTATTTATATATATTTATATAAATTATAATATATATTTAATTTTTTTTTTTTTTTTTATTGTCTATATATATGAGATGGTAAATTATCATGATGTCTAATTATTTGATGAATTCTCTCTTTTATACGTATAATCATTTTATCTATTATATACTCTTTAATATATATACCTTCAGAATTAAATCGTAAATATATTGTTAAACGTATATCATTAATATTACATAGAAATTCATTCCTTTTCTGTTCATCTCTTTGTCTTAACACACATTCTAAAAGATCCATAGTTATATCAAGTTCTATTTTATAAGAAATATACATTATATTAACACTTTCATGGGTTAATGGGAAATTAGAAATTATCTCTTCCATCTGATTTAATAAATTATTACCCATATTATTTATTCCATTGAATGAATAATATAATCCATATAATCTAAGATGTGAAAGTATTTTTTGTTTTACAAAATCTTTCAAAAATATTATATATCTTCCATTATTAATACTGTTTTGTATATCAATCACCAAATCATCAAGTATTCTTCTTTCAAAAATTATTATATTTCTCATTTGTTGTAATTCATCAAGGGTTAAAGAAGCATCATATGTACGTTTCCTTGAAATTCTTGTATTTTGTGAATTTTGTGTATTTTGTAAATTTTGTGTATTTTGTAAATTTTGTGTATTTTGTAAATTTTGTGTATTCTGTGAATTTTGTGTATTATGTGTATTCTGTGAATTTTGTGTATTATGTGTATTCTGTGAATTTTGTGAATTTTCCCTTTCAGCTAATTCTCTTTTTTCTTTTATGTAAAATTTATTATCATTATTTATATTTATTAAATACAAGCTACAATCTACATCTTTTTTATAATTTATATTTATTAAGGTCTTTAAAAAATTATAAAGACATACATAAAATATTATAATATGATATGTTTTTATTACATACATCCTTATATAACAAAAAAAAAATAAAAAAATATATGTATATATATTATATATATAAACCTAAAAACCTCTAACATTTATGATTATCATAAAATAAATAAAGTAAAAAATAAAAACAAGACAAATAAAATCAAATGAATTGGGGGGGGGGAAGGTTCACATAATGATTTTGTAGCAATTAATTATTTTATTTTATTAATAACGAAAAAAATATAAAACATTCAATAAATATATAAAATTTTTAATGTTTTTAAAATAAATAAATAAATAAATATATATATATATTATTCCATTGCAACACAATTCAAAAAAAATAAAATATTATTACACCATCAAATAGAGTCATCAGATTTTTATAACATCATAAATAATAGAAAAAAAAAAAAAAAAAAAAACAAACAAACAAAAAACAACGATATTGTATATATATATATATATATATGTATAATACAAGGTATTAAGAAAAATATCACTGTCAAAAATATAAATATTCTTTTAAATTTTTTCATTCATCCCAAAAAAATATTATTTTTAGACCACTAAGGGTATACATATATATTCCTATATATTATTCATATTATATTTAAAAAAAATATTGGTGCTTTTTTTTCTTTTCTAAAGATTTAAAAATATATACTTAAAAAGAAACCACATTTTATAGGATATATAAAACGTTCGAATAATAATAATAAATAAATTACCGATGTATAATATAAAAATCACATAACCGTGATATTTTTTTTTAAAAACACGTAGAAAAATAAAAAAAAAAATTTTTTTTAATTATTACATAAAACCTCATTATAAATTTAAATATATATATATATATATATATATATGTTTTTTTTTTTTCCTTTTGTGTTGTGAGAAATATTTCCCCTTTTATATTGCAATATCTAATTTATATTACATATATATCATAAAGGTCAATATATATAAAAAAAATAAAATATACTATTAGTTTTTATATTGAAAAATTTTTCTTTCGAACCCTGTTAATTTTATAACTTGATTTTTCTCAACATACATTTTTATTTTACATATATAATTAAGACAACAGGTAAAACTTAAACCCAAATTAATACTAAGAGAAAATAAAATAAAATAATAAGAGGTCTGAAATTTTATTTTTATAATAAATATTATTATATTATTACATAAAATAAACAATTGATATTATATTTATAAAAAGTATAAAAATATATATTATATATATATATATATATATATATATATATATATATATAGTAAAAATGAATATATGTCATACATTTTTATATCATATCATTTAAATAAAATAATTATTCTCTTTTTTTTCTTTCTCTTTTTTTTTTCTTTTCTTTTTATTTATTAAACATATATATAATATTATAATATTCCTATAATTAACAATATTCATTTTTTTTTTTTTTTCTTTTTTTGTTTTGTATTATATAATATTTAAGAAAGAAGAAATTTTCCTGTATATTTTTTTTGATAAATAACAAGATATTTGTACAACCATAATCTTTATTTTTAATATATTTAAAAATAAAATAAAAAAATAACAGAGTAAAATATGGAAAATTAAATTAAAGAATATAAAAAACGATAAAAAGACTAATTCTTATATAATATAATATATATATTTTTTCTTCATATTGTCAATGTGGTGCACTTTTTTTTTTTTTTTTTTTTGTTTTCCCTGTAAATTAATATATTCTATTATGTATATAAATATATATAATATACATTATATATATATATATATATATATAATTTAAAATACTATATAAAATATAAATAATATACACATATATGTTAAAGCACAGTGAAACTAATACAACTTCTCTTTTTTTAATATATATATATATTATAAGCGCTCTATTTTTTCTTCTTTCTATTTTTTTTTTTAAATAACACATTAAAAAAAAAAAAAAAAAAAAAAAACACATATAATATATATATTTATATATGTTTATATTTTACATATATATAATATATATATATATATATTTTTTTTTAATATATCATATATTATAAAAAAAAATAATGAATAAAACTTTATGAATATATAATTATATATATAAATTATTTTTCATATTATGAAAAATTAAAAAGTTCATTTTTTCTTATTTTTACAAATATTATGTAAAAGTAATATAAAGGAAAAATAAAATAATCATATTTTCCTTATGAATTTTTTTTTATTCTTTTTATAGTATTTATTGATTCATATTATATATATATATATTTTATTTATATATAATTATACACATTTTGATAATAACCTCGTATATGCATTTAATATATAATTATATAATATAATATAATAGTAGTATATTTAAAAATATATATAAAATTATTTATGTATGTATATTAATTTTTTTCTTTTCTTTTCTTTCTCTTCTTTTTTTTTTTTTTTTTTTTTTTTTTTTTTGGTTATTATCATTTATATTATTTATATAATTTTTTTTTTTTTTTTCAAAAAAGACTTTCTTTTTTTCATTTATTCTATTAAATACAATATAATTTTTTTAATTTTTTGCTTTTTTTTTTTTTTTTTTTTTTTTTCTGTTTTTCCCCTTTTTATTTTCATTATATATATAATATGAATAATTAAATTATAAAAATATAAAAATATATATATAAATACATATACGCATACAATACTTACATATGTATATAATATATATATATATATATTTTTTTTTTTTTTAATGTTCAATTTTTATATAGTTATACAAAAATGAACATGTTTTAAATAATTTTTATTTATATATTATTACACATATATAATAAAATATATTACATAATTATTTATGTTTATAAAAATATATGTTAAATATATAAACATAAGGAATACAATTCTTTTTGCATTATATATATATATAATATAATATATAGAGAGAAAAGTCCTTTATTATTATTATTATTATATATATATATATATATATATATATATATTTTTATATAATCATTTAATTATAAAAATTGAACCCACAAATCACATACATATATATACACGTGTGTGTTATATATATATGTATATGTATTTATTTATTTATTTATATTTATTCATTTTTTATGTTTAAAAATATATCAGAAAAAAAATAAATTAAAATAACATAACAAAATAGATGATACAATGTAATAAATGTTTTCTTTTATAGATGAGGTATTTCATCCTTATTTAAAATATATATATTTTTTTTATTTTGTTATACTTTTCTCCTTTTTTTTTTTTTTTGTTTTCTTTTTTGATAACACATTTTTACATTTATTTAAAGGGAAAACCATAAAATACTTTATTATTAACTGTTATAACAAGTAATTTAGAAATTTATAATATTTTCTTTTTTTTTTTTTTCTTTTTCTTTTTCTTTTTTTTTTAGAAGATAAAAAAAAATAGAAGAATAATATTTAAACACAAAAGGAAATTATCACCTCAAAAAACAAAAAAATAAGAAAAAAGAAAAATTAATCATTTTTTGTGTAATACACATTATTGTAAACCTGTATACGCACAAATATATGTAAACATATTATATAAACATATATATAAACATATATATAAACATATTATATAAACATATATATAAACATATATATAAACATATATATACACATATTATATAAACATATATATATATACATAAATATACACTTATATATACACATAAATATACACATAAATATACACATATATATACACATATATATACCCATATATATACCCATATATATACCCATATATATACCCATATATATATATATATATATATATATATGTATCACTTAATTTTTGAATTACTTATAATATCAGAAATTTATATGAATAAATTATTATTTAATTTTTTCCTTTTATATAAATATAAGGAATTATTAATATTTTTTTTTTTAATTTTTTGAAATTTAATATTTGTACCTATGTTATTATTATATTTTGTATTTTAACAAGTTATATTTTTTTCTCATTTTATAAAATAAAATATATATATATATATATATATATATATATATATAATATGGATATTAGTGGATACTAAATCCTATAAAATTTTTATATGTGAATAATATACTGGTACACAAATATATATATTTTGTGTTGCTATTGAATATATATATATATATATATATATATGTATATATATTTATTTATTCATTTAATTGTTTATTTTTTTTATGTTAATAATATAACTCATTTTGTTTAATATAACAAAAAACCTAGAAAACATAACTACACATATATATATTTATACTTTTATATATGTAAAATTAGTATCTAGTACCTAACAGAATAGTAAACAAAATATATACATAAATATATATATATATATATATATATATATATATATATATTTGTATTTATTTATTTATTTTCATTTTTATATATTTTTAACACAATGGAAAGCAAAATCTGTGACCCCATTGAACTCGATAAGAATAAGTTTCGTAATGTAGAAGAGGAAAATGAGGAGAATAACAAAATAGTAGAAAATGGACAAATAGCATATAATGACGATTTAGAAATGTTTACAACGATACAGTTAAACCAAGAAATAGATATACGTAAGAACCCTTTTCCATTACATGTGATAAATCAAAAGAATGATATACCTTTATGTGCTCAAGAATTTTCAAAATTAACAGATCCTTTATATATTAAAAAAATATGTCTTGAAAAAGTACATGACTGGTCTAGATGTATTGAAGATGATGTATGTGTAAATCAAATTTTAAGTGGATTAACAAATCAACTTTTTGAAGTTAGTATTAAAGAAGAAACAGCTATTGAATATAGAATCACAAGAAGACATGTTTTATTTAGAATATATGGTAAAGATGTAGATGCACTATATAATCCTTTAAGTGAATTTGAAGTTTATAAAACAATGAGTAAATATAAAATAGCACCATTATTATTAAATACATTTGATGGTGGACGTATTGAAGAATGGTTATATGGAGATCCTTTAAGTATTGATGATTTAAAAAATAAATCTATATTGGTTGGAATAGCAAATATATTAGGTAAATTTCATACGCTTAGTCGTAAACGACATTTACCTGAACACTGGGATAAAACTCCATGTTTATTTAAAATGATGGAAAGATGGAGATTAGCTGTATCCAAATATAAAAATCTTGATAAAGTAACTTTAGATATTAATAAGTATATACAAGAATCTCATAAATTCTTAAAATTTATTAAAATATATACACAAATAGAAAATATAGCAAATGATATTGTTTTTTGTCATAATGATTTACAAGAAAATAACATAATGAATACAAATAAATGCTTAAGATTAATTGATTTTGAATATTCAGGATATAATTTCCTATCAGCAGATATAGCCAACTTCTTTATAGAAACAACAATCGATTATTCATATGATGAATATCCATTTTTTATTATCAATAAAAAAAATTATATCTCATATGAATCAAGAATACTTTTTGTAACTACATATCTATCCAAATATTTAGATGATCCAACAGCAGCTTCAGATCAAGATATCATAGATCAATTCCTAGAAGCTATAGAAGTTCAAGCTTTAGGTCTACACCTAATATGGGCATTCTGGTCTATCATAAGAGGATACCAAACAAAGAGTTATAATGAATTTGATTTCTTCATGTATTCAAAGGAAAGACTTAAAATGTATGATGAACAAAAGCAATATTTAATGTCCAAAAATATTATCAAGGATTATGACAATTAAATGAAATTATATATACATATATTAATAGATAAAGAATAATTCTATCAATTCATCAAATCGATCATTTATGTGCATTGCTCTTACTATCAAAGGTGGAAAATATAAACAAACAAATAAATATTATATATATATATATTATATGTAGAAAAAGAAGGAGATATAACAAAAAAAAAAAAAAAAAAAAAAAAAAAAAATAATAATAATAAAAAAAAAAAAAAAACATAAACTATTTTCAAAAAAAAAACATAAACTATTTTCAAAAAAAAAACATAAACTATTTCAAAAAAAAAACATAAACTATGTTCAAAAAAAAACATAAACTATGTTCAAAAAAAAACATAAACTATGTTCAAAAAAAAACATAAACTATGTTCAAAAAAAAACATAAACTATGTTCAAAAAAAAAACTTAAAATATTTTCAAAAAAAAAGACAAAATTCACATCCTATATATATAGGCTATATATAATATAAGGTCCCAAAAAAAATAAAATAAAATAACTAAAAAATAAAAAATATAATAAAATTATGTATTTATTATAAAGGACGAAAAAGTATACCATTAATATAATTCAAACATTATTAATATACATTTTATTTTTATTAAACAAAAAACATACAATAATACGATACCAACAAAAATTCAAATCACAATATTTTTATATGTGTCAGATTTGTTTATTTCCTTTTTTTTTTTTTTTTTTTTTTTTTTTTTTTCAAAAAGAAAAAAACTGTATTTGTTAAATTAAAATACAATTATGAAATAGAAGAAAAAAAAAAGAAAAAAAAAAAAAAAAAAGTACATTTAATTATATAGAATATGTAAAAAATAAAAAATTATATGTAGACATCATATATATATATATATATATATATATATATTATTATATGTGTCAATCAATTTTTTATTTATGTATTAATTTTTTTTTTTTTTTTTTTTTTGTGTGGAATATATATATAATATTATTCCCCATAATTTGAAATAAACTAAAAAAATTATGCAATATGTTATTTATATATATATATTATTATTATTATTATTTATATATATGTGAATATATTTTTATCCCTTTATTTAATTTTTTCCTTCTTTTTCTTTTTTTTTTTTTTTTTTTTACATTAATTTTTATGTGTCATCAATAATATGTAAATATAATAATATATATATATATCATATATATATAAAATGAATTTATATTTGAAATAAAAAGTCATTTTTTTTTTTTTAATGATTTTTAATATGAAATAGTAATAATATAAATAAAATGATAAAAGAACAAATTACACATATATATATATATATATATATATATATATATATATGTATATATTATGACTTGAAATTTTATTAATCAGAATTTAAAATGACATTTTTATCATTTTTTTCTTTTTTTTTTTTGTTTGTTTAATCAAATGTACACGTGAATAATACCTGCAATCATAAAATTATAAATATTGCAAATCTTAGAAATTTTTTGTGTTGTGTTGTTTTGTCTTTTTTTTTTTTTTTTTTTTCTAAGGAAATAATGAAAACAAACTAAATTGAAATATAATATTTTATATTATTACGATTATATAAAATAAAAGAATATTATGCTTATTTCTTTTTCTTTTTCTTCTTTTTTCTCTGCAAAATTTTTATTCTCTTTTCATGTTCCTAATATAAAAAGTGGTATCAAAAATGTATATATATATATATATATATATATATATATATATATATATATATACATATATGTGTTTATATATTGTCAAAGCGAAACATTCTTTTTTTTCTTTTTCTTTTTTTTTCTTTTACCTTTTCCAGCGTTTCATGGATTTCTTCCTCCTTTAATTTTTTTTCCCTTATTTCGTCCTTCCACATATTAATATACATCTACACAAAATAAAAATATATATATATATATATATATATATATATATATAATATATATGTTTTTATATTTTTTTTATTTCTTACCATTTTGTTCAAACTCCTACGTCGTTCTCTATTTTCAATTTCAATACTTCAATAAAATATATATATATATATATATATATATATATATTTATATATATAATATATTTAAAATATATATATATTTTCTTTCTGTTTATATCTTACATAGACGATTCTACAGACATTAGATATGTGTGCATATAATTTTCTTCTTTTCCCATCTTTTCATTTTCTGCCTTTTCGCGTTCTGCTTGTTCAATCCATATTTTTTTATTTCTCATTAAATATGATATTATCCTATAATTTTGATTACAAGCTATATACAAATATATATAAACATATAAAAGTACATACATATATAAATAAATATATAATATTCTCCTTTAATAATCATTCAATATTTTAAAATATATATATATATATATATATATATATATATATTCACAAAAATTATAAGACTTACTAAAATTATTATTCTCAATGTTTATATCAGTGATAATTTTGTTCATTTCTAACATACTACATATACTTTCTCCATTGTCCTACCAAAATTAAAAAATGTAATTAATGTATTTCTCTATTTATTTTATTTATTTTTTCATTTTAATCTTTTTACTTGATTATATATAATACTTATCAAAATAAATATTAAATTCTTTTACCTTATTCATATTTGTATTAGCCACGTTTAATATTTTTATAGATTTATTATTTTTAAGAACATCAAATAATTCATTTATTACATCCCACATATTTCCTTGATTTGTTAAATCATTGTTTTCCAAGTTTAGATAAAATAAAAACTTATTTTCCTGTACACACACAAACAAAAAAAAAAAAAAAAAAAAAGAGAAAAAAAAAAAAAATGAAATGAAATGAAATGAAATATATATATATATATATATATATTTATTTATTTATTTATTTATTCATTTTATATATATTATTTATATCCTGTTTATATTATCATTTCTTATTAATACATATATTTTTCACCTTTAAAAAATTACAAAACAATTTGATACTTTTGTAACTTATTTTATTATATGACAAATTTAACATTTTTACTTTTTTACATGAACACAATTGTAATATAATAGACACGTAATTATCTGATAACCATTTTCTTGACATATCTACAAATTATATAAATAAATGAGTTCCACAAATATTTATATATATATATATATATATATATATATATATATATATTTATAGTAACTTATAATATTCATAACATTCTATACATAGAATACACACAGAAAGATGCTCTTTAATTTTAAAGATATGTTATTCTTCTTATGAACATATAATTTATAAATATTATTTCTCAAATATTATTTTTCCATTACCTAAATAATAAATCTCATCAATTTTCATATTAATAAAATAATATAACCTCATTGGGGATATATACAAATCATGAAATGAAAAATATATATCATAATGTTTTCTATTATTCATTAAATAATCAAAATAATTAAATATTGTTATATAATTATATTCGATATTCTCTTTATTATATTTTTCTCTTTCTATTAATTTCTTTTTCATTTTCTCTATTTTATATTTTTCTAATTTTATTTTTCTCTTCTCTTCATATATCTTCTTCTTCTTTTCTATAATTTCCTTTTCTTCTTCATATTGTTTCTTCCTTTTCTCTTCAATTTTTTTTTCCTAGAATGAAAATTAATAATCATATGTACATATATATATATATATATATATATATATATATGTATAATGATTCATATGAGGGATAGAGAAAACAAAAATATATTCATATATATATATATATATATATGTGTACCTTATATTTTTTAAATTCTCTATTTCTTTCATTGTTAGGATATATATTTATAATATTATGTACTGTTAAACTTAATATATTTTTTTTCTTGGAATCGTCTACACAAAAAAAAATTACATATATATATATATATATATATTTCAACATATACATATATACATATATATATCCACATATTTTATATAACCTAAATTTTTTGCTGATTGTTCTTCTTCGCTGTCAACAAAACTCAAATTATCACTAGAACTATATGCCTTAGAAAAAATATCATATTTTTCCAATATTTCATTTTCTATATAATCCGACGTTATTAATTCTACATTCTTCTTTTTCTCTTCCATAAAGTTTATATTAACTGTTTATGAAAGAAAAAAAAAAAAATTATCATATATATTTATAAATAATTAATATAAGTGTTAAAGTCTTTTTTTTTTTTTCTTCTTCTTCTTCTTCTTCTTTAAAGAATTACATATATATGGACATAATAAAAGGAATATATATCATATATTACGAATGAATTATTCATATTATGATAAATTATATTATTTACCTTTTCATATAATAATAAATATAAAGAATTAAATTATTAACATAAATTTTTTATTATTTTAAAAAATTTTTTATAAATGAAATGTTTCATAATTAATGCATATATAAATAATATTCATTTTTTATGTCTATAGGGGTTTATTAAAAAAAAAAAAAAATAAAAAATAAAAAAAAAAAAAATACATATATACATATATATATATATATATATATATATATATATATATATATACTTATACATATATATAATCATAAGCTAGAGAAATAATAACTTAAAAAACATTCCAGTCGTTTTCTCGAATAACTTGTATTATTCTACAGAATAAAAAAAAAAAAAAAAATTAGAAAAGAAAAATAATATAACATGATATTATAATTTATCTTTTATTTTACAATTTGGAAAAGGTCCATATTCCTTGATTCATCTTTCCATGTTATTTTTTTAAATCCTTTTTCACAAATGTTTATATCCTGATTTGCTATTAAAGCCATAAGGAGTTCTATAAATATATAAATAAATAAATATATATATATATATATATATATATATATATATTATTCATAAATATTTATATTTGCACACATAAATAATATTACTATCTTTTGTTATATCTTCATTGAAAAAAAGTAACCCCATATCTTTGTAATAAACTAAAAAAAAAAATAATAAAATAAAATAAATAAAAATTGAATAATATATATATATATATATATATATATTTATTTATTTATTTACCATCTTGGAAATAAAAATTTTATATTTTATTATCTTACCATAATTAATCATATATGAGCCCATCAAAATGAAAGCAGCAAATTTATTTTCTTCACAAAGTTCACACTGCATTTATTAAAAACAAATTGTAGTTTAATAATTATATATATATATATATATATATAGATAGATATAGATATAGATATAGATAGATAGATATATATATATATAGATAGATATATTTTTTTTTTTTTATTATCCATATATTTTTTTTAGATACCATTTTATTTACTAATGTGTCTACATTTTCATGCGATAAAATAGATTCAACACTAAAATCTAAGGAACAAATTCTTATCTGATATTTTAAAAATAAGGGGGGAAATTATATATATATTTGAAAGTATTATAAAAGAATAAAACATATATACATACTAAAATAATAATATTATACATATATATATATAAAATCATACTGTGAATTTTTTTCCTTGGATGTCATAATTATAATCCTTGTAATCAACAAATAATAAATTCTCTATTCCCTAAACAAAAACAATAAAAAAAATAATTATAATAATATAATGAAATAATAAACATATATCTCAAAATATTACTTAACGGTTATACATACAATATATCCACCTTATATATATATATATATATATTTTTTTTTTTTTTTTTTCATATAGTACAAATTTTTTTAGGTCAATTGAAAATCTGATATTATTAAATTTTTGAGTGATATATATATCCATTATATCAGGTATTCTAAAATATTTCTTCATAGATATATATATATTTAAATCTCTACAAAAAAATAAAAATATATAATATGAATACATAATACAACGACACTTATTATTATTTGTAAGTTTTATTCTAATTAGAAATATCAAAAGAGATAATGTGTACAATTTTATAAAAATCATATAATTTAAATTAATTTCTTTTTTTTTTTTTTTTTTAAATGTAACTTACGATTGTATCCATCGTTTACAAAAATCATGTTTTGTAAAATTATTAGAATCTGTAAAATAAAAAAATTCCATATATTTTTACAAGAACTTAATAATGCATTCTATAAATATATATATATATATATATATATATATAAATCATGACACATTTATATAGATTTTATTTTCCTTTATATTAAATATTTTTTATATTTTCTTTCATATGATAACCTTTTAACATTGTTCCATATATTAACCACATTATATCTCTATTCAAAAGTGAAATTCCTAAAAATTCACTCGAATATTTATACTAGAAGGAAAGAACAAATATGTAAGAAACGCATATAAACATATGTTGCATATTTTTTTTTTTTTATCTTTTTTTTATTTATATATTCTTACAAAATAAGCTATTATAACCATACAGCTACACACGAATATTGGAAACACAGATTTTGTTATTTTTGTATTTTTCATTTCTTCATTTAAAATGTGATGGTCTATAATAGATTTTATATTATTTACATTACTAAATAAAAAACATTAAATATAATAAAATTAACATATAATACATACATATATATTATTATATTTATAAGGAATATATTTAATTATAATTACTTACTATACACAATTATTTTCTGACTTGTTAAAATCGACTAAACAGGCATCATACTTAGTTTCATTTTTTAAAACCTAACAAATAAAGATATACATATATATATATATATATATATATATACACTTATATTTATATAATTATTTTTTTGTATTACTTCTAATAAATATAGATCATCGTTAAAAATTAGAAGCGCTTCAGGATTTTCGATCCCACACTTTTCTAGCCACCATATAATCTATACAATGGAAAGAAAAAAAAAAAAAAAAAAAAAGAAAAGATAAAGTTATATATATATATATATATATATATATATATATATATATATATATATATTTATATATATATTTCATTAAAATTTTTCTTTATATATATATATATAACCAATATTTTAAGTCTCATATCATTCTTCTTAATATTAATAACAGGTATAAAAAACATTAAGGGGTCGTCTTTTTTCTTCCCAATTAAATTTGTCTTTAAAGAGTACCATATGAACAAAAAAAAACTATAAATAATAGATGAACACACCGAATCCTGAATTAGTTCCAAAATAAAAGAAGAAAAATAAAAGAAATAATATGATATACATAATATATTATATGTAATCACAATAAAAATTATATATAATGAGTTTTTCTTTTTACCAAATCTGCTGTTATATTCCCAAAGGTAAAAACAAAATGAATTTTTTGTTCAGGGTTTATATTTTTAGAATATTCATATAATGATGTCTTACAAGAATATAAATAAGCGCATAACATATTTTTCATCGTGTCATTTTTTTTCAAATAGTTGTCGATATATGATTTATAATTAATAAGATTCAATATGTTGTTCTCTTTATCTTCTACCATGTGTTTTATTTCCACAAAATTGTCCTTCGTTAATCCCAGGACTAACCAAAAAAAAAAAAAAAAAAAAAAAAAAATATATATATATATATATATATTTTTATATATCCAAAACTTATCAAGTCTTGCTTCGTTCTTCTATACGTTTGTTTTTTTTATAAACCTACCATTAACTAGATGATAAAACCATGGTGCGCGATTTACTTCATATAAATTTTTCTCATCAAAAAATTTAGGATCTTCATAGAAAAACAATTTTTTTTCCTCCTCATTCAAATTATTATTACTTGACATTTTTATTTATATGATACTTATAAATATTATATATATAATATTATAAATAAATAAATAAATATATATATATATATATATATATATAATTATATTTTTTTTATAAAACCTTTTAAGCTTAAGTTAAATTTTCAACTTTATATATGCTTAAAAAAAAATTAAATGTTCATGTTCAAATTACTAAAAAATAGTTTGTACTATACACATGAATGCATCTCTTTTTTATTTTCTCCTATAAATAAAAAAAATAAAAATAAAAATAAAAAAAAATAAAATAAAATAAGAATAATATTATGAATACATATATTATATATATATATATATATATATATATATTAGAAATAGTCTTAAATAATTTTTAATTATACTTATCACAATTTGTTTTTATCAATCCATATAATACCTATATATTTATATATAATTATTTATATATATATACATATATATTTATACCTCTTTGTTAATATTTCCTCATATGAAGAACAAAAATAAAAAGAAAAATAAAATATTCAAAATATTTTCTTCTTATCCTTATGGTAGATATAGAAGAAAAGATAATTTTTAATATTATATAATTATTATAATTATTATTATTATTATTTTTTGTATTAATAAAAGCAGGACATTTGTAATATTATATATAAAGTCCATCATTTTATCCCTCAGGAAATTAATAGAAACATGACAATTATTAAGAAGTACCAAAGTATAAAATATAAAATAATTATAAATATTTAATATATATATATATATATATATATATATATATATATATATATATTTTCTCACTTATATATTTATTATTATGAATTATTGTTGCTTTCGATGTTCTATATCTTATGAAGATGCAGAAGAAGAAGACTACCTATTCTTCGATGAATATTTTTTAAACGATTATGATAAAAAAATAAATGAAGAATGTAATAATGAAAATAAGCCACCCTCTTTAGTAAATAATAAAAAAAAATTCTTTGAATATATACAAAATGTAGCGGATACTAAAAATTGTCCTGTTAAAGATATTTATAAAGAAATATATATGAATTTTTACTTATGCAAAAAATGTCATGGATTGCATAATATAGATATAATCTTATTTTATAATGAAAACAGCATATTTCATAATGAACTTATCAAATATGTAGATGATATACTCATTGTAATAGATGAAAAAATAAAAAATAATATTATTAATAATATGAAATATATTATCGAATCTTATACAAATAATGTAGATATAATATTTTTTCTTCTTTATTTATATGTAAAAAATATATTGAATAGTAACTTCCTTTTCAATATACAATCATATAATGAGTATTATATTAAAATAAAAAAATTTATCATATTACAAAATTTAATAGAGGGTCAACAAACTTATTTAAATAATAGAATACATAAAATGTTCTCATATTTTTTGATATATGTATTCATGTTTTTTTCTTATAATTCTATTTTTAAAACACTCAATCTTGACAAAGATAAAATGAAACTTATTACACACTTGTATGAAAAGGCATCCTTAGTTTTTAGAAATGAAAACTATAAAAATGAAAATAATAAAATATATTATAAAGAACATATAAACGATCAAACGTTAGATGATATAAATGTCTACAACTTAAGCCAATGTACAAATGATAGTGTTGTTTGTGAGGACAGAAAAGGATATAATAAAAAAAGAAAAAAAGACAATAAAAATGAAAATATTTATAAATATGATGAATATAATATATATACACATAATAACTACAATTATCATCATAACAATAATACATGTAAGGATGAAATGATAGGATATAATAATAATTTAAAACAGATGGATGATATACAACAAAGTGTACTTAACACAAGAACATTAGAAAATCATTCTGAGTGTAACGAACAAGAAAAACAAGTATTCAATGAATACAAAACGTATCATATGTATATATCCTTTAATAATTTATGTATTTGTGGATATTATAATAAATATAATAAGGAAATATCACAAACAAAATGGATAATAAATAATATATCTAACAGCGTATTATCAATTGAAGAATGTATTTCCAATATTTTCAATAATATTTTCTCTTTTTCAACATGTACATTTATAGGTTCAGGTCGAGAAGATAAGGATGCACGCATGATGAATATAGGAAGACCATTTGTTTTCGTTTTAAAAGACACAAAATTTTCTTTTTTAAATTTTTATTTATTTTTTAGTAAGTTATCAAATAAACAAAATGGATTCGAAAATTATAATACAATGAATGTAAAAACAATAGAAGAATATAACGAATATTTTATGCAAGAAGAAAAAACAAAAAAAACAAAAAAAAAAAAAGAGTACGAAGATATTTTAAAAAATGATAAAGAAAAAAATATAATCTTATCATATGATAATAACAATTGTAAGAATCTACAAAATGATCATAATAAATCAAATTTACAATTTAATGATATATATCCATTAATTAAGGAAAAAAAAGAAAACAATGCCTTATCTATTTTAGATATGAAAAAAAATATTTTTATGAAAATATTTTTACATATGCAAAATGTAAAACAACTATCATATAATAATAACATAGAGGAGGATATGTCAACAAATACAATTCATAATACATATTATTCAAATAATTTTTTTAATTTACCCCTTTCTTATAGTTTTAATAAAGAACTAGAAGTCCTTTTTTCAAATACATATCCTTTTAAATATAATACAAATTATATGTATTCTTTAAATATTAAAAAGGATTTTGAAACACCTATCCTTGCTACGATAAAAGAAGAAAAAGAACAAACTAATAAACATAAATATAATAACAATATAAATAATAATCCATATAATATTGATCATTTTGCTGAAATAAAATTAAACAATTTAAGTTTTAGCACGAATTATGATTTAGTAAAAAAGCTTATGAAATATGGAGAAGAAAGAAAAAAAGAATATAAATGTATCATCTATCATTCATCTAAAATGAATAAAGATAAAATACAAGAAATTAACTATCAAATATATAATTATGAACCACAAACATTAACATATGTTTTAAAAATTATTCAGAAAACACCAATTAGAGTTCTTCATAGAAGGTCATTAATAAATAGAGAAAGAAAAATTTTTCAACTCAAACTAATTTATCTACATAAACATTTTTCTTTGTTATATTTATTAGCTCAGTCAGGTCTCTATATTAAAGAATTTGTAAATGGTGATAAGGGAAGAACCATACCAAACCTAAAACAATTTTTTGGAGAAGATACATATGTTAATATTTTAAATCTGGACGTAGCAACATTCGTATATGAATGATATTGATATACCAACTATATAGATATACTTTTTTGTTATTTTGCTCAATCTTTAATTAATACATTAATTCAAAATAAATAATATTAAAAATATAATAAAATAAAAAAAATGAAAATATTGGGAAAAAATCTAAATAAAATAAATAAAAACATATATATATATATATATTTGTGTTTGTGTGAACTTTCTTTTTCCTCTTTTTTTTTTTTTTTTTTGTTATATTTATATGACCCCGTTAGGCTATAGGTCATTAGTTCGTTGTAAATTTTAAAACAATATATACTTTGAATTATTTTAATTAATATATATATATATATATATATATATATTTATTTATTTATTTATTTTTTTTTTTTTTTTTTTTGAATATATTACAAACATGTGAATAATACAAGTATTAATGGAAATAATAAATAAACAAAATAAATTATGGTATAAAATATAATATATACATATATTCTTTTTTTTATATTTATGAAGAAAAAAAAAATTTTTTATTTTGAAGTTTAAACTTTTCATTTAATTTTATCTTTTAATATTTAAACAGGTGATATAAAATTATATACATATATATATATATATATATATTATATGTGTGTGTTTCATAACAAAATATGCATTTGATATTGTATATGTGTTTTTTTTTTTTTTTTTTTTTTTTTTTTTTTTTTTTTTTATAAAATGGAAACACTATGAATAAAAAAAATAAATAAATGAATAAATAAATAACATATTAAAAATAACATATATATATATATATATATATATATATATATATGTGCCATATTTCATTATTTCCTTTTTGTGTGTTTCTTTATTTTCCATAGTTTGAGTACCCACACCCGCGCCCCTAATTGATTTTTATTTTTATTTATATTTATATTTATATTTATATTTATATTTATATTTATATTTATATTTTTATTTATATTTATATTTTTATTTTTATTTATATTTTTATTTATATTTTTATTTTTATTTATATTTTTATAATAATTTAAATAAAATGTATTCAGGATTTATAAAATTGAGTCACACAAAGTGCGCAGGGAATCATATATATTTAGGAAAGTGGCATGATTTCAATCAATGGAAGTATCTGGCACCGAGTAATTTATTAAATATCATATATCCAGTAGAAAAAACAAATAGTATACAGATAGGTAAAGAAGAAAATGATATCTTTACATATTTAAATTCATCTTATCATGGAAATATTATAACAATTGATGATATAAATACTAATCATTCTAAAAATAATCAAAAAATTAAATTAAGAGGTAGTGCTTTTCATGGACCTGAAAGAACAGATGTTTTTAGATTAACCTTATATAATAGATTAAAACAAAAACAACCACAAAGAATTGTACCAAGTATTGAACAAATGAAAGATGCAAATAAATTAGAAGTATCCATTGTATGGTTCTTATGGTCATTTGTTATATTCTATTGTGGCATGTGTATGATTGGAAGTAATTTCTTAATTAAAAATAAATCAAATTCATTTCCATGGATGCCTAAAAGGACAGACGGCTCTAGGGGGGAGGGGCCAATGTTCTGGTTTCTGGAATAACACTAAAAATGATATATATAAACAGAAGGATACACTTATATATATATATATATATATATTTATTTATTTATTTATTCATATTTATATTAATATAATTTACTCTCATTTCATTTTGTTTTATTTTTTTGGTTCATGTTGAAAAATTAAAAAAAAAAAAAAAAAAAAAAAAACGAAACATATAAAGAGAAACATATAAATGTATAAATATATACATATATATTTATATATAATTCAATATAAAAAATTTTTAAAATATTCACATATATAAAATAAGTATAATACTTATTCATCAATATATACATACATATTATATATATATATATATATATATATATATATATATGTTCATATATTCATATGACAATACATTTACTTATATGCGTTTTTAAAAAAAGAAAAAAGAGGGACTCATTTAAAAATAGTAGGTTAACACATATACTTCTAACATTTATCATGTAAGGGCGCATTATTCTTTAGTTCATTTAAATACTTATATTGTCAACTGAGCCTTTTCATATAATATGTCTACAGACTCTGTTAAATTATTTATTATATCTAAAACATTTTGATACATTTTTGTTTCTGGCATATCATCATATAAAATTAATATTCCAACATTTTGGTCAAGAGTACCATTTAGCTTTTTATCTAAAATCATTTCTGACAATTTTGAAATGATTTTATTAATATCTAAATTCAATTTTTCTCCTATATAATGTAAATCAATACAACTATAAGCTTCAATAATTTTTAATATATTTTTTTCTAATAAAAGTTCATATAATTCTTTTAAATAATTATATATTACTTTATCTATATTAATAAGGAATAGGCTATTTTTTATTATTTTCTCAAAAATATCTAATGATCTATTTTCATAAGATTTTGATATATCTAATAAAATTTGTATTTCTTTATGAGGTACATAATTCAATTTATTATTTTCACATAATATATTATTTATTTCTTTTCTATTATTTTCTTCTAATACTTTACATAAAAGCATATATTTTAAAGGTACGATGATTTTCACATTTTCAATATTTAAGTTAAGACCAAAATTGCCTACACCTTTTGAATTATTATTATGTGGGAAAATAAAAAAATTACTACTACTACTACTATTATTATTATTATTATTATTATTATTTTTGTTATTATTATTATTATTATTATTGTTCATAGTATTTAGGTTGTCATTTTCTCTATTTAATATATTTTCTTTAGCATCCATCTTTGTTTCTATTAAATTTCCATAATTGTCCATACTCAATTTTTCTATTAAATCATAATTTAATTCTATAGGATTTGTTATACAATATATTTTGTCGTCTTCTAATTCTTCATATGATGATGATATTTTACATATCATATCACTATATATTAAATTTACATTATTTGAATTAATATTCATTTCATCTAACGATAATATACTATTGTTTGTATCATAATATTCATAAAAAGTATAAAATGATAATAAGAATGGACTTATCTGACTTATACTTTTGGTTTTATTTTGAGATGATATTGTACTTGTATTAATAATATTATGTATTATTATGGTATAAAAATCATTATGTTTCTTACTTAAGAAATCTATTGTATTATTATGACTATTATATATATATGTATATAATGTTTCATAACATTCATATAAATATATATATGCACTCTTATAATCTTTCTCATATATAAATAATATACCTGATAATAAATCTATTTCACTATTAATATATATAGCTGTATTTATTGTATTAGCTATATTCTTTGCAAATGTCAATGATGCTTTCATTTTTGGTGAATTCTTTAATAACATATATATTTTTGTTTGAACAATATATAACTCTAATAATAATGTCTTATCATCAACTTTCTTAACTTCTTTTAATAATCTATCTATCAAACCTAAAGCTGTCTTGTATTTTTGCTTTATTATATATAATATTATTATTTTTACTTCTATTCTACATCGTAAAAAATTTCTTTTCTTCTCATAAGCCCAATTCATATACTTCTTAAATATGATATATAATATACTGATATTACGGATCTTTTTAGATATCTTCTCAACAATATTCCTAATCAATTTAGCTGTTTTTGCTTGTGGTAATATATTAAAATAATTCTCATTACTTGTAGTGAACTCAATTAATTTATCAATCTCTTTCTTATTAATATAATAATCACATAATAAATATATCAACTTATCATTTATTTGCATCACTTTCTCATTTGTTACCCTTTTCTCAAATAATTCTTCATTACTATTATCATTTATATGCTTATTCAATATTTTTATCTTATTAATCAACTCATCGCTCATATGTACCATTATTATCTCATCCTTTATCTTTAAGTAATTACCACCGCACAAATCCTCAATCGTCCTTATTATTTCATCTTCTATTTCTTTGTAACTACTTTCGATTTCTTCAAAGTTATCCATTTTGTACTAGTTTAGTATTCACACAAAAAAAGAAAAAAAAAAAAAAAAAAAAAAAAAAATTAAATATATTATAATATAAATAATACAAGGAAATAATATATATAATGTTATAATATATTAGGTGTAAAAATGTATACTAAGTATAAATATATTTGTGTGCATAATAATAAAAGAACTCTTTCTAAAATATAAATAAATATAAATAAATAAATAAATAAATATATATATATATATATATATATATATATTATATGTATCTATTTATGTTTAATATTTATTTGTTATATTCTCAAGATACAATACTATATAATATCACATTCAAAATTTTCTTCTTCTTATGGGAATATATATATAAAACCTTCTTAATATCAGTAAGTTATAATACATATAAAAAATAACTTTATATATATATATATATATATATATATGTATATTTTTGCTCCTTTTTTTAAAATTATTCTTTCTATTAAAATTTTATAAATATATATGTTATTTTTTTTATTCTTATGATTTACTAATAATGATACAGATAATTTATATAAAATATTTTATTAATGTAACTACTAAATAAATAAATAAATAAATATAAACATATAAATATATAATATATATATATATATATATATATATATATACTTATAAATTCATATTATTCTTTAACATAAAGAATTTAATTTTTTCCCCCTTTCATTGTATTTTATTTAAGCAAAAAACAAAATTTTATCTTTTTAACAAAATAAAAAAATATCTAAAAATATATTATATTTATCTTATGTATATTTTTATTCTTTTTAATATTTCATATAAAATTTTTTAATTTATTATATATATATATATATATATATATATATATATATATATATATTATGTTAGAAACTTTTAATTATTTTTTTATTTATTTCTTTTTTTTTTTTATATGTACATAATTTCAAATAATACTATTATTACAATTATTATGTGTATTAATAAATATATTATTATTTTATTTTTTTTTTTTATATTATTTTTTCTCGAACAATTTTTTATAATTATATAACAAAAATAATAATACAATATTTATATTATTATTACTATATTGTATTGTAGTATTATATTATATTATATTATTTCGTTTTATTTACATATTTATTATTGTTGATAATATATTTTTTACATATAAGATATTATATATATATATATATATATATATATATATATAATTTAAATTACCTCAAAATTTGTATGGATTTTTCATAAGTCATTTTTATGAAAAAAAAAAAAAAAAAATTATAATTAAACAAATAAAGAGTCAAAAATGAAAAATAAAAAATAAAAAATTAAAAAATAAAGAAATACATTGTATATATATATATATATATATATATTTATTTATTTATTTATTTATTTATTTAATACACACAAAAAAAAAAAAAAAAATTTTTAAATCAAAAAAATTGAAAATACAAAAAAAAATACTATTTTTATGAAGTCTGAAATTTCCAAAAAAAAAAAAATTTAGTAACCATTATCGTTTAAATTTATTATATATATATATATATATATATATATATATATATATATATATTTATTTATTTATTTATATGCAAAAAAATTTTACCCTGGATTTTATCAAGATACTCACATAAGTAAAATCACATCCTCTATGTAATTTTTTTTTTATTTTTTATAACCTTTATATTTCGTTTTGCAAAGTCTACTTTTCTGTTTGCATTTTTATCAATAACCTTTTTGTATATTGGCTTGTCAACAAATTCAAATTCTTTATTTAAAAATAAATCTTCATTATCCAATTCTTTTTTTGTTATATAAAATTCATTGAAAGATGAATATTCATAACGAATATTATTTTTTATTTCTTCTAAATTATCTTTTTCTCTTTCTTCTTTAGATTTAATATTATAAAATATTTCTTCAATATTTTCATTACTTATATTATTAATTTGATTCCCTTCAACTATTTTCCATTCTCCTGGTTTGGATGTCTCATCATTTGAAGTAAATGACATTACATTCTTTTGTTTTTCATTTAAATCCTCACTTTTATTCTTATCTTCATTTTTAAGAGGTTCATTTTGTAATTTTTCTTTTTTCTCATCATTTAATTTGTTAATATTTGCGTTTTCCTTTTCATACTTTTTATCACTGTTATTAAAAACATTCTTAACATCATGTTCTTTTGTTGTTACAGTTTCGAAAATATCCTTTTCCTTATTAAACCTACTCTTATCATTTTTCCTATGCATATGAATATTTAATTGTATTTTATTCTTTTTATCATATACATTTTTTAACTTCATTTCTTCATATTTTATTTTTTTATTATCAGATTCACATACTAAAGTTATATCATTTTTTGTCACTCTTTTATTCATATTATCATAGCTTATATTTTCATTATTATAATGAAAACCTAAATTTCCTGACTTGTTCATGTAATTCTGATTAAAACTAGCCAAATCAGTTTCCTCACATTTTTTCAAATAATTTATTAAATAATCTATGTTATGTGATGAATATTCCCATATACTTTTTGAATTATATATGTTAAAATAATAAAAATTATTTGAATTATTATCAAGATATTTATACCATCCATATTGTTCTGAAAATGTTTGATATTCAGGTAAAGATTCATGAAGATCTTCTGGCTTATCGTAAAGCAATTCGTTTTTTAAAGTATTAAAAAAAACTAGGGAACCATTATCTTCATGTATCATTAAAATATATTTCTTATTACAAATATTATTATTATTACAAATATTATTATTATTACAAATATTATTATTATTACAAATATTATTATTATAATTATTATTATTATTAATATTTTTATTATCATTTATATGTTTATATACATATGAATCATATGATTTATCATTTTCATCTTTCTTGTTTATACCTAAAAGATATTTTTTCTCTATATCATCTAATCTTCTTAATTCTTTCTCAAGAAATTCTTTTTCTTGTGTTTCTTTCTCCTTTCTTTTGAATGATTCATTTATTAATCTCTTGAAATTTTCTATATGTCTGGCACTCTTCTCATGATTCTTTATATTTACTTTATGGCCCGATATCCATACATTGCACGTTTCACAATAATGCTTTTTCGAACTAATCCAATAATCTGTCATTTCTAACTTTTATAAGCTTTATAATGTTATTAATCAATTATGATATATATATGTTATCATTTTTTTATAAATTCACAATATTTTTTTTATCTTTAAAAAGGATATATATATATATATATATATATATATATAACAAAAGATAAAATACGATTATATTCACATATACATATATATATATATATATATATTTATTTATTTATTTTTATTATACAAGTTCATTTTTTAATTAAATTAAAAAAAAAAAAAATTACATATATATATAATAATTTTTATTTTATATTATACATATATTATAAAACGCTTCATTCTGTATAACGTAATTTTTTTTTTTTTTTTCTTTTGCCTCTTAAAATAAATATATGTATTAGTTTTATGAATTATTATAACGTAATTTTAAGGCCTCTTAATAGTTAATGGCACTACATATTCTTTTATCATTTACTTTTATATTTTCTTTATTTAAAAAGAGAAAAAGAAAAAAATACCATCCAAGATTTACTCTTAAAAAGTACTCATATATACATATATATATATATATATATATATATATATAATGATTTATTATAAATTATAATAAATTACATATACCTTTTTCATCTTTATTTTATATTACTAAAATTAGTGTTTTATGATATCATATAATAAGATATATATAAACATAAAATGCAGTTATATTAAAATAAAAAAAAAATGTTCATTTTTTAATTCTCCCCATCATATGATTTAATTTACATATAATCAATGTTTATGTTCTTTAAAAAAAAAAAAAAAAAAAGAATGACCAAATGTGAAAATATTATATTCGATTTATATGAACTATAAAAATATGTTTTCCCTTTTTTTCAAAAGATTCTTCTTAATATATTTACAAATTTAAATATGAAAAATATATATATATATATATATATATATATATCCCAACATATAAATGTATATATATTTAAAATTTTTCATTCTAATTTTTTCGTTAATATTTTTCTTAAAATATGGCAAAATTAAACCAACATGATAATATATTAATAATATTAATAAAAAAAAAAAAAAAAAAAATAGAAAAAAACAGTAATACATATATATATTATAAAATCTGTTTCTATATATATATACATAATATATACTAATTAATATATTTATTTTTTCATTATTGTAAGATGGCATCTTCCACAATAATCTCTATCAAAGTGAGAAGCCATCAAAGTTCCAGGAGCACAATTATCACATTGTCTTTTTAATCTAAATACTTTTCCGTCATCTCCAACTTTATAAAATTTTAAAACAGCTAATTTTACTTTTTTTTTCTTATGTTTTTCTTTTTTTGGTTTCTTGTATACTTTCTTTTTCTTTTTTTTAGCACCACCAAGTAAACCGAAATTTAAATTTAAGTTGTAGGCCTATAAAAATAATAAAAGAAAATTAATGAAATACAAAATAAATAATAAAACATAAATGAAAAATGAAAAATATATAAACATATAAATATATATATATATATATATATATATATATATATATGTAGATATATGTAGATATATGTAGATATTTCTTTTACACTCCATATTTAAACCTTCCAATATTATATAGTTTATATGAATAAAAGATGTGCATGAGGGAATCGTAAAAAAAAAAAAAAAGGAGAAAAGAGAAAGTTAAAGAGAAAGTTAAAGAGAAAGTTAAAGAGAAAGTTAAAGTGAAAGTGAAAGAGACTTATTTTATTTTTTCAGATAATAGAAGACGAACATATTTTTAATATTCTCATGTCCCTACTTGCATTTTTGGAATTGTATCATCATAAAAAATAAAAATATAACTTTCAAATTAGTATACACATATATATATATATATATATATATATACATATTTTTTTTTTTTTTTTTGTGGTAAACTATATTTTTCTTTTTTCTTTAATATATTATAAAGTAGTTACGTATGTAATTTTAATCAGAAGGTAAAAATATCGAACATAATAAAAATTTCTCATGTCCCTACTTGCATATTTTTATTTATCATCATTATATATATTTTATAGATACATACATACATATTAATCTATATATAAATAATATATTCCAGATATATCTTCTCATTTTGTTTCTATAAAACTTACATAATCAGATTCATCTATTTCAAGTAATTCATCATCCTCCAAATGACGTCCATTCTTGTATAATTTCTGAAGCTCATATGGAATACCTATATAAAAAATTTATATAAAATAGGAATGTAAAAAAATAAATATATACATACATACATACATATATATATATATATATATTTATACATATTAATAAAATGTTTCATATGATTAATATATATATCCTTATACATTGCAAGAAAAAGGTAAAACAAATATAAGATAACTACATTTTTATATATACATATTATATATATTTAATATATATTATGTATATTATATTTAAACATATACAAAATAAAAAACATTTTATAACATTTCTCATATAAAAAAAAATATATATAACATTATAAGCAGTTTTTTATTTTACCTTTTAATTCAAAAATTTGTTCTTTTACATTTTTTATGTTATTTATATTTGATGACTCAATACATAAGGAATCATCATAAGGAATATTAATAAGAATTTTCATATTGTTTTTTATATAAAATAAATCTTATAAAAAAATGGATATTCAAATTTATATTTTTTTAATATTTATTCTTTTAATATATTATATTCTATAAAATTATTTATAAATAAAATAAATAATATCAAAAATATATGTAAATATATATATTATTATATATATGTTATATATATTTTTTTTTTTTTTTTTTTTTTTTGTAAAACATAAAAATATATGAAAATATATAAATATTGTGTTTTCTTGTAAGAATTAAGAAAAAAGAGGAATTTTTCACAGCGTATAAAAGAAATATATAATTATATATATATATAGATATGTATTTTATATATATATTATGTATATAATAATATATATTTTATTATTATGATATATTTGTTTATATTTATTTTTATTATTATGTTTTTTTTCCTTAGGGCGAAAGTAATGTATCTCAATATTTAGAATAATAAGATTTTTTATATATAATAATATACATTTAATATTATATTTAATTTTATTTATTATATGTTTTATATTTATATTTTTTTATTTATACTTTAAGGTATTTTATATATATTATATTATATATATATATATTATTATATGTATATAATTTTACCTTTATATGTATATATTATATATTATATTTTACAATATATATTTTTTTTCTTTCTTTTGAGGCACTTGGTGATTGAAGTGGGCAAAATGTATTAATATTTATATATGTCAAAATAAAATATATATACATATATATATATATATATATATAATAAAACAAATATCTATATTTAATATATATATATATATATATATATATATATTTAAATATATATAATATATAATATAATACTATTTAGTTATTATATACAATAAAATAATATATAATTATAAATTCAATATTATTTTATATATTATAAATAGCTAAGGGAAATTTCATAATTTTATATTAAAACTATAATATTAAAAAAATATACTTTTATATTTACAAATATTTTATCATATTATTTAAATAATATAATGGATATATTTTAAAGAACATTATATATATATATATATATATATATATATATATATATATATAATATTACAATTATTTTTTTTATTATTATTATTTTTTAAAAGGTTATCTTTATATAATATGTTAACATATATATATTATAGGATTATATGCATTTTTGTCAGGATATTCCCAACATCCATATTTTAAAAACGCATTTTCTTTTTTTTTCTTCCAACCATTTAAAAAGAATATAATATATATATATATATATAAATGAATATTAATTCTTATTAAGATATTTACCAAATTAAAAATTTTAAAAATTAAAAAAATTAAAAAATTAAAAAAATTAAGTTATTTTTTACAAGGAAGGAATAATCTCCCTTTATATATATATATATATTTATATTAATATTTATGTTTTTGTTAAATCATGTTAACTTAAAAAGGGTATATTTAATACATACTTATTTATATTTACTTGTTATTAACATTTATGTGAAATATCCTTTGATTTTCCATGTGAAGTTACATTTTTCCTATTCTCAACTTGAAAAACATAATTATTTATAAAATGTTGATTTATTATTTGTATTAGATAAGTTATTCTTTGTACAGAAGTTATCATATAATAATAAATATTTGATTTTTTTTTGTTTACTAAAATATTCATTATAATATAAACCTCTTTGTAGACATAATTTATTTATTTCATTGTCATCTTTTTGAAAATATATATAAGCATTTCTTCTTAAAGATAAGGGATATCTTTTTATATCATCATAGTACTGAATTTTATGACCATCGATATTCTCATCACAATTTTCTTGATCACTTCTATTATCATTTATATAATTTATCTTCATATTACATAATAAACACAGTAAGCCATTCATATACACTGAATTGTATATAGCCCAAGTATTCCACATATTGAATATATTTATTACGCTATCTGTAAACATCTTTCCCTTTATTTTACTATCAATTCTTTTCATATGTTTTCTTAAAAAATATAAAATCTTAGGTAATTCATCCTCTATATGTTTTCTGTATGACCACGACGAAAAAAATTCGTTACTGCAATTATAGAGAATGTCTGATAATAAATATATGAGATTAATCTATTAAAAATTAAAAACAAGATTTAGCAAATATAAAAGTATATATAAATATATATATATATATATATATATGTACATATTTTTATAATTTATCCAAATTTTACCTTTTTTAATAAATCATATTTAACATCTGTCAAAAAGTTTGATATTATTTTTATTATATCCAAACTATAATCACTATGTCTCGTACAAAATATCATAGCACGACATATACTTACCCTACACCATAGAAAAATATATTGCAAATAATATATAATATATGTATAATATCTTCATATATATATATATATATATATTTATTTATTTATTTAATATCTTAAGAATTTTACATGTCTATATTACCTCTTCTTATTCAATGTACTTAAAATATTTATAAGTTTATTCTTTTTCTTCTCATCAATATGACGTCTTTTATTTCTCCTATCAACAAAAAAAAAAAAAAAAAAAAAAAAAAAATTTACACAATAATAAGATAATATCTTCATATATATATATATATTTATTTATTTATATTTATATTTTCTTCTATTATTATTACCCTCTCTTCCGTTTTATCAGAAGACCTTTATTTTTTTTTTCTATCGATGGAGGTACATATAAATAACCATTATAAAATATATGGAACGGATCTGTTCTCCAGTTTTTATAACTATCCCCTTGAGCATATGAAAATACCCTCCATTTATAATAATAAAATAAATCAGAAGATTCAAAAAGAAAATGAAAAATCGGATTATCTTTTTCTTTTTCTTTTATTGTCTCTTCAAAACTATATCCTTCTTCAGTTACATATTTCGCCAATAAATCAATTATCCTTTTTGTTTTTTTATCCTCAGGTATTATTATAATTATTTTTTTATTTACATTATCATTATTATATGTATTATATTTTTCCATATTATAATTAGATATCTCGTTTTTTGTACTATATCCATATTTTGGTATTGCCTTACTCCAACCTATACGAATAATATTTCCGCACATTTCAACACCATCTAAAGCATCTTTTGCATTCTCAGCATCTTCAATATTTTCAAAACAAACAAAACCACTTATCCTTGCTTTCTTTTTATCTTCATCTTTACGAGGATACATTATTTTTACGCTGTTCACTTTCCCAAACTTTCCGAATTTTTGACAAAGATATTCTTCAGTAACCTAAATAATAAATAAAATAAAAATAAAAATAAAAGACAGAACATTTTATAACATATAATATAATTTTTTTTCATAATGTAATTATATTAAAAATAAATAAATAAATAAATAAATAAACATAAATAAACAAATACATGAATACATGAATACATGAATACATATATATATATATATATATTTATTTATTTATTTATTTTGTTTTTTTTTATTTTCTGTTATTACCTCGGGGGATAAATTTCCTAAATATAAATTTGCTATTTTCTCTTTTCTAGGAATATAAGATAACAAATTTTCATTTTGTTCTATTTCCGTTATTTTTTTATTTATTTTGATTTTTTCTTCTTCCGATTTGGCTAGCTGAGATTTTTCCTTCAAGTTTTTCCGTTCATCCAAAATTTTCTGTTTCAATTTGATTTCTTCACAAATAAAAATAAATATACATAAACATATATAGGTGTACATATATAAAATATGGAAGGAAATATATACATATATATATATATATATATATATATATATATATATATATATGTTTTTACTATAATAGATATGTATATGCATTCCTTTTATATTTTTTATTAACCTTCTAAAAAGCTATCAATTTCTTTTACTTTTCCTACTGCGTTATTTTTATTTTCAATTGTTTCCTCAATATTTTTCTTTTCTTGGACTTTTTCATCGATCTACAAAAGAAGGAGTAACATAAAAAAAAAAAATATATGTAAAGGTTCAATCATACGATGAACAAATATATACATAAATATAAATATATATATATATATATATATATATATATATTTATATATTTATTTATATTTATCTATTTATTTATATTTACCTTTTGTTGATTATTTGTATGAGATTCACCTTGAAATTTTTCTTCAACCAATGAGGTTTCAAATTTTGAGATAGGATTAAGACTTTTTCCTATAAAATTTTAAGAAGACAGAAATATAAATTAAAAGAATAATAATAAATACATACATACATATATATATATATATATATATATGTATGTATGATGATATCATATTGTTACACTTTTTATATTTAATTTGTTACCCTTAACAAATTTATGACGATTATCTAAATCATTGCCCCCCTCAAAAGTACGAACATATTCTGCATATATTTTTGCAGTCTCCTCTTCCTTTTATATTTAACAAAAAAAAAAAAAAAAAAATATATATATATATATATATATACATATTTTAATATGAATGATACATGTGTTTATATGTATTAATGCTTATATAAAAATTTTTAACTTTTAAGTTTTAATTCAACAATCATAATATTTATTTATATCATTATGATGTCCACATATATATAAATATATTCTTTTTTTTTTCATTTCATATATCTATGTATTATATATTTTTCTTTCTTAAATTAATACATTCAATTTATCATCGTCAAACTGTTTTTTCTTTTTTTTATTTCGATTCAGCTGGATATACATTCTTAAATAATATTCAACATAAGTAATATATAACCTGATTGTTATTTTTTAAGAAAAATAACACTTTTCTGGATAAATATTACATCATTAAAAAAAAAAAAAAAAATATAATAATAATAATAATAAATATGATTAAAGTAATAAAAGGAACGTTATACAAAAAAAAAAAAAAATACTAAAAAAAATTACAGAATTAGAGAATTACAAAATAAGCAAATACTGAAAAAAAAAAAAGAAAAGAATATAACATTTATTTTATTACAAACCCAAGGTATTAATGTACTTTTTTTTTTTTTTTTTTTTTTTTTTTTCTTTTCTCTTCTTTTTCTTTCTTATTCTTATTCTTATTCTTATACTAGTTATATATTATTTTATTTGATATTTAAATAAAAACCTTTTTAATGAAAAAAAAAAAAAATTTTATTATAATATTTTTTTTTTTTTTTATTATTATTTGTTTCTATAAAAAATTCGAAGGGCTAATAATTTTTCTTAAAGCGACATAATATTATATATATGTATATATATATAATATATATATTACATAAATATGTTTTAGGCACCTGCGTGAATTTCCTTTTACAATTTGTAAGTTATCGAGATATTTTTTTACAAATATATAATAAATATTTTATGTGTATTTCACATATATCCTTATGAACTTGAATTTTTTTTTTTTTTTATAAACATATTTTAAATATTAAAAAATTTAAGTTTATTTGTTTTTCGTTTTTTTGTTTTTTCTTTATTCCCTTTTAAATTATAATTAGTGTTATTATAATTTTCTTATATAAATTTTAAACTATCATACAAAAAAAAAAAAAAAAAAATATAATATATATATATAATATAATATAATATAATATAATATAATAATATTACACTTATTCACAATATTGAAAATAAATAAATATATCGAAATATTTATTTTTTCGTATTTATTTATACTTTATATATATATATATATTTTTTATTTTTTATTTTTTTTTTTTGTGCTAAGAATAAGTTTACTACACCCTTATATATATAAATAATATTATAAAAATATTTTGAAATTTTTATTTTATATAAAAAAAAAAGAAATACATATATGCATATTTAAATCTAAAAATATTATATATATAAACATTTTATAATTTTACATGTTGATTTTTTTTTTTTTTTTTATTAATTTTATAATGAAAGATTTTTAATGAGATAACTTATTTGACTAAAAGATAAATAAAAATATTATAATTCTTTTTCTTTTTTTTTTTTTTTTCCCTCTTATCCTTTCCTTTTTTCTTGTATTTTTTTCTTTCATTCTTTTATTTTTCTGTTCATTTGTTTTATTTTTCTTTTCTTTTATGATTATTTTTATGATTATTTTTTTTTTTTTTTTTGTGTTGTTTATTATTTATCTTTCATATATTAATTATAAGTTATTTTCCATCTGATGAACTTTACAATTACAACTTTTTAATAATAAACAACTATGATGCTTATTATATAATAAAAAAAAAACATTTTTTTGTTATATTGTTATACTGTTTTTTTTTTTTTTTTTTTTTCAATTTATTTTCCTTTTTTTTTTTTTTTGTCTGTAAAACATGTTTAACCATGAACTCTTTACAATGATATATATGCAAATGTTATAATATATAATTTTTTTTTTTTTTTCCCTTGACTTTTTTTTAAATTGTTTAGTAAATATTAGAAAAATATAAATAAATAAATATATATATATATATATATATATTTATATATAATAATTTTTATATAATTATCCTAGAATTTTTTTTTATATCTTTTTTTTTTTTTTTTTGATTAATATTTTTTCATTTATATTTTACATATAAGTATATGGAAAGCTCCATCAGTATTAATAATAAATTATATGTTATTATATATATATATATATATATATATATATGTGACAATATTAATATTATTATTTTCGGTTTTTTTTTTTTTTTTTTTTCTTTTAAATTTATGATATTTTTAACTTTTCCATATGTATTGTATTGTATTCTATTCTATTATTTTAATTTATTTTATATGATTTTCCCTTTTTTTTTTTTTTTTTTTTTTTTTTTTTGTTTCTCCCTTTTTAATATAATTTTTTAATTATCTTATTATGCACATTCCTTATTTTTCTTAAATATAATTTATATGTATATATATTAATATATATATATATATATACATATACATTTTTATGTTTTTATGTTTTTATATTTTTATATTTATTTATTTTTATTTATATTTATTTATATTTTTTTTTTTTTTTAATTTTCCAAGTTTTCCCTTAAATGGAAAATATAAAAAAACATGAGGAAATTAATAATGTTTACTTTAATAAAAATAAAATAGATTATCTTGAACATAATGATATATTATTCTTTCAAGAAAAAAATAAAAATAAAATAGGTCTCGGTCGAGTTGTCAACTTTGAAATAGAGCTCGAAGTTAATGATATCAAATTTTATCGTTCATGTTGTGAAACGTCGGAAAATTATTGCTTAAAGATTTTAAATAATATAGATAATAAAGAATATGTAAAAAAGTTAATTAATAAATTAAACAAACGAAATAAAATATCTGCAAATACAAAAAATAAGGAAGATAATATAAATGATGACATAAAAAAGGGTAGCAACAAAGAAAGCAAAAAAGAATACAGTATTCTACATTATTTTAATAAACGTATTATAAATAATATTACCAAATCTTCCATCCTCTTATTGAAAAAAAATAATAATATAAATTATGACGTCAAATCTAAAGATGAAGATATAAAAAATGAAAAAAATAAAACTATTCTCAATAAGGAAAGCTATTTAAAAAAATGTAATGATAATACTAATTGTAATGATAATACTAATTGTAATGGTAATACTAATTGTGACCGTTATGATAATCATAATCATAATTGCTCTCATTATAATAGGTATCCTTATTATATGTATAATGTCAAAAGTTCCTATAACACAAACGAAACAGCTATTGATATTATTCAAGATGAACGAAAAAAAGAACGTCGGATCTTTTATTTTATACAATCTCTAGAAACTTATAAATATAACGTACAGTATAAACGTATTTTTAAACATTATAAAATTCTTTATCATAAACATTGGGAAGATATGAAAAATATTTATTGTAAAAATATGCAAAATAAAATTGTTTTTGTATTAGCTATGAAAATATTCCAAATCAAAAAATTATATCCGAACAATATTCATTTGCAAAATATAATGATCAATAATCTTATGAAAATTTATAAAAGCGAAAAAGATCTACACGTAAATCATCTTATTCTTAATTATATTAAAAAATTAGATGTAAGGGTCATTCTACAAAACTGTGTACTCATAAGTAATGATGAGTTTAATGAAATATTATCAAATTATAACAGATATAATCATACTACAGAAAAAAACACACATGAACCAAATGATACTCTTCTGGGGTCCAACCGTGCACCTGAACGTACATTGCATGCAACTGCATCTGAGGGAATCACTATAAATGCTTTTTCGCAAGAAGAAAGAGATGAAGATGATAAACAAGATGAAGATAAAGAAGATAAAGAAGATAAAGAAGATGATGAAGATGATGATGAAGATGATGAAGATGATGATGAAGATGATGATGAAGATGACGATGATGATGACGATGATGATGACGATGATGATGACGATGATGATGACGATGAAGTTGATCATGTAGATGACGATGAAAATGACCATGTAGATGACGATGAAAATGACCATGTAGATGACGATGACTATGATTATGACCATAATTATGATGACAATAAAAATGACAACTATAATGTTCATAATAATCATATAAATCTAGTTAACAAACAGAAGGAGGAACAATTAGATGATAATTTATTTAGAAGTAATTATAAATTTGAAAATATAAAAGATATTAAAAATGAAGAAAAAAAACTTTGTGACACGTTTCAGAATCATAATGATGATTTAAATGATTCTGAACGAATAAATACATTACATATAAAAACAAAAAAAAGAAATAATATCATGTACAATGATGAAAAGTATATTAATAATAATAATAATAATAATATTTTAAATAATAATAAAAATACAATTCAATCTGGAATAAAAGAATCAAATTTATTTCTATCAAAAAATGTTATTAAGAAAAGAAAAATTATACAAGGTCAAACATATAAATACGAATTAAAAGGTAATATTCTAGCCAAATTTAAATCTCCACATGGTATTATATATAGAGGTCATATTAAAAATATATTTAGAAATAAAAATAATATATTATCGTACTTTTTAATTGTACCTTCATTTTTCTTTATTAATAATTCTTTTTATTTCTCATGTCTAAATATAGATATTGATATAATCAAAATATTCGAAATTATAAAAATTTTAGACAAATCCAAAATAAAGCAAATTGATAGTATAGATTTTAATAAATATAAAAATTTAAAACAAGTACATGAAACTAATTTAAAAATTAATAACACACATACATATATATTCCATGAGAAATATTCAACACAAGATTGTTGTATTAGAAAGGTTGATTCTGAACAAATTAATCTCCAAGGATGTAATAAAAAAGAGGAATCGTCTAATGAGCAAAACAAGGAACAGGCAAAAAAAAATAACACTGTGGGAAGAAAAAAAAGGAAAAAGGATATAAATGGAGATGATATAAATGGAGATGATATAATTGGAGATGATATAAATGGAGATGATATAAATGGAGATGATATAAATGGAGATGATATAAATGGAGATGATATAAATGGAGATGATATAAATGGAGATGATATAAATGGAGATGATATAAATGGAGATGATATAAATGGAGATGATATAAATGGAGATGATATAAATGGAGATGATATAAATCAAGTAAAGGATATGAATATATTAAGGGAAAATACGAATTTATTTTCAAAAAATGATAATAACCAAAGAGGTGTTAATAATGATGATCATCATAGTAATAATAATTATCAAGATAAAGAAGAAACGAATTTAAAAGATAAAGCTAGAAAGAAAATAGAAAGTCATCTTTTCTTTCTAAGAAGAAGACTTTTTGATGTTAACAGAAACAAAACAGATAATAAGAAGAATAAAACAAAGTCTATTTTTTCTATGAGCAATGAAAAAAAATGTACTTATTTTTCAAAAATTACCAACTTTTTTAAAAAAATAGAACCCAAAAAGGATAATCTAAATTGCATTTATGAAAACGAAAATGTCCATCAAGAGAATATAAAATCTGCAAATAATAAATCTGATCATTTTAATCGCATTGAACAATATGTCGATGAAAATAAAGAGAAAAAATATATAAGTGATAATAAGGAAGGCGAAATAAGTGATAAAGAACATGATAAATCTTTCAAATGTTTGAAAAAATTTAAAAATATAAACAAGGAGGTAGAAAATAAGAATGATGTAAATGGTGTGAATAATGTGAATAATTTTTATAATAAAAATTATAAAAATAACAAAAATAATAAAAATAATAAAACAAAATATGATAAACATGAAAGTCTTGTAAAAACCGAATATAATTCTAGTGATTATAACGATTATGTAATATCTGTAGAAAGGGAATGGAAAAGACGAGAAACATTTAATTCGGTTGAAGGTACCCTAACCCCTACGAATATTAATAATAATAATAATAATATTAGTAATAATAATAACAATAATAATAATAATAATAATAATAATAACAATAATAATAATAATAATAATAATAACAATAATAATAATAATAATAACAAC
>LT969563.1:46151-61151 GCA_900097035.1 Plasmodium blacklocki (nom. inval.)
GGACTAAAATTTAATTATATGAATATACAATTACGATCTGATGGGAAAATTGATAGGAGATATAAACTAGCCAAAGAGCATTTTAAAAAAGAACAAGAAGAAAAAAAAAAAATTAAAAAAACTAAAAAAATTAAAAATAGATATAACCAGTTTAATTGTAATAATAAAGAAACTGATACAGAACTAAACCTATCTAATGATACACTTATATATGAGAAACCTTTAAAAGTGAAAAAAAATAAAATCATAAAATCAAAAAATTATATTATGAAAAAATCGAAAAGTCATATTATGAAAAAATCGAAAAGTCATATCATGGAAAAATCAAAACGTCATATCATGGAAAAATCAAAACGTCATATCATGGAAAAATCAAAACGTCATAACATAAAAAAAGCTACCAAATCGAATTACAAACAAATGAAAAAAAATGGATTTCTTACACAACAATATGATAATGATTCATCTAAAGAAAATTTTCCCTCAAATAGTTATCATGTTAATGATGATACAGATAACAATAAAAGGAATGATACAGAATATATGAAAAAAAGTTATAATGAAAATATAAATTTTTATTTATGGGGGATGTTTAATTGGGACTATCGAAAAACACTAAGAATGACTCTAAACAGTATATCAAATAAAAAAATAAACAACTTTGACATTTATAACTTCTTCTTTTACAATTATGACACCATATCAAACCTAAGTAAGAACACAAAATAAATAATATATATTTTGTTTTTTATTTATGAGTGCCTATATATATCACTGCGAAACAATAAATAAATAAATAAATAAATAAATATAAATATATATATATATATATATATTTTATTTTAGATGAAATAAATAAGGACTTGGGTGTTCTTATAGATATTTATAAAAGCATTAAAAATATATTATATCAAAATTTATCCTTGTATGGAGATTTGCTTTTATTGAATTCTCCAAATAATATGACAAGAACGCATACAGATGAAGAGGTAAGAATGTTTTACGCACTTTGTTATATGTATATATATAATGTGTATATGTGAACATGCCACCTTATACACATATATATATATATATATATATATATATATATATATAGTAATAATATATTTATAAAGGCCACATTATATTTTCCAAATTATATATAAATATATATATATATAAATATATATATATATAAATATATATATATATAAATATATATATTTTTTTTTTTTTTTTTTTTCCTTCAGTTGATATGTTTCTGGCTTAAAACTTTAAATCAGTTGTATCTAATCAGGGACGGCTTTTCAAATTATTTTAAGAATTTTTAAAAAAAACTAAATAAATAAATATTAATATATATATATATATATATATCATATAAATTTTGATGTTTCAAAAAATATATATATATATATTATTATATATATATCATATAAAATTTGATGTTACAAAAAAAAATATATATTTTTATATTATATATGTATATATCATATAAATTTTGATGTTCCAAAAAAAAAATATATATTTATATATATATGTTTATATATATATAACCAAATTTTCTTTATATTTTTTCTAGTATTGTTTTTTTATATTAATAATAAAAAATGTATTTATCTTTTAATTTACATATTCTATATTAATTAAATTTGATTCCTCCTTTTTTTTTTTTTTTTCTCTTCTTTGAATACATTTATCTATTTTACTTTTTTTTTATAATGATATATATTTTTTTCACGTTATGATTTTTATGTTTTATAATGATATATATATAATATATATTTTTTTTTTTTTCCTTTTTTCTATTTGTGATTTTGAATTAGAAGAAAGGAGAAAAAAAAAAAAAAAAAAACTAAATAAAATAATATAATATAATATAAAAATAAATATAAATATAAATATATAATTTAAATATTTTATATGTGTTCAAAAAAAAATTGTTCATTGTTATAAATATTTTATTATACATTTTACATATATATATATATATATATATATATAATAATATATTATTATATGCTTATATTATATATTGTATTATCTACACTATATATTTTTTTTTCTCTTAACTCTTTTAATATTATATCCTACTTCATCTCAATATGCAAAATTGTTTGATATATTATATTTATTTATTTTTTTATTTATTATTATTTTTTCGTATAAGATGAAAAAATTGTACCATACTAATGCTGTTATATTTAATAGTCAGAAAATAAGTGGTTATTTTTCAATGTTTAAACTTGATATCATCCGATTATATAGTAATACTGAAAAAATCCTTCCACAAGAAGAAAAAGAAAAAAAAAAAAAAAAAAATTTCAACTATATCCCTCATTATGTCCTTAATGAAAATCAAAAGGACAACGAAAAATATAATTTTGAAATCTTAATGAAAAATATTAAAAACAAAGCAGAAGAATATAATTTAATAAAAATTAAAGAAATACAAAACAAAATTTTAATTCACCTGAACAAATTTAATATCAATGAAATTGTTGCTACACTTATTCTTTCCTATAAATATAATTTATTAAATCAACATATTTTAACAAATATAATTGATATTATATTCCATAATTCAGGATTCTTAAATAGTAAACATGTCTTTATATTATTATTAATAACAAAAAATATATATTTAAAAAACATTGATTATTTCTATTCCATACAACATGAACAAAAACGTCAACAAAATGACATGAACAAGTCAGGTGAAAAAGAGGAACATGTCATAAATAATAAATGGAAAAATAAATTTTTTAATCAAGTTATACAAAATATGTTATTTGATGATTATATAAATGATTATAATAAAGAAGAAATTAAGGAGGATAATATTAATGAATATAATATGAATAATAAAAATGATAATATATATAATATAGCATGTATACCTTTTGAAAATGAAAAGAAAATATATCCTCATAATATTATAAAAAATGGAGATTTTCATAAAAGTAATAATTATCAGACACATGAAAAAAGTTCTTATAGTAATTTACAAGTAGGCAATAAAAATATTTCAAACATGGATGATGTTATTAACAAAAAATTAAATAATCAGTTTAATAATAATATATGTCAAAATGTAGTATATAATGATTATTATAATATAGACACATTTAATAATCTGCAGAACAAACAAAATGAACAAGATATATATTATAAGCTAAATAATAAACAAGATATTTATCCTCAACCACATAATAAACAAGATATTTATCCTCAACCACACAATAAACAAGATATTTATCCTCAACCACACAATAAACAAGATATTTATCCTCAACCACACAATAAACAAGATATTTATCCTCAATCACATAATAAACAAGATATTTATACTCAACCACATAATAAACAAGATATTTATCCTCAACCACACAATAAACAAGATATTTATACTCAACCACATAATAAACAAGATATTTATTCTCAAACACATAATAAACAAGATATTTATCCTCAATCACATAATAAACAAGATATTTATTCTCAAACACATAATAAACAAGATATTTATCCTCAATCACATAATAAACAAGATATTTATTCTCTACTCAATAATGAACAAGATATAATATTAAATGATGAAATCTCAGAATTAAAAAATTCACATGAAAAAATTAAAGAAATTTTACTTCATAATTATAATCATATTTTATTTAATTTTATAAATAATATATATACTAATTTATTATTATTAAATTATATGTATGATGAAAATATAATATCATATGATGAATTTTTCCATATTATATATAATATTAATAATGAATATAATAATGATACCTTTGAAAAAAATGACTTTAAAAATTATCAACCCACATCATCATATTCTATTAATATTATTCATTCATATATACAAGATGAATGTTATCATATATATTCTATATATGATATATATATAAATATACACATAAAATTATTGAAAAATATATTTAAACAAAATAATTATATTAAAAATAAATATATTTTTGAAAATATCCAATCCAATAATCCTATACAAGATATTATCTATACAAATAAAAAAAATTTTATAGATACATTTGATAAGTTTTTTCAAAATATATTAACAGCAAAACAAAATATTGATTATATAAAATTATTCTATTTAAATATATGTACACATGAAATATTTAAATTAATTATTATTAGTAATGATCATATTACAAATGTTAAAATTTATTATCATATTTTAAAAAAAATACCTTTATCATATATTACAGCTCAATTACATATAAAAAAAGGACAAGCATCAAATCAATTTTATTATCAATTTTTAACCATACTATATTATTTACAAAAGAAGGAAAGAATTATGAAATCGAACAGAGGCTTATTTTATGAGGATCTACAGACATCTAGTATAGAACAAATGAATCATATATATATATCATATTTAAATTCCTTGAATGATTATACCATACATGACCTCTTAATAAAAAGTAATATGCATAATATTAATCCTACACATAATATCAATAATGTAACTACCTTGACACAAACTCATAATAATATGTTGTCTCCAAATATGAGTGTTATAAAAAACAAACCTAACCAAATAAATATTAATTATAAAGATATTTATGAACAATGTAATAAACAAAATGTGTTTTATATTGATACACATTCATATGTTTTCAAATATTTTATTATGGATCTTACTTTTAATATTATTAATTATTTAAATTACATGGATATATATGATAAACTGTTTATATTCAAATATTTAATTATTCTTAATTATAAAAATGAATATATAATAAATATCATTCATGATCATTTATATAATTTTTTTATACTCAAACTACATTATGAGGATATACAACATATTTTTTATTTTTTACAATATATATTTTCATCCCTTATATATTCCCCTACTATCTTTTTTTTTAATATTATAAATAATATTGAAATAGGGACATTTCAAAAATTGTTGTATATTCTTAAAAAAGAAAAAATGTTTGAAGAATATACTAAAAAAATATATGATCATATTAATATATTTATTAATCAGAATTACAAAAATGTACAAAAGAATAAATGTAAAATCAAAAACTCATTTTATTATTACAAAAAAAGCATAGACCATTTTCAAAGTGTATTATATGACTTTTTATTTCTATAAAATATGTTAAAATGAGATACCTTAAATATATAAATATTGATATATTTTTTTTGTTCTTTTTTTTTTTTTTTTTTTTTTGTATACTTAATTATTATAATAAAAATATAGACACTTAATCCACATGTCTATAATATATATATATATATATATATATATATATATATATATATTTTATATCTTCATTTATGTGTATACCTATTAATCTTTTTTTTTTTTTTTTTTTTTTGTTCATATATATATATATATATATATATATATATATATATATAATATTTATATTTTTTTAATTCTTTTATGAAAAAAGTGGACTTTTAAAATTTATGCCATGAACTTATCTAATCCTTCTTTGAAATACATTAAAAATTAAACAAAATATTTTACAAAATATTTAAATACGAAAGTAAAAATATACATATATATATATATATATATATATATATATATATATATATAATATATATATAATATTTTTATATATTAACATATGAGTATCCTCATAAAATGTATTCAGAGAAAAAATTATTCATTTATACACATTTAATTTCATTCACAAGAAAAAAATATATTTATTTTATTTTCTTCATTTCACAGATTAATAAATAATAAAATAAAATAATATGATATATCTATATATCAAAACATTCATTCTCTTTTCTAATATATATATTTTCACTTTTAACTTTTCTCTCTTTTTTTTTTTTTTTTTTATGTGTAACGTCTTTACATATGTACAATATAAACACATCATTATATAATACAGAAATAGACTTTGAAATATATATATATATATATATATATATATATATATTTTTTATTTATTTATTATATCTCTTTTAAAGTATGGAAAATAAAAATAATGTTTTACAAGTAGAATCTGTAGGGTAATAAATTAATATGCATATATTTCATATATATTAAGGAATAGAAATATTATATCTTTCTATATTTTAATTTTTTTTTTTTTTTAATATATATATATATATATATATATATATATATTTATCAGAGTTAAATTACAAAGAAATGAAAATTCAAAACAAACTTATACTTCAAAGTTGAAAAATGTAAGACATAAATAATATACATATATTGTTCTTATAATGATAAAAATTTTATAATAATAAATATATAAACCATAATAATAAAAATAATAAAATTAATAATATTTATTATATATATATATATATATATATATATATTTATATATATTTATATATGGGCAGATTGAAAAAAAGTTCAACAAGAATAATAAAGATTGTTCTTCTAGTACCTTAAAAAATAATATACACAATAATAGTAAATATAATAATATTAAATATTTATATGTATATGTATTTATTTATTTATTTATTTATTCATATTTTTGAAGATGTCAAATGTAAAAATAAAAAATATAATAAAGACAAAATAGATATAACACCATATCATGATCAAAAAACAAAGACAAGCCAACTTCTCAATATATCACATATAGATATAAAAAAAAATAAGAAAAAAAATATGCAAAAGAATGAACAAAAAAATGAACAAAAAAATAAGCATCCTAATAATAATAAAAATAATGAAATCAAAATTATAAAAATAAAAAGTGATGATAATTATCTTAAGGAGATTGTAAAAAAAGAAAATACTTATACACAATGTGTAGAACAACAAAATATCAAAAATAATTATATGAATACATATTATAATAATAATGTTCATGATCTACTATATAATAAACAAGAATATCATCCTCATACCGAACAATTAAGAGATACATCAGATCATGATATATATAACACAGATATTATAGAACACTACAAAAAAATCACAAAACAAGAACTTGAAGAAAGAAAAAGAAAAAAAATACAAGAAATAAAAGATAAACTCATTAAAAAAACAACATATAAAAATGCGTATACTCAGGTTGTTCTTGATGATTTCACAAAATATTACGAGTAGAAACAAAATACATATTTAAATAAAACAAAAAAATAAATAAATTGAAAAATTACAAAATTAGAAAAATTATACATATATATATATATATATATATATATATATATATACATATTTGTATATGTTTACATTTGTATAATAAATATTTATTCTTTTTTTTTTTTGGTTTTTTTTTTTTTTTTATTTCGACTTAGAAGTGTTAAATCAGCTATCGACAAAATTGTACAGGATGTATCATATAAAGCACTCAAAAAAGTAATGCAAAAAGAAAAATATGTATTAATATATAAATACTATTAATATTTATTCTATATACTTTTTTTTTTTTTTTTTATTTTTTTTTTTTTATTATATTTTTATTAAATGTTATTCCTTTTTTTCTCAGATATACGAAGAACGTGAATTCGAAAAAATTAAAAAAAATATTGATTTTTATGAAAACATAAGAAATGAAAATTATAAATCCCTTCAAATATGTCAAGAAAACAGTGAATCCTTTCTACGAGAAACGGTAAATTAATATTACTCATACTGTAAAACATATATATGTATGTGTAGTTGTATACTTACACATCTATACCTATTATATTTAACAACTCTACATATTATAAACGTGTACCATGTTTATTTTATTTATTTTTTTTTTTTTTCCTTTTCCTCAACCTTTATTATAGAAAAAAAGAATTAAAGACAGAGCCAAACTTAAGAAGAATGTGGAAATTATCATGATGAAAAATATAGCACACACACAAGCTCAAAAATATGTTCATTATATTTTTCAAAAAAATGTCGATATATATGCAGATCATAACTATATGCCTAATAATGTTCAGGTAAAAAAAAAAAAAAATTAATATAAATATAAATGTATATATATATATATATATATATATATATATATATATATATGTATATAATTAAACATGTTACATATTATATTACTTCATTTTACTTTTTTTTTTTTTTAGAAAAATATGAACTTGATCATCGTACCATACATAATAGAACTTATAATTTATTTGGTAAGAACAAAAAAAATATATATATTTATAAATGTACATTTAGGAAAAAGAAAAAAAAAAATTATCACATCATTAACATGGATATATTTTTTAATAACAGATCAATGTACGAAATGAAATTGTTCATCACACAATGAGAGGTAAATAATATAATATAATCAAAATTAAATAAAAAATACTATCTTTATATGATTATCGGAATATATATATATATATATATACATTTTTATATCATGAAGATATGATAGAACAGGCGCTTTCTCCACAATCGGACATTCATGAAAAGCTTAAGCAGTAAAAATAAATAAATAAATAAATATATATATATATATATATATATATATATATGTATGTATATATTTTTATTCATATAATGTTCATCTTATATATTTTATTTAATCTTTTATTTTATTGCTTAGACATTTATTCCAAAACAGACACAAAAAAAATTATTCTTTAAATAAAAAAATATGAAACATATTCATAGAATTAGAAGAACTATTCATTCTTATATATTATTATTATACATATAATTAATATTTTATATATTTTTTCTTTTTGTTTTTTTATCATTCTTTTGAAAGTATAAAAAAAAAAAAAAATAATAATAATAATAATAATGATTATACATATAAATTTATATATATATATATATATATATGTGTTATATTATAATAGGATTACATGAAGACATATAAATATATCCTATTAGCACAATTTTTTTTTTTTTTTTTTTTTTTCTTTTTTTCTTTTTTTCTTTTTTTCCCTTAAATAAATATCCTCAAAAAAAAAATATGCATATTTACATATATACATTTATATATTTATACATTTATATATTTATACATTTATATATTTATACATTTATATTTTTATACATTTATATTTTTATACATTTATATTTTTATACATTTATATTTTTATACATTTATATTTTTATACATTTATATTTTTATACATTTATATTTTTATACATTTATATTTTTATATTTTTATACATTTATATTTTTATACATTTATATTTTTATACATTTATATTTTTATACATTTATATTTTTATACATTTATATTTTTATACATTTATATTTTTATACATTTATATTTTTATACATTTATATTTTTATACATTTATATTTTTATACATTTATATTTTTATACATTTATATTTTTATACATTTATATTTTTATACATTTATATTTTTATACATTTATATACTTATCAATTTTTAAATAATGACATATTTTACTTTCTCTCCTCATTTTTACTTTTACTCTCCTCCTTGCTAATTAATTTGATCTCGCTCTCAAAACTGAACATGTGTCTTGTCTTATTCGTCGTCGATTCAATTTTTCCCAGTATGTCCTCTGCTAGTTCTCTCATTTTATTCTCATTTTTCTCAGTCTCCAACTTATCATTATTATTATCATTATTATTGTCATTATTACTACTACTATTTGTATTATTTTGTTGTTGTCCATCTTCTGTTGGTCTCCCTCTTTTTTTCTCAGCAGCTTTCTTACATATTAGTATAAAATTATCATGTACATATTCATTTTCTCTAATAATATATCTTATTAATGGAAAGCATTTATTTATTTTAGCTAATATTTTTTCGTCAATGTGTATATTTAAAAACACCTGCATATATAAATGTAAATCATCAGTTCTATTTATATTCACTTCTTTCATTTTTTTAAAAACCTTTTCCACAAGTGTTTCATTATATTTACTTTTCTTTAAAAACGTTAATAAGAATAATAATATTTTCTTATTCATCTCATATTCTAGCTTTCTATCATTTCGAGCTAAAACAGATATCATATCACATATATTATTAACAAGTGTTATTGGACATTTCTTATCTAATTCATAAAAAAAAGATTTCGATCCACTAGATATTTTTTCATCAGTATCTATTGTTAAATACATCATATGTACAAGCAATATACTTTTTGCCTTTACAGTATCTGTCATAAATAAATGAGTAAACACTGATACAGCTGTCCTCCTCATATTTATATCTTCATCATTTAATACTTTGAAAATATATTTATTGTATGGTTCTAGCAAATTAGGATGTCGATATAATAAATCGGCATAACTAATAAGTAACATTTTTCTTATATTGGATATGGTTTTGTACATTATACAACTCTTGAAAACATCATATTTCAATGACTTATTATCTGGATTCCCTTCCTTAATATTTAAATAACTCATATTATTATTATACTTCTTCTCATATATATTGTCATATATATTATCGTACACTTTATCACCCTCAATCGTATTCTCACTTTTCATATTTCTATTATTACTCTTACCCTTTTTATTCCTATTTATATCCTCAATTTTCGTACCACTATCACATAAACTTAATATATTCAAGTTCATGTCACCAGAAAAATCAATTGAACTATTACCCACGTTACTATTTCTCAAAAACAACTGGTTTTCTTCCTCTGTTATTATAGAAACGATTAACTTAATTATAGACGCATTATTAGACATAATCTTTTGACAAAATGTTTGAGATATAATAGCAAATTTACATAAGGTTAATAAACATACAAGTATCAATAAATATACCTCATAATTCATATACAATGTATCATCCTCCTTATTATCTCCTTTCTGTTTATTAAATGAATTACTTATTTCATCATCATTTATTATACATTCATTAAAAAATTCCTTAGGATTATTTATTATAAAAAATATTAAAGGCATAACTTTTTTTCCTAACAAATTATTACATACAATCATATGCTCAACAACATAATCAAAGTACTCTCGATCCTTTTCTTCTTTTGTACACATACCATAATTACTGTCATTCTTAGAAACGATCTTTTTTAATTTGTTCTGGATCTTTTCAGCATAGATATAAGTATACAAACCTAAATGTCCACATAAAAAAATAAACTTTGTTAAAGTCAAACATGAAATTTTATTATTATTGTCTCCATTTATTTCTTTATTCACTAAATGAGATTTACACATATTATTATTCAAGACAAAATGTAACATATTCCTTATCTTAGTAGTAAATATAAGAAGAAAATCATCAAAGTGCACATACATACTTTCTACAATCGATTGACAACATTTAAACCAGGTGTTCTTATCCTCATATAAACACTCTTCTTTGAATTCTCCTTTCGAATTATAATCAAACGAATTGATACCTCTATCATTATTATAGTTTATATTATCCACACTTTTTATATTATCCACACTTTTTATATTATCCACACTTTTTATACTATCCACTCTATTAACAACTTTGTTCTCTCCTCCCTTACACACATCATCGACTGACCCATCATTCTCAATCATCCTGTCAAATATCAAATTAAACAGTATAATCAACAAACTCTGTATTATTTTATTCGTCTTGTTATACTTCAATATTAATATCAACAAATTTATAAAATGTAAATTGTCCTTGTACTCATTTATAAATAACAATATTAAATGCTTTTTCTTATTTGTAAATATAAAGAATTGATCCTTTTTTCCTTTCTTCATATTTACCGTGTATATAGAATAACATAATATTTTCATAAGGATTAAAGCACCCTCTTTTATTATCATATTTTTATTATCATTAAATTTATCTACAAATAATATATTAAATAATTCATCTAATAATCTACCCACACTTACCGTGCTAGCCTTTTCTTGAAGCAACAAACATTCAATAATTTTTTCTATACATGATATATCTTTTAATTTACTATTCATAGTTACATTAATTAATCTAAAGGCACTTATCCGGTAATCATCACTTGAAATATTTACATTTACAAATTCATTTATTATTATTTCTACTATTATATTATTATTACTAAATATTAAAGACCATACCTTATTCATATCTTCTCCTGCTTTATTATTCCCACATATGTGAGCTAATATTATAAATTTTATAGCACTCTTTTGATCAGTCTCAATAGTAGAATATAACAGTTTTAAACACAAATCAACACATTCGTCTACAATCAAAGATATAAATAAAACTTCATTGTACATTCTTATAAGAAGATCTAATTGATTAGCATACTTACATTTATCTTCCTCATTTTGTATATCACCTTTCAAAGTTGAATCTGAACCTCCACCTGAAATCATACCCTTCTTATTCATTAAATCAGATCTAATATTTACACGATCTAAAATAATATTATGTCGATTTTTATGATTGTTATTATTTTCAATATCTTCATCCATATCTTCACTATCTGTATCACTATCAGATAAATTAATCCTCTTTTTCCTTCTTACATTTTTCATTCTTTTCATCTGATCATCCATAAGTATTCTATCATCATCATCATCATCATCATCCATCTCTTTCTTAAAATTTACATTTCCATTTATATCAATTTTTGAAGAATCTTTTTTATTCAATAAATCCTTTCTTCTATCCAAATAATATAAATCCTTCTTTATTCTCTTGGTGTCTAAAGGTATCATATATTTCGTTTTTACAACATCATTTGCTATACATGATAATAAAGCAAACGCTCTCTGCCTTACTAAAGGAGATTTATCATTTATTCGCTCACTACAAATTACACATATATTATTATAATAATTTAAAGGGATAAAGTTATTCTCAATTAATTCATAAAATATTTTCAACAAATAACAACGTACATGTAATTTTGTATCGTATTGTCTTGATATTAATACATGCATTATATATGCTCTGTTTTTTAAACATTCATCAAAACATAATTGTAAAAAATATAAATCTTCCCATACTAATTTATTTATTATATCTTTATATGTACTTATACTATTTTCATTAATATGTAAAGAAGATGATTTTAATAAATTATCTATTTCTTTATTATTAGAAATATTGTTTTCTTTTCTTTTTAAATTTTTATATATTTTTTTTTTTCTTTCTTCTTTTGACATTTCCTTCTTTGAAATATTATACATATTGTTATTACATTCATTTTTATTATTATTATTATTATTATTATTATTATTTTTATTTTTTTTATTTTTTTTATTTTTTTTTTTTTTCATTTTTTTTTTTTTTTCTTTTTTTTTCTTTGGTTTTTCCCCTCTTTTATTAGAAAAATTATCATTTATATTTGAGCCACTAAAAAAATCAGTATCATCATCACTATCAATATTGTCATTACTGTCAATATTGTCATTACTATCAATATTGTCATTACTATCAATATTGTCATTACTATCAATATTGTCATTACTATCAATATTATCATTATCATCACTATTATCATTATCATCACTATTATCATTATCATCACTATTATCATTATCATCAATATCGTCATCACTAACATCGCTACTGTCATTTAAAAAGTTATAAGTATTATTACGCTTTCCTGCATAATTCTTTTCATCCTCATCTGTAATACACTTATTAATATCCCTCCTACCATTTTTCCCATTCTTCATATTATTTGTAGAATGTCCAGAACCTCTTATATCTTTCATCTTCATTTCTTCACTGCCCTTAGATAAAATTATAAAATTTTTAAAAATCTCAAATATCGATTTCCTTATATAATAAATGTCTATACCTAACATATCCGTTAAATCTTTCAAATAAAATATTAAATGCACACTTAAGTTTTTAGAAAAATATTCCAAACAATTTAATATATTTAATATTTCATTCTGCATATGCGTTTGAACACTCAAATTTAAATATACTATCGAATTTTCTTTTATATAATCTATAAACTCTTTCATTATAACTTTAGGAATGTCTGTATTCTTTACTCTTAGTATGCAATCACATATATTTACACTAGTACATTTCTTACATACATTTAAAAATATGTAGGAGAACGAAAATGAATAAAAGTTCTCATCCTCCTCGTCTTCTCTCTTTTTATTATTCGAATTATCTTTTTCGCAAGTTTTATTATTTTTATTATTATTATTGTCACTATCATCACAGTCATTATCATCATCATCATCATCATCCATATGTTTACACTTTTTCCTCTTTTTCTCATTATCAACAACCTTATTTGTTTCCTTTTTATACTCCATGTGATTTAAAAGATTACTAGACGATTTAACAGAATTCTCAGTACATTCAATAACCTTATTTTTATCCTTCTTCATATACAATTTCAATAGGTTCCCTATAATAATTGATATTTCCTCATGGTAAGTATTGTTCATATTAAATGTTGTTGTATTCTCTTGATTTAATGTATATATATTTAAAAAAAAATGTAAATATATGTCTAGGATAGATATATTCACATTATCATATAATAAATCGAAATTTATATTACTAACTAATAAAATAATATTATTTAATAAACTGTTTATATTTTTTAAAGGTATATTATTCCCTTCATCATTATCTCTTTTCTGTTTTTTTCTACCTCGTTGAACATTTATAATAATTTCATTATTTGTCTGTTTTGAAAAATTAGAATTATAATATGAATTAAATATATTTATATATACAAATGTTAAAGCATTAAAAAAAGATATTATAATTTCTTTCATTTCAAAATAAGATAATTTCTTTTTCTTTTCATTTATTGAATATTCTTTATAATTAGATTCCAAACATTCTATTATTATATTCATAATACTATTATTTTCATTTATTATTATCTCCATTTTTTCGGTATCATTATAAAATTCATCTTTCTTATTACACTTCTCTAAACATTTATAATAATTCTTAAATATATCCACACCTTTTTCAATTAATATAGTTAAACATCCAAATATCTTCTCATTCTCTATATCATTTAAATTATCACACACCTTCATATAATTTAATATACTATCAAAACCTTCTTGACATAATAATAATAATACATTACTATAACTTTCATTAATGTAATCAAATAAACTTATCACACTTTCACCTGTCAAATTTATTTTATCATCATCTA
>LT969563.1:63651-68651 GCA_900097035.1 Plasmodium blacklocki (nom. inval.)
ATATGAATATATAATAATAACATATTCACAATCGAAAGGTTGATTCGTTTATATATATGTACATATATATGTACTTAAAAATATAATTCATATCATAGTATACATATTAAACGATTCTCAACAAAATTCCTAGTTCTATGCCATTTTGTTAAATAAGACCAATCATTATACAAACCAGAAAATATAAAAAAAAAAAAAAAAAAAAAAAAAAAAAAAAAAAGCAATGTACATACGGAAAAACAAAACAATAAAACAAGGAAAATAAAATAAAAAAATAAAGAATAAAAAAAAAAAAAAAAAAAAAAAGAAATAATAATATTATACATATATATATATATATATATATATATATATATATATATATATATATATATATATATGTGTCAAATGATACAACATAATATATACAAGTACATACAATTTATTACTTTTATAGAATGAATATATTTTGTACATAATTCTTTACATTTTCATAATAACATATTTCTTAGAAAAAATTTTTATTAAAAAATATTTCTATCCTTTTCCTGCCTTAACATTTTTTCAATCAAAAAAATATACTCCAAATAATTGGAGGATATACTTCCTTTTATATCCCATAATATTTCTAAAAGTTTAAAAGAATATTTCAATTGTTTATTATAAAAACAATAATTAGCCAAATATGTCACAGCATTAAAAAAAACTCTAGGTGAGTTTCTCAAACATTGAATAAAATACAAATAATTGGTATTTTTATAATAAATTAAATTAAAATTTTTCAAGAATAAATTCGTTTTATGATATTCATTAAATTTCCTTTTCTTTATATTATTATCCCACCCAAAAAAATTATTCTTTACAAACATTTCATATGAATTGTGTTTTAAGAATTCACTTATATATATATTATCATGATGCAAATTTTTAGTTATTTTTTTTAAATATCCTTTTAAATATATGAGACACCAAAGTAAGCAATTGTTATTTGTTTTCTTATAATAATGATCAACAATAATATGTTTGATACATTCTTTTTTTTTTTCATCATTCAAAAGGAGATTAGATATATCATATTTCCTTATTAATTCATAATATTCGTTATTTAAAATATTTAAATTAATATTAAAAAGCATAGAAGAAAATAAAATATTTTTCTTAAAATTCCAACCTCTTATTAATACATAAATATAATTATATATATCACCCCTTTTTAAATATGAAGCAGACAAGAAATAATATATAGAAATATCTTCCTTAAAAAAAAGAGCCTTTTCATATGAAAAAATACAAAAAGTATAATGTTTTTTATATTCCAAACACTGGCCTAAACTATACCATACATAGGTATTGTTAAAATATAAAAAAAGAACTTTTAATAAAATATATATTGAAATATTTATATTATTCTTGAATAAAAAATATTCTTGTGCTAAACTGATATAACTATATATATGATACTTATCTTTTTTAATACCTTTTTTAAAAAATGCGATTGACTTTTCATAATTCTTATTTAATGAATAATATTTACCTAATATATAAAATAATTTTTCATCATAACTTTTTTTTTTTTTCTTTTCATAACTATGAGCTAGTATAAATAAATCAAATGTTGAATTATTTAAAAAATATATATTAGCTAATAATTCAACATATATAAATTCGTTTGAAAAATATTTAGGTATGATTAATCTTTTAAAAGCTTTATATTTTTTCATACTCATACACATTATATGTTTTTTATCTTTATCATAAAATTCAAATTTGTTATTAGATCCCAAAAATATAATTTGATTTTTACAATTTTTAGATTGTCCATATTGAGTATAATAATATATAAAATATTTATTCAACATTCGTTTTTTTAAAATGGCATTTTTCTTATTTATAATTTTTAACTTATTAAAATATTTCAAACTTTTTTTTTTCTGACCACAGGAATAATACAATTTGGCTAGCTCACCGGAAATGTACAGATTATTTTGTGCTCTCAGGATTTTTATCAAATATTTATATATACATATAGCATCTTGATAACATTTAATATTTAAAGAACAGAAATGTGCAAATCCGAATAAGGTCATAAAATTATTTTTAAAATTATGTTCTCTCAAATATTTTTTATATTTAATAAAAACATTATTAAATATGGTCTTTTTATTTTTTACATTATCAACATTATACACATTTTCTATATAATTTTTACAATTTTTGTAACATCGATCCATATGTCCAACTATTTTTGCATTCCTTTCTTTATTCATCATAACCTCTTCAAATATTTGGTTGACAAAATACTTGTTTTTAAAAAAAAAATCTTCATTCATATTTGTTATAGGGTTGATATATGTATAGAAATTATGATGATTCATTATATTTATTTTATTATACTCATTTTTTGAAAATTCAAAGAATTCATTCTCAAATAAATGATTAACTAGTGTATCTAATTTATTATGCTTATTTATGAAATACTTTTTCTTTATATATATATAATTTTTTTTTTTTTTTTTTTCATTACAATTAATAGATATAGTACTATAATTATCACATTTATTTGTGTTTGTGTATATTTCTTTTCTTTCTCTTTCAATTTCATGGTTATCTATAAATTTTTCTATACATATTAAGTTGTTAAAAAATATCCATGCAGTAATATTAAAATAATCTTTCTTAATACTCTTCTTAACATATAATACACTTTTATGATATTTACCCAAATCATAATAAGCAACGCTTAATAATAAATATAGATGAGTATCAAAAACTATTGATTCTTTTCTCATACTTTTCATATACTGTATAATATATAAAAGTATTTCTTTTCTTCTCATATGTTCAATATTTATATGAAGATATTGTTTTCTCACATTTTTTTCATTATATATTGAAAATGAATGACTGTGCATATATAAACACAGCATTTTTATATAAAGATAAAATTGCACATTTTCATTTGTATTATACGTATCCGTATTTCTCTTTTTTATATTTACTTTTTTATTAATATTTTTGTTCTTCATATGGTTAATAAATTGTTCATCTTTGTTATTTATATAACATATGTCCCCTTCTGATGTATCATTATAAATATTACTTTTGTTTTTATTTAATATTTTATTATATATATCTACAAAACATTTATCCCCCTCATGTGTAGGATATATATAATCGTTGTCGTGTTCAATTATATTAATAAAATCATTTTCAAAACTTGAAAATTTTTTATATAAGAGAAAATCATTACATCTTCTGTTAATTTTATTTTCATATTTCATATATTTTGGATTTATAATAATATAATCATGATAATTTCTTTTTATTTCTTTCATTTTATCTGCTTTCTTATATTTTCCTTTTCTTTGTAACATGTCTAATATGGTAATATTTTTCCTATTATTTATAGAAGTCTTTTGGCTTATTATTTTCTCATCTTTTTTTTTATCAATATCTTCACATATCTCCTTACCTTTATTAATAAAATTGATTCTTTCAATCAATGCGTTCAAATTATATTTATTATTTACAAAAAAATTATGTTTCCATAATAAATTCAATTTTAAAAGTTCAGAAGAATTCCTTGTGGATATTGGACACAATAAATAATATGCTTCTTTATATTTTTTTTTATAAAATAGGGATATTATTTTTTTATATTTTGAAAATGGAATTCTCAATTTTATATTATCAATAAGTTTTTTATTATAATTTATATTATTATCTTTATTTTTCTGACATTTGGATAATTCTAATAACCATGAAGAAGTATTATTTAGGCATCGTAATTTGTACAAAATACATTTTTGAAAAAGTAAATTTTTTTTCAAATATATATTTGTTTTTTTTTCCTTCCTTCTTCTTTTTCTTCTATATATATATTTTTCTATGTTATCATATTTATATATTTTATCATTTCCTTCTTCTCTATCATAAAAAATATTTTTTTCATCTTTCATTTGTATTAAATAATTTTGACATTTCATTGTACTACATAAATATTCTTTATCACTTGATAAAATACTACTAGAATTTCTCTTTTTTTGATTTTTTCTTTTCTTTTTTTTTTTTTTTTTTAATTGTTCTTACTTATTATATTAATTTCATTTATTAAAAATATATTCCTTTTAAAATCATCATGGACATATTTTTACTTTTGATCGTTGAGAAACATAATTACTGCATCTACAAGGTGTCTTCATAATAGATCCACAAATAAATATATACATAGATATAAATAAATAAATAAATATATATATATATATATATATATATATACTATATATTTTATATATTTTATAATGTAGTATATTAAAGACCAATATGTTTTAAAATATACATTTATTTATATATTAACTAAAAGATATAACTTAAAATAAGTGTTTTTTTTTTTTTTTTTTTTTTTTTCCTTTAGATATTATAAGGGTTAACCTATTATATCTTAAAAAAGACATACTACAGTATTACACTTAAAAATAATATATGTACTATAATAAATAAATGTGTCACAAAATGTAACATCCATACATACATATATATATACATATATATTGCATTATTAAGAATTTTCAAATATAATTCATATAACATAAATTTTGTAATATTATACCATGGATATACTTCTTTGTACTTCCAAAGAAGGAAGGATAGAAAAAAGAAGAAATAAAATTTTAAATAAAAGTAGGTATCGAAATACATACATATATATATAAATAAATATATACATATGTATATATATACATATATATGAGGTAATCATATGAAACTTAATAGTATATATAAATATTATATATATATACTTCCATAGTAAAGGAAGATAATAATGTCATAGAAAATAAAATAATCAAAACAAAAAACAACGATGAAGAAAAAGAGAAAGAAAAAGAAGACAACCAATATTCCCTTGTATACAATTTTGAATATACAAATAATGAACATACTGAAAATTATGCTAATATAAAAGATGATATTATTTCTAGATTAAGTGAAAGAAAAAATGATTACCTACAAGAATTATCCAG
>LT969563.1:73651-76151 GCA_900097035.1 Plasmodium blacklocki (nom. inval.)
AATATATCTTCATTATAATTATTTCTATAAGTAAATCCAAATAAATAATAATTTATTATAATTTTATATAATGATATTATAATAACATAGAACACTAATAGATTTTACATCAATCCAAAAAAAAAAAAAAAAAAAAAAAAAAAAAAATATATATATATATATATATATATATACATATAATATATATATATATTTTTTTTTTTACTGTTCATCTAATATCAAATCTCTAATTACATTTATATTATCGTCTAAATTACAATATTTAATTAAAGATTTTTCAAAATGTTTTTTATATTCATCCATCACTTTTAACATATACGATTTTAATTCTTTGCTTATGGCAAAAGGATTAGCATATTTCAGCTATATTTGTATAAAAAGAAAAAATATATATATATATATATATAATGAAACCTTGGTTCCATTTGAAAAAAAGAAAATTTCTAACATTTTTATTTTTTTATTTTATTTTTTTTATACTACCAAGAAAAATATTACACACTATATAATATATATTATATATATATATATATTTTATTTTATGTTATTTTTTTTTTTTTTTACTATTTGGTGATTTTTTTCCATCATTTATAAATATAATATATATATATGATGTATACACATTTATATATTACTTTTTTTATTTTGATATAAAAATAAAAAATTTATTTAAATAATATTTTTCAACTCGACAGCAATTGTTTAATAAAATAAAAAAAAATAAGAATTTACATTTTAATTTGTTTTTTTATAAAAAATAAAAAATTTATAATACAATTGTCAAAACAAAAATATATATATTACATAAAAAAAAATTTATGTCATATAATGAATTTTTTTTTTTAAGATAATACAAATTCTCTTATTAAAATATAATTATATCCACACAATGTTAATATTTGTCTAATATATGATATATATATATATATATATATATATAAATATATTTATATATATATATTATATTTCTTTCTATAAATACAAAACTGAAAGATGGATGACAGAAAGGAAAAGAAAAATAATGCAGATTATGAAATATTTTTAAGAGATAGAAAATTAAAATATGAAAAAATAAGGAAAAGAAATGCTTCACATAATAAATTTATATTACCCATAATTAATTTTATAAAGGGTATTATTAATTTTATCAAAACAGTTATTAATATAGTAATGCAAAAAAGAAAAAAAAAAAGGAGAAATTAAAAGAATATCAAATATTTATATATTTCTAATGTATATATATAATATATAACAAATCATCCTATATATATGTAGTAACATATATATATGTTTTTTTTTTTTTTTTTTTTTTTTTTTTTTTTTTTTTTCCAGCTAGCTATTTTTTTTAAAACCTTATTTGGACAATCAAACACTTCTCAAGTTAAATTAAAATATTTATATACTTTATTATGAAAATATATTTTTTCTATGTTCATATTATTTCTTTCTTTCTTTCTTTTTTTTTTTTTTTTTTTTTTTTTTTTTTTTTGAAAGAATATAAACTTAATATTATATGGTTATAATATAACATTTGTAACATTTAAATGTATTTTTTTTTCTTTCATAGAGTTCCAATGGAAAGAATAATGATGGTGATGACGGTTTTTTTAAAAAGAAAAAAACAGGAGGTTTACCAAAAAGCAGAATTATGGAATTAAAAAATTTAGGTACCTGCTTGGGAAGTACTTGAGGTTAAATGTCTTTCTCATATTTTTAAGTATTTTATTATATATATATATTAATATATATATATATATTAATATATATAATATATATAATATATATTTTTATTAAATGAATATACTCATAAATGATTTGCTAATTTGAAAATACAGAAAAATAAATGTATAAATTAGTAATGAGAAATGATGTTATATTTATTTATATAATTTTCAATTTTTCTTGTTTTTTTGTTTTTTATAAATATATGAATATAAAAAAATGTTACCATTCAAAAAAATTATAATAAATAAGATAATAAAATAAAAGATATATGGAAAGATAGACACATTTTTATAAATATGATGAATTATAAAAAGTTATTATATATATATATATATATATATATATATATATATATGTATGTATGTAAGTATGAATTTATTTATGTAAATATTTATACTTTTATGTATGTTAGTATTTATTCATTTATTTATGTATATATGTATTTAATTGTTTTTTCTTTTATTTTTCGGAACATTATATAAACTAATCTTCCTTTTTTATACTTTCCATAGTGGATGTACTATCATCCTCATTATCACTTCGTATGTCCGTAATTTTTTCATTTTTCACTAAAAAAAAAAAAAAAATATAATAAAATAAAAACAAATAAAATCAAATATAATCCAATCCAATCCAATCAAATCAAATCAAATCAAATCAAATCAAATCATATGTATTATCATCTATTAAATTCTTTCTATTTGAGCTCTTACTTGTCTTGATTATAAAGACACGACTCATTTTTAAAATAAGGAAAAACCAATATACATGCATA
>LT969563.1:78651-83651 GCA_900097035.1 Plasmodium blacklocki (nom. inval.)
AAAAAAAAAATAGAAAAAAAAAATTATTTTTTTTGTACCCTAATTAATAATATATATATATATATATTCATATTATTTCTTTTTGTTATGTTTAATCGGAAGATTCAAATTCTACGTCAGAAAATTTTCCAGAATTTGAATGTTTACAGATTTCGATAGTTTCATTATGTTCTGCACTTTTTCTTTTTAATAAACATGCATAATCAATTGTATTTGTTAAAGATTTTCTTTTTTTTCTTTCAGTATTATACGTCGATTGGTCAGATATTTTATTATTTGTGTATACATCATAATTATTTCTTAAGCTGTTCTCTTCAATATTTGAGGATGGTATAATGATATTTATATTTGACATATCATACAATGTATCATTGAATGTATTTTTTATTTTATCATTAATTTTGTCATTTACATTTTCCTTTTTTAAAATGTGTATGTACTTATTATAGTTTTCAAAAAAATGAACAAAATTTACAAAAAAATCTTGTAAGAATTTATTTTGTTTATTATCTTCACTTGCATAATTAAAAAGAGGAAAAAAAGGTTTGATATCATTAAACCAGAATATAATGACTAAATATTTCTTAATTAAAAGTACTATATTCCATATTATATATAAAATTTTATCATAATTTTGTTGTACAAATTTTTTTACAATTCCTAAAAATTTATCATTTAAATAATATTTAGATGAATAATCATATATATTATTTTCTTTTATTTGATTTTTTATGTTATGAATACAACATGAATCTAAAAATTCTTCTGTATCGATTTCATTTTTTATTTCTAAAAAAGTATTAATAAAATCTATACATTTATCATATAAATCTTTTATATAAAATGTACTTATTTTTTTTAAAAAATGTAATTCTTTATCTGTAAATATTTCTCCTGTATGTTTAGCAAGAATTAACATAATAGATCTTTCTTTTGATATTCTCCCATTTTCTGAATAACCATATAATTTTTTTAATTTCTTTACTACCATATTCCATTCAAACCATTCATATTTTTTTGGTTTGTTCAACCAATTACATATATATAATATATTACAAAATAATTGTTTTAATAATATATGTTTATTTAATATTAACTCAATACTACTTAATTTATTTCTTATATTTTTTATAAGATCTTCATAAACAAAATCAAAATTATCTATTAATAATAAATATCCAAATCTTTTATGTATATTTTTTATTCTACATATAAATAAGCAAAATTTTTCATCTTCATAAATTTCCTCTTCTTCTTCAAAAGCATTATATTTTTTATTTTCTTCTTCTTTACATTCAAAAGGAAAAGATAAATTATTCATATGATTATCAAAGAATTCCATATCATTATCAAACTTACAATATTCTCTTATATCCTTTTCATTATCATTATAATTATCATTATTATTATATTTATTTTCATTATTTATTATATTATCACATTCATAATTATCATTTTTTACTCTACTATTTTCTTTACTTTCATTCATATAATCATCCTCCTCAATTATCATTAATCTTTCGACAATTTCATCACATTTACTCTGTCCAAACTGGCTTGTTAATTTATTTAATGTTTCTTTCCATAAAGCATAATTTTTACTATTTTCTTCTGGAATAGTATGTAGAAATTTTTCTAAGCATGAAGAATCACATGTACATAATATGATAGAAGTAATAATTTTTTTTAAACTTTTATATTCGTTTTGTCTTTTTAATGAACATAACATAATAACAACTGCCTGACTAAAATAACCCATACTACTTAACCTTTTATTAATAATTTTTTTTTTCTTTTTTTCTTTTTTTTCTAAAAGCAACTCTTTATCTTGTGTATAATTTAGTTCTAGTATATTCCCTCTCATGTTATTTATCATATTATCATTTTTATTTTTTTCTCTTTTTGTAAACCACATTTCAAGATTCTCATCATTTATTAAAGATGTTGTTGGTTCATATGATTGATTTATACAATGAAATATGGATATACCTACTAATTTTATAATATCATTTTTTATTTCATTAGACGATTTAAATTGTATAATAGTATCAAGGGACTTCTTAACATTATTTATACTATCATCATTATTATCATACTTTTCAACATCATTTGGATAATATGAAAAGGTTTTTTTTTCTCTTTCTAGTATATCATTATATTTAATTATATCCTTTATATGTTCTTCACTCGATATATAATTATCTTCCATATCTTTATAAGGACACACACCCTTATTTATCGTTTCATCTATATCAATCATATTTAATGTAATATATCGTACGTTCACATTTATATCTAAATGCAAATGAGATCTATTATTAATCTCACTCTTTCTTTCCTGAGATTCTAATAATATATTTTTTCTAAGAGAAGATGGGAAAGGTACATTTTTAATATTACGTGGTTTATTACATAATTTGCTTAATGATTCCACATGTTCATTTATTTCTTCATTTTTCTCTTTGTTTACCTTTTTTTTAATTTCATCGTTTATATTGAATATTATATTTTTATATTTCAAACTAATGTCATCATTAGACACATGTATTACCTTATTAATAGGTACCTTATCTATATTTAATTTATTTTCATCATTACTTTCGACAAACTTTTGATTATTTTGCAAAGAAATCTTTTCACATATATATTCAAATGGTATATTATTATTATTATTATTATTATTATTTATTTTTTTCATATCAACGTTGTTACTTGTATCCAAATTTATATTATCTCTTTCTCTTACAAATGAACCTTTATCTTGTTTGTTAGACTCACATATACTTTTGTTATATTCATTTGAACAAGAAGAAATATCATTTTCATATATATTTATATTTTTATATTTTGTAAGATGATTTTTTTTATCATCACTTTTATTATTTATATTTTGCATAATACATTTTTCTTCTTTAATATATAAATCTCCTTTCATATTATCTCCCTTATATGTTGAATAGATATTTTTATATTTATGTATGTCCTCATTTATTTTTTCACCAATTTTATCAACACATTTTATTTTATCACATTGTAAATTAATTCCTTCTAATGTATTATCTGCATTCTTCAAATGAGATATTTTTTCTCTTGTACTATCTCCATCGTTCAATCTAGATATATTTTCTCTTGTATTATCTCCATCGTTCAATCTAGATATATTTTCTCTTGTATTATCTCCATCGTTCAATCTAGATATATTTTCTCTTGTACTATCTCCATCGTTCAATCTAGATATATTTTCTCTTGTATTATCTCCATCGTTCAATCTAGATATATTTTCTCTTGTATTATCTCCATCGTTCAATATAGATATATTTTCTCTTGTACTATCTCCATCGTTCAATCTAGATATATTTTCTCTTGTATTATCTCCATCGTTCAATCTAGATATATTTTCTCTTGTACTATCTCCATCGTTCAATCTAGATATATTTTTTCTTGTATTATCTCCATCGTTCAATCCAGATGTATTACCAAATGTATATATATTAATAGCCTCACAATCAGTATCATCATATTCAATTAAATTTTTAACATGTTCTAACTTTAATGGTATATAAGGATTTAGATTATCATATAAAAGGGAAAAATTTTTAGATATATCGTTATTTATATAAATTTTATTGTTTTCTTTATTAATTATATTTTTAGAGAATTTATTATTTTTATTTTTTTCATCAGAATTATTATCCTCATTATATTCTTTATTTTTATATGTACATACAATTTCATTATTTTTATTTCCATCTTTATCTTCTTCCTTCTCATTTTCATTAATTTTCCTCTTTTTCCCATTATATATAATAGTATTACTTTTATTATATATACTATTTTGACATATATTTTTATTTATATATACACTATTATTGGATACATTAAATGATTTCCCTTTTTTTATATATAAACTATTTTGTGTATGTGCATTACTTACATTTTTATATGAATTTTCATTTTTATTAGTTCCTGTATCATTCAGATTTTTTTCTTTATTTATAGTCACTGTGTTCTTATGAGTAGATAATAGCGATATATTATTATCATAAGAGTTTTTATAATTATGAATATTACTGAGTATATTACCATTACTATTAATATTAATATTAATATTGTTACTGCTTATATTTTTTTTCGCACCTATATATATACTTCTATTCATATTGTTTAATAATTTATTATTGCTTCCTATATATGTACTTTTATGAACATCGATTTTTTTCTCAGCGACTTTTTTATTAATACCACCTCCAGATATTTTATTCAATGTGTTCTTATTATTGATATTATTATTTATATTATTATTAATATTATTATTATATATACTTTTTTTATTTAAATTTTCATAATTTCTATTATGCGTTATTTTAAAACTTTTATCAATATTTATAACACTTTTATTTGGCACATACTTTGAATTTGTAACACTTTTCATATTATTATTTTCTTTAACATATATTGATTGTTTTAGAATGTTTCTATTTTTTATACCGTTTTGATTTCCATATCTTGATGAATTAATTTTCATATGTCTATTCTCTTCTACTCCTTTAGTCCTATCCTGTTTTTTCACTTCGACGTCTTCTTTATTTTCATAGTACTGAATACATCCTTCTGAATCTTCTTTATATGCACTGAAATCTAGAGTACCCAAATCAACATAATTAGATTTATTCTTTTCATTTATATCTACAATGCATGATGCATTATGATTAATCATATCATTATTATCTTTAATATGTACGACAGGTTCATCATTCGTAACAACATGTACATTTTCATCTTTTATATTATCTCTTTCAACATTTATATTATAATCTTTTGTATAATTATTAGACATTATATTATTATCCTTTTCCTTTTCTAATTTTTTTCTTATCTCTTTTTCCTCTTCGAGTATGCATTCTTCACATTGTCTTTTTCGGCTATAAATATCACATAATTCTTTATCATCGAAAAGGTTACCATTCCTTTTCACAAGGTCTTCATAATGATTTATAACA
>LT969563.1:88651-141151 GCA_900097035.1 Plasmodium blacklocki (nom. inval.)
ATATAAAAAAAAATAATAATAATATGTACAATATAAATTATATAGTCTCATATAATATATATATATATATATATATATATATATATATATAATTCTTAAAGTCTATATTATTAACCATACCCTTATTAATTGTATGACACTGAGCACATTTTGCTTTAAAAAGCTTAGCGCCTTTTTTATAGTCACCTTCAGGAACTTGTACTTGTGGTTCAGGCCTCGACATTTTTCTATATTTTCTTTTATAAAATATATAATTTTTTTCTTTTTTTAAATGGTAAATATATAAATATATATTTATATATATATATATATATAATATGTAGCACTTTCCCCTCAAATCATAACATTTAAAATATACATATATTATATATATATATATATAATAATAATAATAATAATAATATAAAATCTTCAAAGAGTGACCATATTATTATTCAGAGAATATATTTAAAAAAATTATTTTCACAGGGTGGAAAATATTTCATATATAAATAATACATATATATATATATATATATATATATATATATATATACAAAATCTGTTTTATATATTTTAATATGTATTCAAAAAAAAAAAAAATTTAATTCCACTTATTTTATTTTAATTTTAAGAGGATGATAAAAAAAATAATATAAAGATGTTTCTTAGTTACATTATTATATATCATATACTATATTATTATATAATTTAATTTTTTCTTTTATTAAAAGTGTTATGATTTAATATATATCAGTATTGATAATAGTTAACACTATAATAATATATACTTTTATGAGTTCTCATTATATCTATATATATATATATATATAATAAAATATGACATGCACTATATAATGTTCAAAAAAAATAAAAATAAACAACATATAATACATATAATATTTTGAAGTTCCTTACAAATCTTTTATTAAATATTTATAAAAAATTATATTTTTGTATATTTCTATATATATATTGTTAAAAGCCATTTTTACATATTTTATAAAATTTTATTTATATAACAGATAATATATCAAAGTTTTCTTTATACTTAAGAATAAATGAAGTATTATTTTCCTCACAAAAAAAAAAAAAAAAAAAAAAAAAAACATTATACATATATTATATATATATATATATATAATAAATATATTTTTATATGTGTGTCATATTATTTTATGTCGTGAAAATTAATCCGCTTTAAATATATTTCGTTTCATGGTTTCTATAACCTCACAGTTTTTATGACGTTACATAACAAAAAACTTATTCATATTTTGTATAAAAGAAATTTTAAAACTTTAAAATTTTTAAATGGAGCCCCCTTAAAAATATATATATATATATATATATATTATCATGTCGACATATGTACTAAAATATGAAAGAATCAAAAATATAATAAAATATTTATTTTAAATATAAATAATATCTTCACTTTTAAATCACAATTAAATAATAACAATAATAATAATAATAATAATAATAATTAACGGAAATTTTTTTATTACACAACATTTCAAGGTTTGATCTCTTTCCCTTTGTTAAATATCGCGTGTTAATATTTCAAAAAATATATTTATATATAATTCTTTTTGTATAATATATATATATATATATATATTTCCCTTTCAAACATTATTGTTTTTTCAAAAATTAAATGTAATATATTCAAGCACATTTATTTTCCATAATACAATCGTCTTTTAAAAAGAAAAAGAAAAGAAACAATTATATTTCCTATTTTCCGATTTGCTTTTCCCTTTTTTTTCTTTTTTTTTTTTTTTTTTTTTTTTTCTTTTCGTGTATTTTCACTTTATGTCTTAATATAATTGAAAAAAAAAAAAAATAAAAATAACATTAATAAATGTATAATATATATGTAAACATAACTAAACATATATATATATCTCTTTTTTTATGTTTATTTTTATACATAAGTGATCTCAAATAGGACATATTGGAATTATTACATATACATATATATATATATATATATATATATATATATATATATATATATATGTCTTTTGATAATTTTTTTCTCACACACAAATATTTTAATCATAATGAATATAATATGAAAATTATTTTTACAAAAATAAAATCACAAGGAAAAAAAGGAATATATAAATATTATATATATCAATAAATGTTTTACCTGTATTCTTTTATTATAAATATCTATATAAATATAAAAAGTGCACATATATATATTATGTACATATATCTTTACCATCTTATAAACTCCTACCAATCAAAAAAAAATTACATAAAAAACAAAGAAAAAGTAAAACGAAATCAATTTAAAAAAAGAGTATGAAATTAATACCATAAAAATTATTTATTTCTCATTTAAATTAAAATATATACTTTTATTTACTTACATCTAGGGAATAAAAGTTAGATGAAAATATGAAAATTAATGAAACGAATAACTTTTTAAGAAAAAAAAAATAAATAAATAAAATAAAAAATAATATATAAATATATACAATTATATATATAGGAATATTAAAATGGCGAATAGTTCAGACAATAAGCCTGAAGCAACTGAAACAATGCATGAAAATGCTGCAACCAAAAATGACAAGGAAAATGATAAAACTGAAAATAAAACAACATCAGATGTAAATGAAAAAAATAGAACTCATACTATTAATACTAATACAAATCATTTATCAAGTGAACATGAAAAAAAATATGTACAAGAATCTTATAGTTTTACATTTGACAAAAGCTTATTTGCAGCACCAAAAGTAAACAAATAAAATAATACAATATAATATTAAGTAGTACATACATATATATATATATATATATATATATATATATATACATATATATTTTTTTCTTTTTTTTTTTTTTAGTTTCATCCTTATTTCATGATGAAAAATTATACTGTTCATTATATGGACCCTATTATTAAAAAGGCAAAAGCTAAAAAGCACACATGTTGTTGTAATTAGGAGGATATGTGCATATTAAAAAAAAATTGTAAAATAAAGAATGAGAGAAATAATTACATTATATAAAAATATTTATGTTCAAATATTATCTGATACATAATATATTTGTATTATTATATATATTTTTTGTTAAGTAGAAAAAATAAAACATTGTAAAATATGGTTCCTTTTTCTTATGTATGATTTATTTATAAATAAATATTTATCAAACAAAATTATAAATATACCATTATATATATATATGTGTATGTATTTTTTAAAAAAATAAGTTTTTAACAATGTACAATAATATATGTAGATTGATTTATGATCAAAACAATAATGAGGACGTATATTGTATATAGATAAGTATATTTTTTAATATATGTCTTTTTCTTTTTTAAGTAGATTAGTTATTATTATATTTAATGTTTATTATATTTTTTTTTTCTATTTATGGAACATTATTTAAAAACAGCGTGTTAACGTTTTATAGTTTTAAAAAAGTTAGTGTATTTATGAATTCTATAGTTTACCAGAGAAAATAAAATAAAATAAAATAAAATAATTATGACCGTCACAATATTTCTTACATAAATGAGAACATATATATATATATATATATATATAAATTGTGATATTTTATAATTTCTACATTATCAAACACATTATTTATGCTCTATTTTAATTTAAAATGTTCAAAGTACTATTTTTGTAAAAAAATATATAAAATATTAATAAGACTATTAGCTATCTATATATACATAGTATACATATATTTATTTAATCAAACAATAAAATTACTGTCCAATATATATATATATATATATATATTTTTTTTTTTTTTTTTTTTTTGTTTTTGGCTAGTGCATATATATTTAAAATAGTTGTACATAAATAAAAAAAAAATTATCCTCAAAATATATTCTCATATCCATTATTAAAAAAAAAAAAAAAAATTAAATTAAAACAAATTTGATTCATTTCAATGTTATATTCCTCATCACATTGTATACTATTATGAATTAATAAACGTCTACATGATATATGCACCAAAAATAAAAATATCATAGACTTAATCCATATCATATATTTGGATACTCAAAGAAAAAAAAAGAAAAAGAAAAAGAAAAATAATATATATAATATAAAATAATACATATAGCTTTTTCAAAAAAAAAAAAAAAAAAGTACATATGGCTATTTAAAAAAAAAAAAAAAAAAAAAGATTATGTATAGCTATTTATATAAAAGGAACAACCAAAAAAATTTTTAAAAAGAAATTGTCTTTTTTTTATTTTCTTAATTATTAATAGATTTTTTGACAAATATCAAATATTTTTACAATTATTAATATATTTTAATTTTTATTTTAAATTTAATAAATTTTTATTTTTATAATTTTTTAATACTAACAAATAATATAACATCTATTCTACTTATTGAGAAATATACCTTTTTTTTCTTTTCTTTTTATAAAAGTGAAAAATTACATAAATATATTTTTGAATATTTTCCTTTCCTTTCTTTAATTTCATCTTTTTTTTTTTTTTTTTAATTTTAATTTTTACTGTAACAAATTTGCTATACATAAATATGAAAAAATTTACATGTTTTTTTCTTTTAACACTCCTTCTTACGTTAGCATATGGTAAAGGTGTAAGAAACAAATCCGAAAATAGAACTCCATATGTTCATTACCATAATCATAGTAATATAAAGAATTATTCCGCTGTAGATATATTCTCACCCAAAAAAACTGGAAAAGAATGTATTAAATGTCTCCCAGATAATTTTTGTGAATGCGAATGTAGTTGTAAAAATAAAACAGGTTTTTCAATGAAATATAGACATGCAAGTAAGGGATCTAAGAGATATCGTAAAAAAATGACAAAGACATCTTCCCATTCCAGACAATGTAACGACTTACCACTTGAAAAATCAGAACAAGGAACCGAACCGGAATTGGAACCTGAAGTAGAACCAGAAGTGGAACCTGAGGTTGAGCCAGAAGTAGAACCAGAAGTAGAACCAGAAGTGGAACCTGAGGTTGAGCCCGAAGTAGAACCAGAAGTCGAGCCCGAAGTTGATCCAGAAACCGACCAAGGAACAGGATCAGAAAATAATATAACCGAATGCTATTCCTCCTGCAAAAGTGTTACAGGAGTCCAAACAGAAGAATGTAGTTGTTCTTGCTCATGTTAAGTTATAATATATAATAAAAAAAGAAAGCCGGAAAACTGTTAATATAAATAAATAAACCTAATCACAATTTTTAATTTATACAAAAGAATAATTCATATATAAACATTATTATTTAGATGAATATAGTAAATATCATTTTTTTAAAAATTATAATAGTTCAGACATTTTATATATTACTTGTTTATTTTTAAGGAAAAAGAAATAATTCTTCTATTTTGTTTATATATATATTAAATATGTTATCCTGTCATATATATATATATATATATATATATATGTATTTCTTAACATAAATGAACAAATTTATATATATTCTAATATTTTTTTTCATTCTTTGTGTTTACATTATATATATATATATATATATATATATGTATGTATGTGTACTTTTTTTTGTTACATAATTTTAATTTTTATATATATAATATTTACCAATGAACCAACACCACGAATGTTCATAAATAACACATAATATGGAAAACGTTTTAAGTTAATTGTTGAATATTTTAACAATCATTATATACACATAAAACATGTAGCAACAAAAAAAAAAAAAAAATATATATATATATATATATAATACTATAAATTGTAATTTTAAAATAAGAAAAGATTTATAAAGTAGGATAATTCATAATAAGATTATTAATAATGTTAATTATATATTTTTGAAAAATAAAAAATAAATAAAAAGGAAATTTATAAAATATAATTTTTTATATAAGTACATAATTATTAATAAGATTAATATATATTACACTATAACGTATATATTAAATTTTATCTTAATATCTTATAGTGCGCATAAAAAAAAAAAAAAAAAAAAAAAAATTAAAGTATTTATCAATACATATATGAATAATACATATAATGATTTTATAATTTTTTATTTTTAAATAGCATTCCCCCTTATATATATATATATATATATATATATATATATATATATATATTTTTATTTGTTTATTTAATTGTGTATATGTATTTTTTATTCCATTAAAGTAATTCATTAATAAATTTCACATATATATTTATGTATATGATCAGTATCATATATATTTAATATGTACACGTTTAAAAAAGAAAGTAAATTAAGATGCCTCCAATAATTTATAAAAGTCCTCTACCTGTTCGATTAAAAGCCCCCAAAGGTAGAATAACACCTTTGAGTGGCCCCGATATAAAAATTGGGAAATCATTAATAGCTGCTTGTCCAAAGAGAATAAGAGGAGAAAAGTTATCTGAAATGAAACAAACAATACGTAAATATTTAGGAAAGAAAAAAGAATATATGATTGATGTTCATGCAACTTATAGTGTAACAAAAAAACCTGATGGAACAAAAATGGGACAAGGTAAAGGAATCATTGATCATTTTGTAGCTAGAGTACCATCAGGAAAAACTATTTTTTCTATACCTACCATAAGTCCATTCAATACATTAGGGTTTGATGACCCTGTATATAAAGTATTAAAAAAAGCAGCAGCAAAAGTAGGTATACCTTGTGTATTTAGAACACAAAATAATTTATTCCGAGTTCATAATATTAAATATATATCACAAAAAAAAGTAAAAAACGATCAACTTAAACATTTTAATCAATTTAAATCAAAATTATTTCAAAAAAAAGATGAAATTTAAATGGGGTATTCACAAAATTTTTATATACTTTTTTAAAATATATACATATATATATATTTATTTATTTATTCATTTTATTTATAACATTTATATTTTATTCTCTTAAAAAAAAAAATATATGATATTTTTGAAATATTATGTATTTCAATAATATGACAAAAGAATTACTTTAATTAAAAAATATAATTTTTTTAAAGATATTATAAAATGAAGATATAATCAAAACCTATTTTTTTGTTTAATATTTTTATATATAATTTCTTTATAACAAGAACAAAAAAGAAGAGATTTGTATTACATACGATAATATAATAATATATAATATAAATATATATTATATTATATATATATAAATATATTTTGCGTATTAAAATTATACATACAATTATATATATATAATATATATATATTATATATATATATGTATGTAATTTATTTCTTTACAACATTCTTTTTAAAATTAATAAAAAAAAAAAAAAAAAAAAAAACAGTTATTATATTATTATTATATATAATTTATTTATTGTAGAAAGAAATAAAAAAAAATAAAAGAATATAGAAAAAAATATAAATACATTTAAAGATGATTCTTTTATTTGAATAAATAAACATTTCCAAAAAAAAAAAGTAACTTTTTATTTTTTTTCTATATTTACAGAAGATAAAAAATAAAATCAATATGTATTAAATTAACAACTAATATATTTTTTTATTAATATATATATATATATATTTATTGTAGTGAACATACAAATTATACAGAATGGTTGAACAAAAAGAAAATAGTTATATAACAAATAAGAAGGTAGAAGAAAATAAAATCAACAAAATTATCCATATTAAAGATGAACAAATAAATAAAAAAAAGAAAAAAAAGAAAAAAAAAGAGGGAAAATCTGTAACTAAAGAAATGAATGAAACCAGTAATTTAAGTTTATATTCAAATATATATGAAGAAAACAAACCCAAAAAAAAAAAAAAAAAAAAAAAAAAAAAGGACAAATTGGATGGTATGAACAAACACTACAAAAAAAAGGATAAGAAAAATAATAAAAAGGAGGGTAAAAAATTAGCAAGTAATGATGAAATGGAAGATGATGACATTATAAGTGATCATGAAGATGATATTATATATGACCATGATGATATTATAAGTGATCACGACGATCACATCATAGATGATAATAATAATACACAACTAAAAAATAATGATATTATTAATAATAATAAAGTAACATCTTTCGATTATGAAAGGCTAATAGCTTCGGAAAAAAATAAGAGCGCCATATGGATCAGTTATATCGCTTTTTATTTAGAACAAAATAATTTAGAAGAAGCCAGAAAAGTTGCAGAAAGAGCACTAAAAACTATAGATATTCATGAGATCGATGAAAAGTTAAATATATATTTATGTTATATAAATATGGAATGTTTATATGGTGATAAGTTAAATGATATTTTCAAAAGAGCATTATTATGTAATAATGAAAAATCAATTTATTTACATACAATTCATATATTAAAAAAAAATAAAAAATTAATACAATTAAAAGAATTATGTGAAGAAGCTATTAAAAAATTTAAATATTCTAAAAAAATATGGTCATGTTATTTACAAATATTACATAATACATTTAAAGATGAAGAATATGCACATAACATTTTATTAAAATCATTACATTCTTTACCAAAAAAAAAACATCTAAGTATGATAATAAATGCTGCACGTTTTGAATATAAATATTCAAATAAAGAAAGAGGAAAAACATATTTTGAAAAATTAATTCAAGAATATCCCAAAAGGTCAGATCTTTGGTTTACTTATCTAGATATCCATATCAATTCTTTAACAAAAAATGAAAATAAAGAAAAAATCAAATTAAATTTAAAAGAATTACAATTTATTAGAAATATATTTGAAAGATTTTTGTCATATAAATTTAAACCAAGAGTTATGAAAATTATTTTTACAAAATGGCTTCTATTCGAAAAAAGTCAAGGAAATATGCATAGCCAAAAAACTGTTCAGGAAAGAGCCTATAATTATGTTGAGAGTTTAAACGCACTTGTATGAGTAATAACAAAAATGAAAATAATAAAAATGTTATCCATATGTAATTATAAAATATGTATATATATATATATATATATATATATATGTATTTTAATTGTCATATAATTTATTTGTTATATAACTCCCAATTGTAATTATTTATATATTTTTTATGTACAACATTAAATATATATATATATATTTTTTTTTTATTTTTTATTTCAATTTTTTTGTTTTTCAAAAAAAATTAATTAACTCAATACTTTTAATAGTATCATTATTTTATATATATAAATAATTTTTATGACTTTTGTAAAAATTTTCTATATCCACACCAATCACTAGGTGCAACAAAATTGTTTACACTCAAAAAGTTCCATAGCTGATTAACAATTTGATCTTCAAAAATATTGTTTCTTTTTAAATACTCTAATATATTTTTTGATTCATTCCATTTCCCTATAAAATATGACTCAAGGGCAATTTTGAATTGCTCCAAATAATCTTTAGGATAGTGTATCTTTATGAATTTTATGTCGTCATTTTTTGCATATTCTTCATAAAGCTAAAAGCGTAAAAGTTAAAGAATACATAAATAATATATATATATATATACTTTTATTTATTTATTTATTTATATGTGTTAAGATATAAATATAAGTGCACACTTACATTATATGAAAGATTAAGAACTTCTTTTTTTCTTTTTTTTCGTTCGGCTTTCTTTTTTATATCATCAAAAACCTGCAATTATTTTTTAATTCATTTATATGTTATATTTATTTCAGTTCATATATATTTATATATATATAAAAGGAAAAGAGGTAATTTTACAATATCATAATAACCTTTAAAAGTTTTATGTCAAAATGGGGCTTGGCGTCATAATTTTCCATATTGACTTTCTTCGTAATCTAATATATATAAATATTATATTTCATATATGTGTATATGTATGAGTATATTTGTATATTTATATACTGTTCCTACTAAAAATTAACCTTATTAAGACATATATCAAATGTATATAAACTTAATGGATTCCTACATCCTTTAAGAGTAACCCTATCAATCTTCCTAAGAGAATTCTTAAATATATATACATATATAAACACAAAAACACACACAAATAAATAAATAAATAAATAAATAAATATATATATATATATATATATATATATATATATATGTATATATGTGTATATATATGTGATACGTATATAATATATTTTAGTTGCCTAATATATTACTTTAAATTTTTCCGACATATTATCATAAAAATCTCCTGATATAACAATATTGCTTTTATATATTTTAGAAATATCTTGTAATCGACTAGCTATATTTACATTTTCTGATAAATATGATAAATCAATTTTATAACTACTTCCTATTGCTCCCTCTACAGCCCATCCAAAATGAAGTCCAAAACTTAACTCCAAAATATTGTTCTTAATTAACTCATCCATATTTTCATTATTTAGGAATATATGTATTTTTTCTGACTTAAAAATGTAATATATATATATATATATATATATATATATATATATATGTAATAAATAAAAAAAAAAAAAAAAAAAAAAAAAAAATTATATAATAATATATAATGTAATATAAAAAGTATATATTATTTCAATTCTTTCTATATATTTTTTTTTTCATGTTCTTCATACATTTCTTAGTTTAATTAATGTTTGTACTGTAGAAAGAAAAGCCAAATCACATATCCTGTTTATATTTTCTTTTTCTGAATATTCATCATAATCATTTTTTGGAGACTTAAACATATTCATATTTTTACTCGAAAATTCTTTTTTTTGATATTTCCAAACTAATAAAAATGCATCACCAATATTTTTGTTTATTGTTCCACCATAGAAATCACAACACTCATGTATTATTTCAGCAATCAAATTTATGAATATCATAATCTGTTAAATATATATATATATATATATATATATGTATATATATTTGTATATATTCCTTTCAAGTAGTATAACAAATCATATGTTATATGCTTTTACCTTTTCTTTTAAAACTTCTGTTATTTCTGTAAAATTTCTTATGTCGCAAAATGAAAAAACAGAATAAACGATTTCTCCATTGATCAATAAATTTACTCTTTCCTGTTCGTTAATATTTTTTGAGATAATTTTCGCTCCTGCTTCACCAAAACCTAGAAAAACATAAAAAAAATAAAATAAAATAAAATAAAATAAAAAACATTATAATATATTATAAAGAGGTTATATATATATATATATGTATTTTTTTTTTTTCGTCTTTTATAACCTAATAACATTAATGTTCCTAATTTCATTAAGTTTTCTTCCATTTTTAATATTTCATAATTTTCTTTAATGCTTTTCCTAAAGGAAAACAAAAAATAAATATAAATATAAATATATATATATATATTTTTTAAGTCTAATATATATGAAAGATTTTTATTGTCGTATTTTTCTTATATATTTGTATATTTTTGCCTAATAGACATTTTCTATTGCAACTGAACACCCCTTAAAAATCTTTTTATTTGAAGTCAAAGAAAGTCTTTTTTTTTTTTTTTTTTTTTTTTTATCATTCTTTTCTTATTATATATATGGAATAACAATTCACCTCTTCAATTTTGTATTTATTAGTATATTTTTTAACTCATGATTTAATAATTCTTCTTGCATTTCCAAGGCTAGGGTCGGATTTGATCTACAAATGAAAAAAAAAAAAAAAAAAAAAAAAAAAAAAAAAATGTGTTACAGTATACATAATAATAGTCTACATACAAAATATGTATAAATTTCTACATATAGTACTTCATAAGTTTTAATTTTTTCAATATGCTTTCTATAGGAAATAATAAGACATTTAATTCACACGTAAAATAGAACAATAGTATAAAAGAAAACTACAAAGGAATACAAAAATGAATGATGACAATATCATAATATATTTATAATATATTATAAATAGTACACATATATATATATACACACATATATATATATATATATATATATATATAATTTGTTTTAAATTTACTATTATAATAAATATTTTCAATATTATAATATTTTTAATAGTTCTTTCTATATATCTCTTTATATTTATATGAAATATAAAATCTTTGGATTCATATATCTTTGTTTCAAAGTATCTTAATTCATCTACACAAAATAAAAAATATATATATTTTTATATACCTTACATATTTATATATATATATATATATATACTAAAATGTGTTATTTATATTTTTTATCCTTTACTTAAGCTCTTAATTGTATGATCCAAAATAAGTTCTTCTTCATCATTTTGGCTAGCACTTGAAGGAGTAACAAATTTTAATAGATTATTCTGAATACATAAAAAGATTATATATATATATATATATATATATATATATAACATATGTTTTCTTTTGTTATATATTTAGAATAGACCATATTGCTTTATTTTTTCTTGTATATATTTTCTTCTATTTACATGTGATAAGTTTGTAAAATCCCAAAGCACATAATTAATTCCTGATATATGTATTTCCTTCTTGTTAATAAAATTTTGCAATTTCCTTTTTGATTTAATACTTATTAAATATTCTTCATCTCTTTTATTTTTCTGAATAGTCTATAATATAAAGTTCAATATATGAATACATTTATTATATATACTTTTATATTTGTCGTATTATGTATATATATATATATATATATGATATTTAATTTTATTTTTTTTTTTTTATATACACTATAAAAGTATAGAGCTTTTAAAAATTCCGTTTCATAAAATTCATCAAATACTATACTACGAAATTGGTTAAAAAAAATAATAATAAATAAATAATCAAGTCAGAAAAGAAGGATATATAGTATAAAATATAAATAGATATGTATGTATATTTTATTTTTTTTCATTGTAACAGATCCAAATTATAGATGAAATAATCCATTGGGTTTTTGCTTTCCTTTGAAATATATATCTATCCATAAACAAAAGTAAAAATGAATAATAAAAAATGATAAAATAAAACTAACCTATGTTAAAAACATATATGAAAATGTATAATTTTTTTTATTCATCCCTTACTATTTCTATCATTATATAAGATAACATTATAAAAATTAAAGACATGAAATATCTTTTGATAAGAGCTAAGTGCATTTTATTTGTGAACTTTAAACTTTCCTTAAAAAAATAGAATAAAATAAATTCTATATGAATATATCATTCTATATATATATATATATACATATAAATATATTCTTTAAATTTTGTGTGTTTGGTTCTTTATTTATACTTTCAATGGCCTATTCTTCATACTCTCCATTTTTTCAAACTGTAATAAATAAATAAATATATATATATATATATATATATATATATAGAACATATATTTACGGTACTCATAATTATATATTAATTTATTTGTTACATTCCACTCATTTCTGTGCTTGTATTTTTCCTTAGTGTGTTTTTTTATAAAATTAATTACTAAGCGATATATCTTAATAATTCGCAAGGACTTAAATAACTGTATTAGGTATATTACATTATTTTTTTCAATTTTTTTCCATTCATATAAGCTAAATGATAAAAATATATAGACACAAAAATATACATACATACATATATATATATATATATATATATATATATATATATATATATATATATATATATATTATTTATTTTTGACTACCCATTTGTATAGTAAATAAAAAAGTCGAAAAAATATTTTTCGAAAAGAAAGATATCCAAGAATAACAGTATGAACGTTATAATATCAAAAAACATAAAATAAAAGATATATGTTGTATCCATTAAAAAATTAAAAATTATTTCGATAAGACATCCAAATAAGAGAAGGGAAATAAAAATATCTGATATAAAATCATATTTCTACTCAAAATATAAATAAATAAATATATATATGTATATATATATATATATATATATATATATAAAGGTATTGATATTTATCTTTTATATTTTTGGCTTTAACTTTGTTTAAAAGAAGATAGAAAAAATCTTTTGAAAATATGATCAAAAATAAATATACCCATTTGGAGTATTTGAAAAATTTTCTTGTATGTATATTAAGACATATATTCTATATTGTTGAAAAATATATATATATATATATATATATATATATATATATATATTTCTCTTTATTTTTGTAGGTACTTTGATTTTTCTTATTTACTTTATATTTTAACATGTATAAGTTATTTTTGCTTTTTCTCTTCTCTTCAATTATGATATCCTACAGAATAAGAAGAATTTCTCATTTTACGAGCTTTACATTTATTTAGAAAGACCACATAGGATATATATAATGATATATATTTTATATTTATTATATATAAATTTTATAAAAGTATACGATTAAAAAATATTTATAAACTTGTTTTCATTAAAAAAAGAAGAAACAAATCAGAAATTTATAGACATATCGAACATACACATTTATACATATTTAAATATTTTTTCTTATTTATATTATTATTATTCTTTCTTTATTTATTTTTCTTTTTTGTTTTTTAAATTTAATATTTACATTTTCTGATGTAAAGGAATATAATACTTTTTCTTTTGATCTATATTTTAAGAAAAATCTTTTCAACTTTTCATTATCAAAAATATCATTTGCATATATTTGTTTTAATTCTGGCATTATGTGTTATGAATATTTAAAAGGGTGTTAATTATTTTATATCTTTTTACATTTAGGTGTTCATAGAATATATAATGAAATGGATAATATGAGAAAAAATAAAAATAAAGTATAACAATATTATATAAATAAATAAATAAATAAATAAATATATATATATATATATATATATATATTTATATAATGAATGAACTTTCCCTTACAATATAATTTAACACTTTTATAATTAAAGAATAGTACCTTTTCCAAAAAAAAAAAAAAAAGATAAAAGATTTTTAAATTAAAAAGACAAAAGGTAATAATTCTTATTTTTTATTTTATATGTTTATCTTCTTTTTTTCCATCTTAAGTATTATAGTTTAATTATGTTGGAAAATATGGGAAAATAAATTCCAAAACAAAAAAAAAAAAAAAAAAAAAAAAAATTCGTAAAAAAGAAAAATAAATATATATAAAATATATATAAAATATATATAAAATATATATAAAATATATATAAAATATATATAATTTCAATAAAATAGTAGATCAATAATAACAATGAATAGAGTTGATGTTAAAACATTGTAGTAATAATAAGATAAAAAAATAATATTAATACATACATATATATATATATATATATATATATATATATATATATATATATTTCGAATGATATAATATTAATTATATTTAATTATCTACAAATACATTTGTAAGACTAATTTTATTTTGCATTAACACATTATGTATATATATATATATATATATATATTTCGTTAATGTTGAATATATAATGTATCTATATATATGATAATTTTATTAATTTATAATTTTTTTTCTAAAGGTATTAAGATATATAAATATATTTCTTTCGATGTATTTAACATAATATGGATATGTATATAAATATATATATTCCTCTTAAAATTTTTCATAAAAATAATTTCATATATATATATATATGTTATATAAAAGGTATTAGTTGTATTAAATAATATTCTATATTATAAGATAAAAATATATACATTTTATCCAGATTATATTTTATTAAGCATACACATTTGTTTCTTCCTTTATTTGTTAAATATAAATGTTATATTTGCTGTTTTTCCAACATTACAAGGTTCTTTTTTAAAATCAGATAAATCTAAGGAACATGTTAAATTGAAATGTTTTTTAAATTCTCCAAAAATGACATTAAAGGATATATAATTATCTCCTTCTTGAACATGTTTTAAAGTAAAGTTTATAAATGAAAATTCGGATAAACAATTAACTATACTAGGTAATAATTTTTCAGTAACAATCTCAAGTTTAGGTAATTTTATTAAAAATAATTTATTGGGGATAACTCTATAAATACAACTTACATTTCTTGATGTTTTAAGATAAAATCCAGCTGATGGTGTTATATCCAAATTACCTTTTGAAAAATCACAAACATGTACATCTTCTTCTTCAATAAATATAGAATATTCTTCATTGATGTGCTTTTTTAAATCTATACGTACTTCTCCTTCTAATAAACCAGATACCTGTTTTGGTTTTATTGAACAAGAAAAAAATATATCAGATGCCTCCTTATCAATTTTTAAATAATATACTGCTGCACTTTTCCCTTTATGTGTTATATCCTTAATTTCATAATGCAATTTAGGAGAATATAATTTTATATTTGTATTATTAATAAAAGTATCTTTTAATGGACAAAACACTTTCGAATTATTCATACAATTTATTTCATATTCTTTATTAGCTATTACTTTTATATCTTCACCATGCTGTGGTTTTAATTCACATAATATTTTTGTTTTCTCAAGTGGCAAAAAATTTAACTTATCAGTAAAATCACATACACATATATTTTTTACACTCTTCTCATTCTCCCCTAGAATATTTTCCAATATAATTAATATAAAAAGCACTGCAACAAGTACTTTTATCATTTTTTTTTTTTTTTTTTTTTTTTCTATTTTTAAATATTACTCTTTTATGCACATTGAGCAAACAACATATTTTTAAAAATATACTGTAAAATTAGAAGGACTGAAATTAATGAAGATCTAATTTTTATGTTTATAAAAAATAACAAAAGAAATAAAAATATATGTATAAATCTATACATACATATATAAATATATATATATATATATATATATATATATATATATATATATAAATTTATTCTTTTTTTTAATTATATTTATTCCTTCTCTTTTTTATATATATCAATTTTAAAATATTTACACTATCCAATCTTTCTCATTTATTTCCTTTTCCTATTTACTAAAGCCAAAAATAAAGAGCCCTACACATTTCAAAAAAATAAAATAAAACAATAAAAATAAATTGATATAAATAAAATATATATAAGAGAAAAAAAAAAAAAAAAAAAAAAAAAAAAAATTGAGAAAAAAAAGGGTGTGGAAAAAAATGTAAAAAAAAAAAAAAAAAAGAGAAAAAACAAAAAAAAAAAAAAAAAAAAAAAAAAAAAAGGATTGATCTATATATTATATTTATATATATACATATATAATATGTTGTATATAAATATATTTATTTGTATAAAATCTTCCATGCATGCTAAGAAAAAGAAAATGAAAAAAAAAAAAAAAAAAGGTATTAGAGTTTACAATATATATTTATATTAACACCGCAAGAAAAAATATAAATAAAATCAAAAATATATTTGTAAGTATAAACTTCAAAATAATATATATATATATATATATATATATATATATATATATATAATTATTTGCATAAATTCTTTTTCTTAATTTTATATTATATTAAATAAAAAAATGAAATAAAATAAAATCAAATAAAAATATACATAATTGTATATATATATATATAGATATATTTATGTGTACCTAATAAAATATAATATTATAATATATATTTATATAGATCATTAGAGCCACTAGTTCTATTTTCTTTTTCTTTTCTTTTTCTCATTTTTAGCGCATGCTCGATTATTTAATTTTTGGCTGCATAATTTGTATATGAAAAATAAAATAAAAATAAAATAAAAATAAAATAAAAATAAATAAAATTAAATTAAAAAAAAAATAAATAAAACGGTTTTTTTCTTTTTTTCATATCTATAATGTTGAAGTGTTATACATATATATTATTAAAAAATATAATACATATGTATATATATATATATATATATATATATATATATATATATATATATATATGTATATATTTTTTTTTATAATTTATGAATAATAATATAACCAAAATAAATAAAGTATATTCACTGATATAAATTATAGAAATTAAAATATATATATATATATAAATACACATAATATATATATACATGGCATAATATATCATTTACCAGTTTTATTACTGAACAGAAATTATATAAAAAATTAACCGTAACAAAAAAATTAATATATAATAAGAATATTGATATATATATATATATATATATATATATATATACATATTTATTTATTTATGAAACTTTTTAAATGAAAAGGACAATATTTAAAAATATAATATGCATTTCATATTAATGTTATATTAAAATATTTAAAGACTACATAATTTTAATAATAAATTAAATTACAACTTTGTTTTTGTTTCGTCCCATGTGTTAATATAACAAAGTTTTTATTTAAAAAATTCTCATTCATAAGAATCGACTATAAAACGAATATTCATAATGCATATACACTTTTATATTTAATATATATATATATATATATATATTATTTTAAACATTTTAAAAACTTACAATACAATGAACATAAAACAGGTAAAAAAAAAAAAAAAACAAAACAAAAGAAAAAAAAAGAAACCCGAAATAACAATAATAATAATAAAAATAATTATAAATATATTTATGTTCAACACTTTAAAAATAACATTTCTTATCTTATATAGTACGTCACAAAAAAATCATTATTAAAAATAATTCCGATATTTATTTTATTTTATTTTATTTTATTTAATTTAATTTTTTTTTATTTAATTTTTTTTTAATTATGTTGCATAAAATTTTGATATAACATGGGGTGGCATAATCTTTCTATATTCAAGAAGAAAACTTTTCCATCTTTCCATTGTTAGAAAATATTTAGGAATGAACATTTCAACAGCTTTACAATAATCGGGTAATTTATCTTTATATAAACTTCCTTTTAATACTTCAACAGAATTTTGCATTTGAACATTTAATGTCATTCTTTTAGCAAATAAATTATCTAATGTATTTACAATAAATCCTTCTAATCTTACTAATTCTTTATGAACAGTTTGTGTTTCATCAAATGTGTATTTTCTATAATCTATAAGTTTTAATATTTCTTTACGCATGTTATCATATTTAGATCTTAGATTTTTTCTATTCTCTTTGATGACACTAGAAACTCGATCTATAGTTCTATATATCACTCCAAAACTTTTCATTCGTTCTTCTGGTGTTTGTGCACAGCTTATTTTTTCTGTAGCAAATTCATATAATAGATCATAGTATGGAGATTTTATAAAATTCTGACCAATTAAATAATTAACTGATGAAGAGGTTCTTGTTGATATAGAGGATTCTAACGAATCAGACGAAATTTCTTTATTAGCACCATTCCATATATCTGTTTGCTCACTCTGTTTCATAAGACCAAATTGAGGTGGAAATATAATAAATTTGTTTTGATCAAACTCTTTTATTAATTTATTATTTTGTTGAAAATAATCATATTTAACATAAACAAAGTTTTTCCATGTTGCTCTCATTGTTTTCAATTCATTTAAAAGCATATCTTCATACAGTACATCACTTATATTTTCAAGAACATTATCAATTTCATTTTGTAAATTATCGGTTGCTATATTATAAGTATCCATATTAATTTGTACTTTATCTATATTATCTCTATATGCATATCCTAATTTTTCTATATTATTTTTAAATAGTTTTAATGTAGTAATATCATGATTTAATCTATAAAATTGATTTTTATATAGAGCTAATTTTTCTTCTACATTAATAAATGCATTAGACAATTTATTTATATTAAAAAATATTTGTGGATTCAAATTTTTATTAGCTACCTTTACATATTTTATTACATATGATATTGACATAACAGAATCTAAAAGTCTATCAATACCTTGCGTTAAAATTTTTTTTCCTTTAAAATTTTCTAATGAGTTCCATGCATATATATAAGATTCTTCATTTATATTATATTGTTTATTATATAAGAACAAATTTATTTCTTTATATAAATTTTCATATGTTATTAATAAGTTAAAATTCTCGGTAACATACATATCTTTTAACTTATCAATAATTTCTAAGGTAGCACTTATTGTTTCATGTATATCTTCTCTATCACCATATGTCATAATGTTTTGATCTTTTATCCAGTTGGTTTTTCTTTCTAATAACATTAATGTATTATCAAAATCATCTAAATTATTATTTATTATTTTATGTCCACCTAAATATTCATAATATTCATTTTTTATATTCATAAGATTAAAAACCTTATTTTCATTTTTATTATTGTAATTTAAAATATGCTGTTGTGGAATACTACCAACAATATCTAAACGATTTATTTCATTAGATACATTAATTAATTCACTTTCCATAATATTTATATCTTTTTGAACATCATCTCTAGCACTTGATATTTTGTTTTTAAGACTAAATATTAGGATACATGTCATTTTTTCTAAATGATGTAATAGAAAAGCAAAATTCGTAAGCGTTGAGTTTTCTTCTACAAGGTCCTTACACTTTATATCGTTTCCATCATTATTATTACAGGGATTGTTTATATTATTTTCAGTGGGGTTCTCCACTTGATTTATACAAAATAAACTAGGGTCACGAATATGTACATCTAAGTTAATATTACGTTTTAAATCATTAATATGTTGTTTATCAAGAGTAACATTTTGAATGTCATTAGTTTGGGTATTTACATTATGTAATTCTTTAAAATTATTTACATCAACTACATTTATAAAAGAGGATGTTGGTCTTATATCTGAATTGATTCTTAAGAAATCATTTATACTTTCTTTATTTTTAAAATTAAATATTTGTCTATCAAAATTTTGTTTAAATTCATCTAATGCGAAATTCATATTATACATAAAGGAAACCTTATTTCTCATTTTACATAAAATTTCTTTCAAAATTTGTATATTTGAATATAATTTATCTTTTACATCAGGAAAATATATAAAACCACCACTTTTCTTTTTATCATTATTAGAAGAGTTAATATTATTTAATATATCTTTTATTTCGGTTATATGATTTGAAAAAGCATTTCTTAAACTATCAATTTCTTCATATTCATTTAAAAATTTCTCTTCATAATATCTATAATTTATTACTACATCTAATTTGCTATTACTAAAATTTTTTATAAAATTATTTACATCTTCACTTTGTTTTTTAATATATGATGTCAAAAATGTGTTCAGATATTGTTTAATAATATCCTCTTTACCATTTATTATTGTATTATAATCTCTTAATAAGGTTTTCTCAAGAGTATTTATTATATTATTATTATTAAGAACTTCATAACTTATAGAACATTTTATCTGTTCCCTAGTTATATAATTTTTTATAGTATTACATATATCTCTTGTACTTAATAAATCAATAAATTCATTATTCAAATTTAAACCCCTCAATGTGTCTACGTAAGCATCCCCCGCATTCTTTAAACAATTCACAGGATATATTAGCCTATTATTGCTTAAAAATAATGCACATGTTACAAGAACAAAGAAACCAAAATGTTCAAAAATATTATTAAATAAAATCTTCATTGGTGCTTGTATATATATATATATATATATATATATATATATATATATATATATATATACATATATATAAATTAATTTAAAAAAAAAAAAAAAAAATTATAACCTATACATATAATATGATATTCATTTATCTATATTCTATTTTATTTTTTCATTTTCTCTACTTTTTTATATAATACATATATATATATTTATATATATATTTATATATATATTTATATATATATATATTTATATTATGTGTGCGTGCTCGTGGTATACTTATAGGTAACATTATAAATAAATTAATAAATACATATAATATTAAAAATAAAAATCTACTACTAACAAAACAGATATATATATATATATATATTAAAAAAAAAAAATAAAAAAAAAACAATAAAGAAAGAATGATATTTCTTTTAAGTTATATATTTTTAACTATTTTTTTTATAAACGATCTAATAATTCTAAAAAACATAACAAAAAAAACAAAATTCCTAACGGTAAATACTACTACGCATTATGTATTTTAATAAAATACTATTAAAAAAATACAAATTATATAAACATATAAAATGATATACTATACATATATATATACATATATACTATTAAAATCTAATTATATCTATAAAACCATAAACCCTATATATATATATATATATATATATATATATATACACATTGATACAGTTTAAAATTATACAAAATTTTACTTTACGATTAAAAAAAAAAAAAAAAAAAGGAGATGCATATAAAGACCGAACAAATATATATATATATATATTTTATATATTTATTATATACATGAAAAAACAAAACGAAGATAAATAAATTTCCTTTTGTTACAAAATAAAAGTATGTATTTTCTAAATTTAATTATAATATTAAAAACAAAATAAATTATCGAACCTATATAATATTATATATATTTTTTAATTATCTCTATATTTATATAAATATATATATTAATAACAAAATAACAATGAAATATTATAAAAAAATATATAATATATTAAGATCATTAAAATGTTAAAATAATTAAAAATATATTAAAATTTTTCATAAAGAAAAGATAAAAAAAAGAAAAAAAAAAAATTAAAAGAATATAAAAAATATATAAATAAAATAATAATTATGTAAATATATACATAAAAATATATAATATATATATATATATATATATATATAATATTTTTATGTCATTCTTTCTTTTTTTAATATTATTATTATAATATATATATATATATATAGATATATAGATATATAATTATATATTTTTTCTTTTTTTTCTAATTTATATAATATAATTAAAATTTTAAAATTAGAAAAAGAAAAAATAAAATTATTATTCTTTAATATAATTTTATCATATAATAATATTCTTTTAAAATATTTATATAAAAAAAAAAAACATACTATATATAAAAATATATGTATAATATATATTAAAATAAATAAATAAATAAATAAAAAAAAAAAAAAAAAAAAAAAAAGGATTGAGAAATAATTTTCAACATCATACGTACATTCTTTTTCTCCTATAAAAAATAATAGAAATAGAAAGTAAACTAATTTATTTATTTTATTATTTTTTTTTAAGAGAACAAATAAATGGAGTAATAAATTTTTTATTTAACCCTATATATAATTTATATATATATATATATATATATATATATATATATATATATATAATATATTTATTTAATATATATTTTTTATATATTAATGATTTTGTTTATTTTTATACTTCCTTTCTTTTCTTTTTTTTTATTAATGAATTTATTTTTATAGTTCATTCTATGTTATTATATTATAATATATACAATGAATTTAAACATCCTCTTTCTTAAAGGACCCGTAAATATATGATACATATATTATATTAATATATATATATAATATATTTAAACTTAATAATAATATTTAACAAAACACATATTTATATTTAATTCACATCATAAACCTTATATTATATATAATATATATATAATATATATATAAAATAATAATTTTTTCTAAGGAATTCTTTTCTTTATATTATATTTATTAACTATTAAAAAAATCGAATGATTGCATGCACTATTAATTAATGAAAATATTTATATAAGAACATGCATTTTTTTTTATCTTATTAAAATATATATGAACATATTACATATATTATACGTATTTAATAGTACTATTATTATATATATATATATATATATATATATATAACACATATATACATATAATATATTTTATATATTATAATATAATTATTATATATAAATTTAGCGTTCCCTATATTTTATTATTAATTAATATATAATATATATATATATATATTATAATAATATTATATATAATAAATTCCTATATTTATATATTTTGTATATATTAAAATTAATTATATAAAGTTCTCAAAGAAAAAACAAAAAAAAAAAAAAAAAAGAAACGCAATATGAAACCAAACTTAAAAGGGAAAAAAAAAAAAGAAAAAAGAAAGAAAAACAAAAGTGTATTTTCAAGCTAGCATGTATATTTATTTATACATATATATTATTATGTATATTTTTTTTTTTTTTTTTTTTTTTTTTTTTACATATATATAAAAAATTATAAATTTATAAAAATTTTGAAATTATATATAAAATTAAATAAATTAATAAATAAATTATAATATATAATATATTTATCTAATTTATAATAATATCTTTTTATTATATAATTTTTTTTTTTTTCGCATTATTAATATATATATTTATTATATATATATATATATACATGTTCGTATTATATATACCAAAAAACATTATATATAATTATATATGTTAAACGTCATAAATAATAATCTTAAGCAATATAAATAAACCATATATATTTTATGAATATAATTCACATCAGACAGTTGAAATGTTTTTCTTTTTAAAACATAATTATATATTTTTATTTAAAGAATAATTTTTTTTTTTTTTTTTTTTTTCTATTTTTTTATTTGTAAGTATAAATTATAATAAATAAATAAACAAATAAATATATAAATATATATATGTTCATTAGTTTAATTCAGTCCAAATATATATGTTAAATAATATTATAAGAGTAATAAATATAATTACACGCAAAATATATAGAACTACATACTTAAATTTTTTTTTTTTTCTTAAGAACCAATTTAATTTAATTTAATTTAATTTTAAATTAATTTTTTTCTTTTTCTTTTTAATACAAAATGTTGAGTGTTAACAAAGTTACTGCTTTTTTATTTTTCTATATTTTACTCATAAAAGGATATTATGGAAGGACCGAAAGTAAAAACATATTAAACACAGTAAAGAATGATGTAAAAAGTGGGAATTATCAGAATATGATGAATTTCCCAGATATGGATAAAATTAAAGAATTAATAAATCAAAATAAAGTTGATGAAGCAAGAGAATTATTTAATGAAATGCAAAAACAGTTTATGAAAGAAAAAATGGAAGCTAACAAAAATATGAATAATAGAAAACCAGCACAAAAAGCTGTGGATAACAGTAATTTATTTAGTAATTTAATTAGTCCTAATGATCTTCAAGAAATGATTAAATTCTATATGTACTTACAAAATATATTAAATTCAAAAAATGAAACGTCAGAAAAAAAAATGGTTAAATCATTCTTAAGAAAAACTATCCAAAAAATGAAAGATAATGAAAACAGTGAAGAAAAAAAATCTATTGATGATATAATCAAAGATACCGAAGGACATAATGAAATGTTAGAAAAATTAGCAGGTCTTATGAAAATTAACAAAGAAAAATTAAAAGATGAACAAGTTAAAAATAAATTAAATCAAATATTAATAGGTATGCTCAAATTCATAGATTATACTAATAATAGTGATATAACCAACTCTCTAATGGATGAAATTAAAATTGAACAAGTACAAGCAGAAGATGGAACAATCAAACCAAAAGTTCAAGTGAACATAAGTAATAGTAAAACACACTTAGATATGTTACAAAAAGCTACCAATTTTATGGGTATTAATATTGATCAAGAAGAATTAAAAAAATTAACTGTCAATAATAAATGGTACGAAAACTTTTTAAATAATATACTTAACAGTTCAGATGAACTCTAAAAAATATACAACATAGGAATCAATACACAAACATAATAATATTTACATATATATATATATATATATATATATATATATATATATATATATGTAATTCGCATTATATTGCATTATAATGAATCATATCAAATATTATAATATTAATACATTTATTTATTAAAATATTATTTTTTCATATTAATAAATAATATATATTTGATAACATTATAATCTTATATATATATATATATATATATATATATATATATATATAATTATATGGAAATAAAGTACAGCCATCCATTATATCATTATTATAATAATTTAATAATAAAATGATAGCACATATATACGAATATATATATGTTTAATAGTTTTTAATTTTTATATATTTATATATAAATTTTAGTGTACATTAAGTTTTTTTTTTTTAAGGTTTTTTTTTTCATATGTATATATAATATACATATTTTTTATATTTGAATTTTATGTTGAAAATAATATGTTTCTTATTTTACCGCCATATATATATATGAAAGAGAAATATATTAACATTTTTCTTTTTAGTTACCCTAGTTTATAAAATTTAGCGTTCAAATATATTTATACCATATTATTATTATTATTTTATTTTTTTTTAAGTAAATTATAAGACTATAATGCATATTATAATAACATATATGGGGTATAATATATATATAATACATATATAAATTAATATATATAATATATATTTATATATATATAATTTTTCTTTTTTTTTTTTTTTTCATTCATTTGTGTTCATTTTATGTTTTACATTATTGTTATTTTGGTTTTACAACTATTTTGATCTTCTTATATTTTCTAACTTATAAAAAAGAAAAAAAAAAATTATATGATTAAATAAAATGTAATATATATAAGAATACAAAATTATTGATTCCCTTCGGGCTATTGAAAAAAAAAAAAATATATATATATATATATATATATAATAGTTACCCACATAGTAAAATCTTGAAAATATTAAATATATTATTATAATATAAATCACACGTAAAATTGACGTAATAATAAAAATATAACATTATATATACATATATATATATATATATATATATATATATTTATATTTTTATTTATTTTTTTTTTTTTTATTTGCGTAATATATTTTAAAATAAAACAAATGTCGTGTAGTCACTTATAAAAATCCATTTGTTTGTTCTATTTTAATAAAATATGTACATATTTCAAAATGATATTCATAAAAATTCACCCTTTACATATATCTTCCCAAAAAAAAAAATAATAATAAATAAATAAATATATATATATATATATATACATGTTCATTTGTTTATTTGATACAATATTTTATATTTATTATAGCACAATGGATGATGATAAAATTAAAAGCATTTATTTTAGTTTAAAGAACAAAAGTAAGAAAGAATGGGCAGAATTAATGGAACAGTTGACAAAAGATCAAAAACGTAAATTGATCTTCTACATCAGAAAGAAGAACAAACATTCGTGTAAGTTGAAAAAGCATATCTATATATTAAGAAAAGAACCATATACTTATTAATACATAATATATATATATTTATATATACATAACATGATTCATTTCAAAATATCATTCTCCTTTAAAATATATATATATATATATATATATATATATTTCCATTGCTCATCCCTTTGCAGTACATAAAATAAAAAATATTAAAACTGACAAAAGTAATGAAAAAAGTAAAACAAAAAGTAATAGACCGTGCTATGATCACATCCTAATTGATTACACCAATGTAAGATATTTTCAAAAATACAATTAGTAAATATAAATAAATAAATAAATATATATATATATATATATATATATAATTAATAAATTATTATCTTTAATAATTAGCTAGTTATTTCCTCGTTTTTGTTTTTTTTTTGTTTATCATTATATATATATATATATTTTTTCTCCTGACCAATTCAGGTAAATTATGATTTAAATTTAAAAAATTATATAGCTAGAATTTTGCGTCTTTACAAATTAGAAGATAATTTTGAATTTATTAAAGCGTTACATTTATATATGAATATTTTATGTTATATTATATTCAAGAAATTTTCTTACGAATATAAGAATGAACAGAAAAATAAAAATCTCTTATTGTTTTTAAAAAAGTTATTTCCTTTCGAATTTCATAATTTTGAGAAAAAATACAATATGAGATGGGGCAATGATACATCATCTTTATCAGAAAATGTAGGAAATAATAATATCACAAATGTAGAAGAAATAAATTCAGTGGATGACTTAGATGGAAATATAAATGAAAGAAATTTAAATCAGAGAAAAGAACATTCTGTTAATTTTAATAATATATGTAATGTACAAAATGAAGCATTTGCAGAAAATAAAAATGTTCATAATAATATATCAAATGCATATGAAGAACAAAATTATTCGTATAATAAAAATGATTTTATATCCGAAAATGATAAAACAAAAACCAAACAACTAGAATATAAAATCAATTGTGATAATAATGATGTTTATATAAAAATGGAAAAAGATAATGATGATTCATTTAATAGTGAACTGGATAATGTAACAATTCTATCTGACTTAAATAAATATGTAAAAAAGGAATTACACAGAGAATTTTTTAAAAATAAAGATGTAAAAACAATTATGCAAAATTTATTTGATAACAAAAGATATGGATATAGAATCAGATTTAGAAGTATTATATCCAAAAGCTTAAATGAAATCGAATATAAAAAATATTGTGATCAAAGAGAAAAATTATTTAAATATAAAAGAAAAAATTTTCTTAGGTGGATATGTCAGTTTACAAATATAGAATCTATTGATATGTATATAATCAATTTTTTTATATTTTTATTTTTGGATAGACTATATTTAATACTTGAAACCTATCTAAGATTAAATTATGTATATTCAAATACTAAAACTACGCAGGAATATGTTATAGATCATATTAAACAATTTCACAATTTCGATTTCATTCTAAATAAATTAACATCTAGCCATGGGCATAACATATCTTCCACAAATAAAAAGAATAATGTTATATGTGAAAGTGACGAAGTAGATAATAACACGTGCATGTTAGATTCATTATTACACAACTTTGATGATATTTATAAAAACCTTACAAAGCCAAATATAAATAATTTTTATTTGTCTTTAGATTTAATATATAATACGGATGTATATTATTTTAAAATAACAAATAAAATATCCTTTGAGAAATTAGTAAAAATTAATATATCTTCATATATTAACGAAACGAATGTTTATAAAATTATTCAATTCGATAAAGATAAAAATGCAGACCCTTGGAAAACATTAACCAATTTTGCATTGCTACAAAATAGGTAAATTTAAAATGTGTTTAAAAAAATAATGTCAACAAATTTATTGTATGTACGAATTGTGTTTAATATATATATATATATATATATATATATATATATATATATATATATATTTATTTATTTATTTATTTATTTATTTATTTGTTCTATCCTTAATAGAAAATTAAATTTGCCAAAATTTGATTGTTTCTCTATATTTTTAATTGTGCGATTTAAATATTATTTGGAAGAATTTAAAGAAAATTCAAATATTGATTATATATATAAAATTGTTAAAGAGGAATATGATAAGGTAGATGAATATTTAAAAAGAGATCATTTTGATGAAGAGGATTTTGAATATAAACATCTGGTTCCTATTTATCTTGACTTAAAAAAGGAACTTAAAAAGGTACAACACATTTTTTTTTTTTTTTTAATTTGATTTGATAATATAAAAAAAAAGTGATACCAAAGAAATAAGAAAAAGCACATATATATATATATATATATATATATATATATATATATATATATATATTCATTTTATTTTTTTTTGTCTTTATAGGTTAATGAATATATAAAGTTTTATGGCAATTTAATATCATTTGTAAATTTCATTCAAAAATATGCTAACCCTTCTACGAATATGGTTAAAACTGAAGAAAATGAAGAGCAGAAATTTTTTGATTTGTCATTTTTTTTGAGTTCCCATTTGAATGACAATGTAAAAAAAGAATAATGTGGCATATTTGTATTATATATATATATATGTATTTTATTTTTTTTTTTTTTTTTTTGTGACAATTGATTTATATATTATACATATAATTGTATGTATATATATATATATTTTCCCATATGTAATCTCAAAATAACCTATTTTGTTATATATTTTTATCTAATTTCTTTTTTTTTTTCTTTTTTTTTTTTTTTTTTTTTTTTTTATGTAAAATTTCAGTAACCTTTTGTTTTCTTCATCTTTTATTTATCAAGAAAAAAGAATTTTTTACATTTTTAATTTTTGAAAATAACAAAATTTTTTAAAAAGAGCAATTTATGCATTTTTGTTTTTTTATAAAAAACATAAAAATATATATATATATATAATTAAAATTAATAGTATTGAATGCACGTCTTATATTTTTATATTATATCAATGAATTAAAAATGATAATTAAAGTGAATAGGAGAAATATGAATAAATTACATAAAACAAAAAATAAATTAAAAATTCAAGAAATTTTTTTGTTTTATTATTTTTTTAATTTTTTTTTTTTTTACAAAATTTTATAAGTTTTCTATCTTCATAGATAGGAGTTTATTTTTCTATGCTACAATCATCATCTATAAAAAAAGGAAGGATAATTTATAATCATTTTGTACTATAAAAAAATAGATAAATATTTATTATATTTTTTTTTAATTATATACCTTTACTATTCATTTTGTTAAAATATTTATCTTTATAGTATAAGATTTTCCTTTTTTTTATTTTGATCTTTTTTAACAAATTCCAAAATTTTTCCTCCTGTAGAAAAAATCAAAAAAAATAAAAATATAAAAAAATAGACAAAAGATATAATTATATTACACATTATTAAATAATTGGTAATATTTCATTTTATAAATATTTTTTTTTGTGTGTACCTTAATGTAGGAGTTAAAAGCAAAGGATGATAAATCTTTTATAATAATATCAACATTATCAGTTGGATGATATTTATTAAAATACGTGAATATGCAAATAATAACCTACAATTGTTAAAAAAAAAAATGTGTCAAAATGGTTGTATCAAAATTATATATCATAAATATGACAAAACAAATATGATAAGTACGCATCCTTATAATATATATATATATATATATATATATATATATATATATTTTATTTTTTTTTTTTCTTCTATTTGTTACCTCGTATATTATTTTTTCATTAAATGTATATATGTCAAACAATCTTATATAAATATTAAAAGGTAAACACCTAAAATCCCCCCAAAAAAAATTAAACGATTATTATATGTCTCATAACAAAAAAAAAAAATATACATATATATATATATATATATATATATATATATACTTACGTTAAAAAGATTGTATATATCCATTGAATAAAAATATTATCTATATTATAATGCTTGACAATTTCTTTGTATACTTCTATATTTCTTTTCGTAAGGATCTGTTTAACAGTATAAATATAAATTTTTATTTCTTCTTTATTAAAACTATATAAATTATAAATATCTTTCCTCTCCTATAAATATAAAAGGATAAATAAAAATGCAAAATATATGTGATATGAACAAACATAATAATACATGTACATATGTGTGAAAGCAAATAAGTGATAATAAATTTACCATAAAATTTGCAAAATGGACAAAGGCCTTTTCTAAATTACTATATAATAAAAATACCAGCGCGATATATGACATGCCTTGTACATAACTAGAAAAAAAAAAATAATAATAAAAAAATAAAAAAATATATCTATATATATATATACATATATTTTTTTTTTCTTATGAACGTGTTAGCTTTGAGTTACCCTAATTCTGGCTTAAAAAGGACATACATTTGTAAGAGTGTATTTAATTTTCTTTTCATATCCGATAAATTAACAGAAGACAATACATTATCAGTTTGAATATTATATTTTTCAATATATTCCTTGTTTTTTGTTATTATATACATAGTTCTATCTAAATCTATTAATATTTGATAGAAAAATTTTTGTACTGAAAATTTCTGAAGTAAATTTATGTTAGCATTGGAATTAGGCATATTATTCATTTTGTCTTTATTATCATCATAAATAATAAGATTTTTGTCATCACCAAAATTCTCATCTTTTTTATTATCAAAAGGTTCATCATTTTTATTATCAAAATTATCATCTTTTTTAATATCAAAAGGTTTATCATTTTTATTATCAAAATTGTCATCTTTTTTAATATCAAAAGGTTTATCATTTTTATTATCAAAAGTTTCATCATTTTTATGATCAAACATATTTTTTGTTTCATAAAACATATTATCATTTTGTTCATGAAATTTATCGTGTTCATTTATATGAAATTTATTACTATCAAATGCTATATCATGATCACTTTGCTTTTGTACAATATCCTGATCATTTTCAGTTGTTTCCTCTTTTATATTTATACTATTATTTCTTAATACAATTAAGGATTTAAAATATCTAGAAACATGATTATGATATTGTCTATTATTAGTATATACATATGCTTGTATAAAATTCGTATTTTTTATTAATATTTGAACAAAATATTCAGTAAGATTTAATTTATTTTTAATACACATTTCCCAGAAATACCCTTTTATGGAATTGGGCATATAATTTGTTATCATTCTATTAATTAATAAATTTTTTTTTTTGTCATTATTTACTAAAGGTAATATTTCTTCATACCAAAATGTTAAACATGTAATTTCTTGTATAGTCATAGAATTATTACAAGATTCATCTTCTACTTCAATATTACATAACATAGATTGTTCAAATTCATATTTTCTTGAATAATTATTTTCTTCTTTTTCATCATTAAAAAAATAAACATCATTCTTCTCAATATTAATAATATTACTATTATGATTACTATTATTATTATTATTATTATATGCATATAATGAATCTATATCCCTATCACTTATTTCAGAAAAATCATTATTATCAATAGAAGGTAATTTTATATATTTGTTATTTTTATTTTCCTCTTTTTCATATATTATATCCATATCATATTCAAACAAATCTTCATCATCATTATATATTTTTTCACATTCTAAATAAGAACCTTTCTTATCAAAATGTTCTTCAGAAACATTATGAATTTCTTCTTCTAGTTCCCTTTTTCCTCCATGATAATTTTTATTCACATCGAAATATGTTTGCTTCTTTCTATCAACTACATGTCCAATATCTTCATCATCTTCTTCTTCTTCATATTCCTCTTTAAAAGATGTTTTGTATTCTTTGCTTTTCTTTTTTTTTTTATTAAAGAAATTTAAAAAATAATTATGATTCATCAATTTCTTATTACTCATTTTATTTTTTTCATTTAAATGATCTAGAAAAACTTCTTCTTTACTTTTAATTAAAATTTTTTGCATTTCAATAATCTTCTTTAAATTTTTAATCTCGTTCTGTAAATTCTTATTTACATGTAACAACTCTACATATAATTCATGGTAAATAATATTGTGACTGTACTCATATCCATGTGCATCTTCAACGTTATGTATTATATTAACTTTATTTTTTTTTTCGTTTTCTTCATTATTTAAAATAGAGGGTTTTTTTTGTTCTTTCTTTTCATCTTCTATATCTACTATTTCCTTATCAACTTTAATATGCTCATCTGTTGTAATATATTCCTTTTTATAAGTGTTTTCGTCGTTTTCATAATACATATTATTATCATCATATATAGTATTGATATCCTTCCTTTCTGTTTCCCTTTTATTAACAGAACCTTTTTTATAACTATCACATATATTTTTTATATTATTATTTGATGATATACTTTTCTTTATATCAAATATATTTTCTCTTTTATTTTCTTCATCAAAATTACTTTCTTCATTATTCATCCTAAAATGAATATTTTTTATCTTTTCCTTTTCTACATCTATTTTATATGTATTCGAAATATTCATCTGTTTATCTAAAACATAATAATCCTTTTCTTCTCTGATATCATCGCTTTTTTCTTTGTCTTTTATACGATAATTTTTTTTTCTATCATATTCTTTATCAATATTTTTAAAAATATTACTTGAAGAACTTCTACCTCTTCTTTTCTCTAGAATATTAGGATCATTTAAATTATTTTTTTCTTTCCCTTCTATATTTGACATATATATTTTTTTCTCTTTCTCACTTATAATTCTTTCGTCATTTATGATGTCATCATTTTCTTCTTCATCATATTCATAATCACAGCTCCTTTTTTTATCTAAATTTATATCTTTTTTTTCTGCATTATTAAATATAACATCTTTTCTATTATCTAATGTTATATCATCATTTGATGAATAAACCATGATTTCAAAAAAATAAAATAATAAAAATATAAATTACAAAAAATGAATATATATATATGTATATAATATATATATAATATATATAATATAAAAGAAAAAAATAAAAGAACAAAAAAAAAAAAATAAAAAAAAAAAAATAAAAAAATAAACAAAAAAAAAGAAAAAAAAAATGAAGTAAATATAAAAGAAAAAAAAAAAAAAAAATGAATTAAATATAAGAAAAAACAAAACAAAAAATGAAATAAATAAAAGAAAAAACAATTAAAATAGAAAATATATAGAAAAAAAAAAAAAAAAATAAATAAATAAAAAAATAATAAAAGTAAAAAAGAAAAAAAAACAAAAAGAATTACATCATTTCTATTTGATAAAAATTGACGCACATTTTATAAAAGTAATTAAAAAGATTCTATAAGAAAATTATTAAAATGTTTTCATAAAATTCTATGATGAATATATTTTACATATATTTTAAATAACATGAAAATGTGTATAATATATATATATATATATTATAAAAAATATATAGAATTTGTGTATACATTTATTATATTTTCGAATTTTTTATAATAAAATTTTTATATTTCAATTAAAGTTTTATAGCAAATATTATATATATGTATCATATAAATAAGACTTTATTATATATACATATATTTTATATATATAATATATATGTATATATATTATATATCAAATTAAAATAATATTACAAATTGTTTCAGTACATATAAAGAAAAAAATATTTAAAAATACGAGAGGGAAAAAAAAAAAAAAAAATGATAAATATAAAATAAAATAAAATAAAGAAAGAAAAAAATCATTAAAAAATAAAATAAACAAAAAAATTGTATATAAAATGAATAATTGTTAACATAATTAAATTGCATACAAGTATATATAAGCCAGTATTATTATTGTTTTTTTATTTTTTTATTTTTTATTTTGTGTTATTTTTTAATATTTATTTTTTATGGATGTATTAAAGTTTAATATAAAAATGTTATAATATCAAAATATGTATTTTTAAATAAATAAATAAATATAAATATATATATATATATATATATATATAATATATAATATATATATACATACATACATACATACATCAGTTATAATAACATATATTTTTTATGTGTACGCATTTACATACTTTGGTATGTTATTTTATTATTCCTATATTTTGAATAATTACAAATGATATTGTCAAATGAAAAAATTCCCCAAGTAACGGATAAGTGGGGTGATATGTATTATTACTTTTATATATTTTATAAAAATCAGTGTATATATAGTATTGATTTAAAAAATAATAACAATCAGGAAAGAAAAAAAAAATCAAATAAAAACGAAACGGAAAAATTGTTACTAGGTTCAATTTATGCCATCAATTACTTATGTTCTAATATACAGCCAAATAAAAAATTGAAAAATCTATATAAATCTATTTCAAATTCAAATCCTAAACTTATAAATACAAGTACAAATATTCAAAGCCAAAATAATATAAGCGCACAGGAAAATATACACGTAGGAAATTTTAATTGTTTTAATACTCCATTTTATAAATTACACTACGTAGAAACATTAACAGGTAGCGTAATATAAATGTATAAATAAATAAATATATATATATATATATATATATATATATATGTATACATATATATATATTTTTCCCTTTTCAGCTTATAAATTTGTTTTAATTACACATAAAAATATTCCAAATTTATCAAATTTTCTTAAAGACATTTATAAAACCTTATTTATCGATCTCATCATTTTAAATCCAGTATATAAGGTATACTTCACAATCCAAATATATATCCTTCATATATGTATAATTAAAAATACATCATATATTCCTATATGTATCTTCTTTTTATAGATAGGAGATGAAATAAAAGATAAAATGTTTGATGAGAAAATATTAGAAAAAATCAAAAGATTGTATGTCGGGTAAGATTAAGGTGTATAATTAAAATTTTTTTTTTTTTTAATATATATTTTAATATATGTCTATGTCTATCTATTTTAATTTTTTTATTATTATTTTTTCTTTTTATTTTGGCTATCTATTTTAATTTTTTTTTTTTTTTTTTTTTTTTTTTTTTTTTTTTAATTTTGGCTATCTATTTTAATTTTTTTATTATTATTTTTTTTTTTTTTTTTGGCTATCTATTTTAATTTTTTTTTTTTGTTTTCAATATGAAACAAATTAAGAGTTATATAATTAATAAGTAAATGTACATGTAGCACTTATTTTTATATTCATATGTAATATATGTTATCTCATAATGGCTATAGATCCTGAAAGTTTTTATGGAAAAAGGAAAAACTGCAAAAGCACATTTGAAGAAAATATTGAGAAATATAGATTGCTAAGAAAAATTAAGACACATAATGAAGGATGTGATAGAAAAAATATAAAGAAAAGATATTTTTATAAACAACATGAAGTTCTTTCATATTATGATAATTTGATAAATGATAAAAATATAAGTGGATATACAGATATAATTATATACACAGAAGAAATGGAAAATGGGAAAAGATGTTTTATTTTAGAATCATTTTATTCCTTTTTAAAATATTATTGTTTTTATGCTATGTCATTAAATGAAATATATTTTGTTAAGAATGAAACTATAAATAAAGAAAATATAATAAATGAGCAAATACAACAGGACATATATAATAAAAATTCAATTAAAGAAAATCCTGATATGCATTTATATGAGCTTATTTTAACTAATGAAAAACGATGGTTATATTTTGATTTAGAATATGACATAATAAATAATTATGAAAATAAAGAATCCATATTGTTTATTTTTCTTATGGAATTTTGTTTATTTATATATTCGAATTTTAACATAAAAATATGTTTAAATGATATTTTGATTTTAGATAGTTCAACAAGTAAAAAGGTATCTTTTCATATAATAATAAAAAATATACACACACTTAATAATGATTATTATGAATATTTAATAGATTATTGTAATTTTTATATATCACAAAATGAAAAGGAACCAAAATCAGAAAACCCATTTTATGATAAGTATAAAAATAAACAATACAAAAGAAATCATAATAAACAAAATAAAAAAGAGCAATCGAATGAACATATTGAAGAATATGAACAAAATTATTTACTTTTTGATGATGAAAATTCTATAAAAAACTTCGTTGATTTATTTTTAAATCATATATCTGATCAAATAAAATACTGTGAAAATTCTTTTCTTGTTAATCATACAACCGTTTATATAGAATGTGAAGAATTAGTAGAATTAAACAATGAAAGAAGTTTTGTGGACCCAAATGAAATATATAATAATCATAATTGTGATGAAAATAATAATTGTGATGAAAATAATAATTGTGATGAAAATAATAATTGTGAAGAAAATAATAATTGTGATGAAAATAATAATTGTGATGAAAATAATAATTGTGAAGAAAATAATAATTGTGAAGAAAATAATAATTGTGATGAAAATAATAATTGTGATGAAAATAATAATTGTGATGAAAATAATAATTGTGATGAAAATAATAATTGTGAAGAAAATAATAATTGTGGAGAAAATAATAATTGTGATGAAAATAATAATTGTGAAGAGAATAATAATTGTGAAGAAAATAATAATTGTAATAAAAATAACAATTGTGATAAAAATAATAATTGTAATAAAAATAACAATTGTGATGATGATTTACAAAAAATAATAAATGACTTTAGTGAAGTTACAGACATTCAGCATATCAATTACAATTCCATGTCAATTCCTTTTATTGAAAATATGAATAGAAATAATTGTGAAGAAAAAAAAACAAAAGGATATTTTCATTTGTATAAAAAATCACTTGTTAATATTATTACACATTATATAAATTATTTGAAGAATTTAAAAGAAGGGGAAAAAGCACATTGTGATTATATTGTGCTTTTATATGCAATTAAAAGAGAAGATAATTCTGATCAGAGTTTGGCTTATGATATGAATATGTTAAATATAAAGAAAAACAATTTTCTTAATAAAAATGATTTAATACTAAATGATTGTGATAATAGAAATAATAATTATGAAGCAAACCATTCATTCCTTATAAATGAGAACAAAAATAATATAATAGAAAATGATAAATATATGGAAGAACTCATAGTATTTTTTGAAAATACACCTTATAATTATGAACACAATGAATATAAAAAAAGAAATAATAAAAAAGTTCATACTTTAAAATGTATTATTGATAATTCAGTCTATAGTAAAAATCGAAACTTCCGATTAATTTTTTCAAGTAAGAAAAACAAAAAAAATAAATTATTATTAAGTACAAAAAATGTGAAGAAATATCAAAAAACAGATATTAATGATATTATACTCAAAAGTTTAGTTACTTTTTATTTTAAACCTGATGTAAATTATATGATAAATGAAAGTAGGTTTTGTAATAAAAATTTGTTGAATAATACCATGAATTATTATTTTAAAAATTTATATGAAAACAAACCAATCAATAATAATATACATAATATTAATAATGATATATATAATATTAATAATGATTTAGATGATAATAATAATAATACACATAATATTATTATTAATAATAATATACATTATATTAATAGTGATAATAAAAGAAATGGTGATTTTAAATTCATTCATATGAATTCTTTAAATAATTCATTTAAATTATTAAAACATAAAAATATATTTATGCCTAAAAATAATACATTTCATAAAAATATAATACAAAATCTAGAACATTTTCATAATATTTTAAAAATACTCTTTTTCTGGAATTTTGAGTTATATAAAAACTTTAGAAAAAATAAAATATATCTCAATTGTTTTCAAAATGAAATCAAAAAAGATTATTTTTATAAAATCATTTTAATATATAATAATATCGCCTTTGAAAATTATTCAAAGGAGGATGATACTAATATGAAGAAATATAATGAAGCGAATGAACATATTTTTGAAGAGAACTTATCTTTAGAAAATTCAAAGAAAATATGTCAACTTTCAAATCTGTTTGAAAAGGAAAATGAAAGAAAAAATAAAAATAACGAACAAAATCAAAAGGAAAAACAGAAGAATCATAAAAATGAACTAACATATAATGCAAAGTGCGATTTAAAAATTGAAGACAAAAATTTTATTAATATAAATAATAATGCTCATTTAAAAGGTTCAAATAAATATAATACTATATGTACAAAAAAAAAAAACATACATGAATATAATCTTGATAGTTACAATAATTTATTTCTAAAAAATGAAAATTTCTATATAGATCTTTTAAATGAATATAAAAATGTTTTTTCTAAAGAAATTCGTCATGATGATTTATCTCTTTTAATAAAATATTTCGTACATTCATTTACATCAAATAATGAAGAATATATTATTAGTTTGAAAGATAATAAATTTTGTAAAAATAAAAATAGGTCACATAAATCAAATCATATATATATTATTTATAATTATAAGAAAAAGCTCTTTGTTCAAAAATGTTTTGATCATGAGTGTGCGCACTACATTTCGGAAATATATTATTTATGAAAAATAAAACTCATTACCCAAAAGGAAATAGATAATACATAATAGATAAATATATAAATAAATAAATGTATATGTATATATATATATATATATGATTGTGTTTGTTTTTATTTATTTTATTTTATTTTATTTATTATTTTTTTTTTTTTTTTTTTGATTTTTATGTTTTAATGCAATGTGCACATATGGGTAACATCAATTATATATACACATATTAACAATTTAACAAATTAAAAAGTATTCGAATTCTTTAAAAAAATATATAATTATAGGTCATATTAAACATTTCAAAAAAAATACTATTCAAAATTATTAATCTATCATTTGACAAAAGACAAAAAAAAAAAAAAAAAAAAGAATAAAAATAAAATTTTAAATTAAAAATAAAAAATTAACATACATTTTTTTAATTCTTATTTATAATATTTATTTAGATAATATGTTATAATTATTCTTCAATAAATTTGAAAGCTCCTTTTCATATTTCGATGCAACCATTTTATTATCCACATGAAAAAGTAAAATATAATATTTAGTCCAATCATATTTATAATTTAATAGATTATTTTTCTTAGGATTTTTTAAAAGATTTTTATTATTTAATAAATTTCTTGTATGACATTTTATCCGTTCTGATATATTATCACTTATACCTATATAAAAATATGGATCATTCTCATCTTTTGAAAAAATACATAAAATATATACAATACTTTTATTTTTATAATAAATAGGTACTTCTTCATTCATTCCTATTTTTATAACCTTCTTATTTGACGCTTCTTCAATTTTCTTAATTATAATATTTAGTTTATTATCATAAACTATTGAGTTATCATATTGTTCTAGATTATTATTATTTGTATTTTCATTATGTATCCTTCTTATATCATAATTGTTTAAAAATTCTTGTATATTATTATTAGAATTTATTATATTATTTAATTCTTTATCTTTTATGTAATCCATATCATAATTATAATCAAACTTGCGATTTTCTGATATATAATTCTTTTGATCATTCGAAATATAACTGTTATAATTATTTTTCATATTACTAGATGTATTATTATATTGTATTTCATGTTTATCGTACTTTTCTTTTATTATATCATTTATATATTGATCAAAAAATTCATTGAGACACTTCCCATCTTTTCTATATTTAATATATTCTAAAAATTTTGTATACAGTGTATTACTTAAATTATGAATAAACTTATATTTTTTTTCATATACATTTAATAAATTTAAAACATGGGGGTCGATATTTGTATATCTACATGTTTCTAAAGCTTCACTGTTTTTACAAATACCATCTTCTAATTTACCAACTAATTTATTATCTTGTTCTTTCAGGTAGTTAATATCTTTACTAATTCTTTTAAAAACGATGTTTTCGCTCTGGCATATTTTGTTTAATAAATCGTAGTTATGTGTAATTATAATTCCACAATAATTTTTAAGGTAATCCGAAACTGCGCTTATAATAACTAAATAATAAATTTGGAAGAAAAAAGGAACAAATATTGGTAAATAATAATTAATTATACATATATACATATGCACATATATATATATATATATATATATATATATATATATTTATTTATTTATTTATTTATTTATTTATTTTTATTATTATTTTAATTTTTTTATTATATATGCTTTACTTGCATTATCAACCGGTGTGGTTGCTATACATGGTTCATCCAGGACAATAAAAATCTCCTTTTCTCTTGTTGGTCTTTTATCTATAGAATAATTTTCTTTTATTTCTTCTATAATTGAATTGATATAATAAGCTTGTTCCCTAAATAAGGACATATTTTCAATTTGCTCTTGATAGTTTACATTTTTCAAACTATAAAATTCTCGAAACTTTCCTATAATACTATTTTTATCACAAGGTGCATACATACCTAACAATAAATAAATAAATATATATATATACATACATATGATATATATTTTAATTATTTTTTTATTATTTTTTCACTTTATTATTTTTTGAATATACCCAAATTCGACAAAAATAATATACTCAAAATGGTAAAAGACAATGTAGTTTTTCCACTCATATTTTTTCCAGTGAGTAAAATAAAATTTTTCTTTTTTAAAAAAAAATCATATTTAATTAAATTATGTTTTATTATATTATATGGTTTGGCTCCTATTATATATGTTATTGAATCGTTAACATAATTTTTTTCTTTATACATTTTTTTTATTTCTTCTACTGAATCTTTGTCTACGTTTTCTAAAATTTTCTTTTCATCACATAGAGATAACTTTACAAAGTCATTGATATCCTTTTGATCATTTATAAAATAATTCGAAGGATCATTTGCATTTACATTCTTTGTTAATGTATCCTCTTTTATTTCATCTTTAACGTCGTATACTTTTTTTTGTATATAATCCAACTTATCATCGATATTGTTGAAGCTCACATTTTCATATGACAAATGTAGATGTTTACATATTGGTAGAGACCATCCTTTCTTGAGACTGTTAATGGTATGGTTGTATAGAGCCTACAAAAAATTTTAAATATAACATAAACACATATTTATATATATATATATATATATATATATATATATATATATTTATATATATATATTCATATATATATCAATTTATTTATTCGTTTACATATAATTACACATTTATACCTGAATGATTTGCAAGAAGTTAGACACAAATGAAAGTATATGCACTGAGGAAGACAATTGTATATTTATATTGTGAATAATTTCATTTATTTTTTTTTTCTTTTTATAAATTGAGAATAAGTAGGTTTTAATTTTATTTTGTACATCTTGAGTTACATATAAATTTTTCATAACATCTGATTTTTTATTTAACGGATGAAAAAAATCTGAAATTTGTTCATTTTTGTTTTTTTTTTGTATATTTTTTCGTATACCTATAATATCATTAGCATTATCAATTTTTATCATTTTGTTTAATAAATTAATGTCCTTATATCCATTTTTTGTTTTATCATATTCTGAATAATTTGATATAATTGTATTCAATAAATCTGTTCTCGAATTTTCTAATTCTTTATTTTCTTCAATTATAAGTTTTTCATTAATTATATTATGTACATCCATTTCATGATATATGACAAAATCATTAAAAGCTTGAATATCGGACTGATAAGAGAATTTAGAAAATAACCCTAAATCCAAATTGTCTTTCATAATTTTTTGAATATTCCTTAAAAGTTCATAAAATTTTATTATATGTAATTTAAAAGAATTTTGATGATTTAATACATTAAATATTGATACTAAAAGTGAGAAATCATAATTCCTAATACATTTTAATACAGCATCTATATTTACTAAAATTTTTTTTAAAATGTGATGATCGGCTTTTAAATTTGATAAAAGAGATATAATAATATTATTCTTAAATGGTTTTACATTCGGTATAATTAAATCTTTCATATTGTTTTTAATATATTCATTTATATATCTTATATGTTTTGTAACCTCAAAGGGTGGATAAAAAAGAAAAATATTTTTAAAAAACTCTAATGATTCTGATATATTTATACTATTTGAACTATTATTATTTATATCAATAATATTATAAAATAAAAAATTACTTTTATTTTCATAATGGTTATTTTGTTTATATATACCCATATTATAACTCGTAAATATATTTAAAGGTGTACAATAAGATGAAAAGGAATATTCAAAATTATTATCTATAATGTTTTTATTTTTAATTTTCTCAATATTGTTATCTTCCTCATTTTTATTTATTTTTACATTTTGATTTTCCTCTACATTAATATTATTGATAGTATCATTTTGATTATCTTCAATATTATTATTTACATTATTTATATATCCATGTTTAATTTTATTATTCTCCTTACAATTCATATAATCACTAATATTAGAATCCATTGTCTTTTCCTCCTTCTTACAATCAGCTGATTCAATTTTGAAGACATTCTTATTCCTTATCAATCTGAATAACCCCTTTACGTGTATTTGTTTTTTTAACTTGTCTAATATAAACATATGAAAATAAAAACTTGACTTGAAATTATTAAACAAATAATAATTTTCTATTTTGAATAACTCGGTGATTTTTTTGGTAAATGATGTATTGGTATGTTGATGTATATATACCTTCAAAAAATTCGTATTTTTCAAATATACATTTAAAACATCGAATGTTATATTATCATATATAGATATAGTTTTTAAGCTTAAATTAATTTTACTTAATGAAAAAATATTTTTGCTTTCTATGTATATGCAAACAATTTCTTTTATAACAAAATAATCATCTAGATCATAAGAACTAAAAAAGGATAGTGCATTCATGCTGCCATTATCTAAATATTTATCCATGTTATTATAACTATTATTATTATTATTATTAATATTATTATTATTATTATTATTATTATTATTATTAATATTATTGTTGTTGCTATTGTTGCTATTTTGTAGTATATCTTCATCCTTATTATAGTATTGTATATTATTTAAATATATAGGAAATTCAGGTGTTACAATTTGAGATAAATATCTCTTTTTCATTTTTAAAGACTTTTCATTAATTTCTTCATATATACATACATTTAAATTATTGTTAGTTAATATATTTAAAGCTTTATTTATACTACTTTTGATAAAACCACATGATAATCTATTATTCATTTTTTTTATGTTTAAAAATTCAATGAGGAATATAGAATCCAGACCATATGTTTCATAAAAATCTCCTACTCTTGACAAAATTATACAATTATTATATTTTCTCTTTTCGTCATTTAGAAATTTTAATAATCCTTTGTTTTTATAATTATCAAAATATAACAAATTATCATCTTTCAAATATTCTATACAATTTATAGCATTCATATTTTTTAGGTTATCTAATTTTTTAATCCAGTACAGCGGAATTTTACATTTATTTTTATATAACTGTAATTCATTATCAGATAAATTATATTTATCATGATTATATGATTCATCTAATATATTATTATTATTATTATTATCACCACCATCTTCATTATTATTATTATTATTATTATTATTATCACCACCATCTTCATTATTATTATTATTATTATTATTTCTAATATCCAGTGATGTATTTTTATTATTTGTAAAAAATAAATTATTAATATATCTATTCGATGATATTATATTATCACCGAATTCATTATTCTTACTATTATTATCATTATCCTCATCATTATTAATTATTATATTTTTTTTCTTTCTATTTTTTCCTATAACATTAGTAATCTTATTAATTTTATATATATCATCTTCCTTAGTATATACTAAATTACTTATATATTTATTATTCAAAAATAATACATTCTTCTTTACATATATAAACTTTTTTTTATTAAAACATGTGAACATGAAATTCTTTTTCATACTCATCGTATTTTCAACAAGTACAAAAAACATGACAAATATGTACACCTTATATTTATTTAACCACATAAAAAACATTAATAGGACTATGACAATATATTAGATGATAAATAAAAATATAAATGTGTGCCTCTCATATATTTCTCATAAGAAAAAGAAAAAGAAAAGGAAAAAAAAAAAAAAAAAAAAACAGGTAATAAGAAAGGAAAAGAAAGAAATAATATTATATATGGATTAGTACATTATTATTTATATCATTTAAAAAAAAAAAAAAAAAATTTCTAATAATATACATTCTGTAGGCAACAATTTACACAAAAAAAAAAAAAAAAAAAAAATCATTATAAATTGAAATATAAAAATAAAATATATGTACGTTTTTTGCATTTATATAATATTACATATATATAATATGTATATATTATAATATGATTATACATATATATAATATATATATATATATATATATATAGAAAATTATACCCTACTATAAAATAAAAATTGATATATTATCATTTAAACCCTTTTATATAATTATAAAAACACAAGAGACATATTAATATATATATATATATATATATATATTTATTTATTTATTTATTTACTTATTTATTTTTTAAATGTAGAATATTATTTTCAAACATATATTTTATTATATACTAAACAATTAAAACAAATGAATATATTTATGTAAATATATATATATATATATATATATATATTTTTTATTTATTTATCTATCTATCTTATTTTTAATGATTGGAATTACTATAATCACGGGTTTCTTAGGAGCAGGAAAAACTACACTGCTAAAAAATTTATTAAATGAAAGTATTGAGAAAGATAAAAAAATTGCAATTATTCATAATGAATTTACCGAAAAGAATAACAACATTGACAAAATAGTTTTTAAAGATATAAATGATATATATAACATTCCAAAAATTAAAGAAGATGATAAAAATAATGTAAATAATAATTTTAAAAAAGATATAAAAAACAATAAAAATGAATTAAGAATAATAAACGAAATTGATAGTGAAGAAGGTTTCATATATGAACTTAATAATGGTTGTTTATGTTGTTCAAATAAGAGTAATTTTGTTAAATTGATTGAAAATATTTTATCATTAAAAACTAGTTATGATTATATTTTTGTAGAAGTATCAGGGGTTTATGATAATATACAAATTAACAATTTATTATGGTTAGATGAACTTAATAAGTCAAAAATATATTTAGATAGTATTATACATATAGTAGATTCATATCATTTTATAAAATATTATAATAAAAAGGAAATAAAAAATAATATTAAAGACACATTATCTAATGAAATTATTCATGAAAATGAACAACAAAATCAATCAAACAACTTTGATCATAAGCAACAAAGTCCAGAATATGAACAAATTATCGTATCAGATGTTATAATATTAAATAAAACTGATAAATTAAATGAACATAGTATAAATGAACTAAAAAATTTTATTCATAAACTAAATCCTATTAGCACTGTATACACAACTAGCTATTCTAATGTACCCATAGAATATATAACAAACCTAAAATGTTATGAAAAAAAAAATATAAATAATATTATAATTAATAATACCAAAGTACAAAATGTTGTTTCTTTTCATTATAATGATTTTCATAATATCACTTTTCATTTTGACCATGATATATCTTCATTAATACAATTAAGTGATCTTTTAAATAAAATGAAAAATAAATACATAAAACAAAAAGATAAAAATATATTAAAACAAATTGTAACAATACTCAAGAATAAAAATATTTTTTCATATAAAAAAATTAATCATATATTAGCTACCCTTTTATGGAATAGCGAATTACAGATATATCGTGGTAAAGGTGTTTTTGTTGCTTTTAATGATGATATTTATAACAATAAACATAAAATCAAATTAAATATTTATTATTATCAAAGTGTGGGAGATTTATATGAAATTAATCATGTTATGACTGATATACATATATTTTTTCAAGCATATAAAACAAAAAGTATAAAGGAAAATGAAAAAATACACACCAACAATAATAATAGTAATATAAACATTATTTGTAATAACATTAATATTAGAAATGTACAGACCGATTTTAATATTGATAATATTAATTATGACCATGAAGATCAAACATGTGATGATCTTTTAGATTTTGAAAATTATATATCTGATGATTCTTCTTGTAGTGAAAATAATGAATATAACATAAACAATATTTTGAATAATATGCATACTTTTACTTCCAGATTTTTATTTATAGGGAAAAACATAAACATGGAAGATATAAAAAAGAAGCTCGATGATTGTTTGTACAAATAATTTTAATAAGCAGTTACATGTTTTCCAAATTATATGAATCGCATAATTTTCATGAGTTAATATATATTGTAAATATTTTAATTTATTTGTTATGGTGTATATTAATGGCACTAAAAGTTAATAATAGAAATGTAAAATGTACAAGACGTACACACATACATACATACATATATATATATATATATATATATATATATATATACTTGTTTATTTTCTTATAAATTTATTGTTTCATTTTTTTTGTATGTTTATTTGTTATAAAAAAAAAAAAAAAAAAAAAAAAAAAAAGGACTTATGCATAAAATAATAGTGCTATATATATAAATATAAATATAAATATTTTAGCCATAAAATAATATATGAGCATATAAAAATAAAATAATGCTATCATTATTTAATATATATATATATATATATGTATACATATGGGTATAATAAATATTTCGAGTATCATTTAAAATTCCGTGTTAAGACAAAAGACTTGGTCCTTTCGTTGAGCCATGACTCCTGATTTTTGGTAATCTGCGACCCTTTTCTCGAAAAAATTAGTTTTTCCTTGAAGTGAAATTAAGTCCATCCAATTAAATGGATTTTTGGAATGGAAAATTTTAGAGCAGCCTAAACATTCTAATAATCTATCAGCAACAAATTCTATATATTGTGACATAAGTCTAGAATTCATACCTATTAAATCACATGGTAATGATTCACATATAAAAGATCTTTCAACCTCTACAGCTTCTTTAACAATATTTTGTACCACTTGTTCTGGTAGTTTATTATCTAATAAACTATAAATTAAGCAATTAAAATCTGTATGTAGTCCTTCATCTCTACTTATTAATTCATTACTAAATGTCAAACCATGTAATTTATTTTGTTTCTTAAACCAAAAAATCGCACAAAAACTACCACTAAATAATATTCCTTCAACACATGCATTAGCTACAATTCTTTCAGCAAATGAATTCGTATCATTAATCCATTTGGCTGCCCATAATGCCTTATTTTTTACTGCAGGGATATTTTCTATAGCATGAAATAAATTTAATCTTTCTTTTTCATCTTTAATATAATTATCAATTAATAAACTATATGTTTCTGAATGAATATTTTCTACAGCTATTTGAAAAGAATAAAATTTTTTAGCTTCTGTTATTTGAACCTCTCTTAAAAATTTACTAGCCAAATTCTCTAAAACTATACCATCACTTGCTGCAAAAAATGCTAACACATGCTTTATAAAATGTTTCTCATTTTCATTCAATTTCTCAAAATCTTTTAAATCACTAGATAAATCAATTTCTTCTGCTGTCCAAAAAGAAGCTTCAGCTTTCTTGTAAAAATCCCAAACATCAGGATATAATATTGGATATAAAGTAAATCGATCACTCTCTTTATTTAATATCTTCTCATTTATCTCTTTTCCTTTTTGTAAATCACTAAATTCTCTTTCCTGTTTGCTAAATATTGGTATTCTAGAAATATTTATAACATCAGCCATTCTATTCAAATGCAAAATTATTAAATAAAAAAATAAAGAGTAATAAGAAAATAAAATTAAAAAAAAAAAAAAAAAAAAAAAAAAAAAAACACACACACACACACAATGGGAAAAATGTATGCCTCAACAAATAAATATTAAAATGTATATTATAAATAATATATATATTCTAACTTAAAATGTACATATATATATATATATATATAATATTTCAATTTAATAATATGGTAAAAAAAAAATTATAAAAATAATAATATAAAAAACAAGGTACTAAATAAGATACATAAAAAAAAAAAAAAATTATTTTTTCTTTCTTACAATAATGTATTGTCATAAATATTTTTAAAAAATATATATTGTATATATATAATTTATATTTATTTATTTTCTTTTAAAAATAATATAAATATCACCTTAATTATACTAAGTTCATATTATTATTATAAAAAAAAAAAAATATAAAATATAAAAAATAACATATAATATATATATATATATATATATAATATATATGATATATATTTCTTTTTATTATACACATAGATATTATACATATATGCAATATTTTATTCTTCAAAAATAGTACCGGATATGTTACAAGTATTTAAGCTTTAATTAAATATATATGAATAAGGGGGATTAAATGTTAACATATTATATATATATATATATATATATTTATATTAATATTTATATTTATTAATTTGTGTGGTTCATATTTTAAAAAAGATGAATTTTTTATACACACAATATTATCATATATATATATATATATATATATATTTATTAAGTATAATAATCATATCAAAAAAATTATATATTTTTATTTTAAAAATATGTCTTGCTCATTATGTTGCTACGTATTAATGATAATGTTACTATTTTTATAATCCTACGGAAGAGAAAATTTCGCTATAAGAATAAAAAAATAGACATTGCATATTTTATACATAGTTCATATGAATTTATTATATATATATATATATATATATATATTTATTTATTTATTCATTTTTTTTTTTTTTTTTTTTTTTGTTTTGTTTTTATCCTTATGAATGTAAAATATAGATAACCTTCAATGACATAAAAATTTTGATAATATTATTTATTTATATATAATTCAATGTTATGATTATATTTTTAAAAAAAATAAATATAAGTTTATATAATTATCATCATATATATAATGTTATATACATTATACACACATAGAAGAAAAAAAAATTAAAAAATTAACAACATAGTATTTACAAAAAGATAAAAAAAGGTACGATTATAATATATATTCATAAGAAATATACTATTTTTTTCTTTTATACAAAAAAAAAAAATACCTCAAAATTATTCACTATTAGTCATGAAATACTATGTTATTAAATTTTAAGATAATGTAATTAAAAAAAATAAAATAAAAAGAAAAAAGTTTTTGTTTCATTTAAAAAAAAAAAAAAAAAAATATATATATATATATATAAATATATATATATTATACCAAAAAATATCGAGGAAAATATAAATAATTCTTAATTTATATACATCAAAAAAAAAAAAAAAAAAAAAAAAAAAAATTTATATGTGTCATAATTATTATGAAACACAAATAAAAACATTTTGATTATCACAAATGCTCATTCAAATAAAAAAAAAAAAATGAAAAATTATATTATTAGGAATAAAATAATATAAATCCTAAAAATTACATTTGTTCTATAAAAAGTAATTATATAAATTCAACAAATGGACAAAAAAAAAAAAAATAAAAATAATATAAATAAATAAATAAAAATAAATGGTCTATCTATCTATATATATATCATATAAATATTTTACATATTTATAAAATTTAAGTAGAGTATCTCCACTTTTAGCAAAAATATGTCAAAATAATTATATTTATTATATTTACTTTTTTCAGACATATAATAAATATTGTTATACAAAAAGGTTTCATAAAAAAAAAGGATATAATAAATATAATCCACACGTACTACATATATTTTTATTATTTTTTTATATTTTTTCAATAATTTTTCTGCATAAAGGACAATCATTGTTTTTTTTTAACCACGTAAATATGCAATCTTTATGATAATAATGTAGATAATTACATGGTAGTATACAAATATCATCATCATTTGCATATTCTACACAGCATATAGAACAAACTAAATCTGATGTTTCTATATTTATATATACATTATTTTCTGGGGGTATTTCAATTATTTCATTTTTTTCATTTATTTCGTTTTCATTTCCATTTTCATTTCCATTTTTTTTTTTTTTTAATACTTTTTGAAAGTATCCAAAAACACCAGTTTTATTATCATTTCGAATTTGATCATTATCAATATTATTATTTATTACATCATTCACATTATTCGTATCATTATATATATTATAATTATTATTATTATATATTTTTTCTCCTTCTTTTTTTATATCTTCCTCGGCCACATTTTTCATTTTATTTTTTCCATTTTTAGATAGGATATTATTAGGAGATTCTATATTTATAACCACATTATTGTCACTATTAATAATATTTACATTATCAACATTTTTGCTATTATTCATATCTTTCAAATTAGGTATAATCCCTAATGTACCATTATTAGTTGATACATTTTTCATATCACTTATTTCATCATTATTTATAGGTATTTCACTTACCACATTGGTAGTTAATTCTTCATTTTTTACAAATTGTCCTATACCATTTGGTTGCATCTTAGACATATTTTCATTTTTTGGTACACATTTATTCTGGTCGTTTATAAAATTGTCACTGTAAAAATAATTTGTTGTCAAAAAATTTTCTTCACAATACTTTCTATATTCTATATATTTCATAATTTTTAACTTTTTTAAAATTCTTTTCGGCGTAGGGCTTTTTCTTTTTAAAAACACTAATATTAGGATAACAACAAAAAAAATTAGACGTAAAATTATATATAAAAAAATTGGCAAGAAGTAATATATGATAGCTAATATAATAGTTACAGAAAAGGTAGAATTTATCGCATATTTTCCTCTCTCAAAAAGATACAAATAAAAACAAAATGAAAAATACATAACAACAATTATATGTATTTTAGATTCAATAGATTTTAAACTTTTAGAAACTTGAACTTGCATTAATAATTTATATGATATATATAAATTTAAACAAATATGTATACATAACATACCTAATAACATTGCGCAAATATATAATGTAACAATTTCTTTTTTAGAAATATATGTTTTGAAAAAGTCATAACTTAAAGTACCCATTAGTAATAAAACCATTAATAAAAGAGATAAATGTATAAATATAGAACATATATGAAAATTACGATAAGCTCGTCTTGATAAATTTATATCTTCTTCTAATAAAAAACTGTTAAAACTTTCAACCCCATCATCTATATTATCAGGATTGGAATTTGCACTCTCATTATTTGAATTATTTTGATTATTCTCAACATTTTGATTATTTTCAACATTTTGATTATTTTCAACATTTTGATTATCCTCAATATTTTGATTATTATCAACATTTTGATTATTATCAACATTTTGATTATTATCAACATTTTGATTATTATCAACATTTTGATTATTATCAACATTTTGATTATTATCAACATTTTGATTATTATCAACATTTTGATTATTATCAACATTTTGATTATTATCACCACTTTGATTATTTTCTCTTAAATCATTTACCTCATTATTTTGCTTTTCTATCCCTTCCTTTATATGCCCATCTGTACAATTAGGATCAACATAATTATTATAATTATCTTTAT
>LT969563.1:143651-154303 GCA_900097035.1 Plasmodium blacklocki (nom. inval.)
CTTAGAATAAAATAAATTTATTTTTCCATTATCACCTAAGGAATAAAATAAATTATAAGATTTATGAAATTGTACTTTTTTTAATGGACATTCTTGTAAATGAAATTTTTTATAAGGATTGCATGACAAATCTAAATCAAAAATAAAAACGTTTCCTAAAGAATCTGAAACTAAAATATAACTTTCATTTGTATGTACATCCATACTTGTTATATTCTGTACACCTCTCAGTTTCTTAAAAATTCGTTCTTTCTTATTAGTGGCTTTTAAATTATAAATTCTACAAAAAAATATATATATAAATAAATTATAAATGACAAAAAATACAGATAAATATAAACAACAATATATAAATGTACAAATATATTTATATATATATATATATAATTTTTAAATATATTACATATTATTTAACAAAATATAAAATAAAGCACTCTTCTTCATTATTTTATATTTTTCTTACGTTATATTATTTTCAAAAGCAACCATAAAATAAGGACTTCTTGGAAAGAACATCGTACTAATAATATTTCCCCTTTTCTGCTTATATTTTTTAATCAGCTTTATAGATTTCATAGTTTTCATGTGATGTAAATAACAGTGATTATATTGACCAATACTTCTCATACATGTAACAGATAAATAATTACCTATAAAACAAAATAATAATAATAATAAATAAATAAATATATAAATAAATAAATAAATATATATATATATATATATATATGGTAATTATGATAAAATATAACTATTAACATTATTTCATACATATTCATATTTATTAAAAAAGGTGTTCATATTATTTATTAAAATTTTAATATATTTCAAAAGTATACAAATTTATATTAACATTCCTTACCATTGTTATTCCATGAAATGTGTTTTATCTCCCCCTCATGCTTAATAGCAACACAATATTTTATTTTCTAAAAATGGACAAAAAAATATAAATAAATTAAAGTAAAATATAATATATGTTATCAGGTACTACACTTATATTATACATATAAGAATATAAGAATATATATTCATTATTTTATTTTTTTATTTTATTTTATTTTTTTATTTTATTTTTTTATTTTATTTTTATTTTTTATTTATTTTTTTTTTTATTCATACCTTGTGGTTAGACTTAAGAAGCATCCATTTTACATTAATATCTTTAGAATAACAATAATCTTCTGAATTTTTAAAATTACTATGATAAACGCTAAGTAATCCTTTCGTTTTATAATATACCATATTTCTATTAATGTGTACTTGTTTTTTCTTTTTTGATACATCGTCATTATTTGTATGTTCCGTATTATTATTTGTTCCAGCATCATAGGATGCATCACTTTGCATATTATCATCATCCTCATCGAAATTTTCATAATCATCTTCATCAAAATCGTCATCACCATCATCAAAATTGTCATCCCCATCATCAAAATTGTCATCACCATCATCAAAATTATTATCACCATCATCAAAATTATTATCACCTTCTAAAATACTTTCCTCTTCAAGAGCATCATTTTTTGATTTATTAACTTTACTTATATTACTTTCCCCTATTTTTGGTTTTTTACTTTTTTCATTGCTATTCGTATCATATATATTGTCTACCATTGATTCACATTGCGATTTAACAGGTGGAACATATGACTCATAATGCAAAATAAATACTACATTCTTATAGGATATAGCTAAAATTGAATAAGCCTTATTCACTTTGATTATGATATTGTTATGAATATCTTCTTTTATCGACTTCTTTTCGATTTTTAAAGGAAGGACAGATTTAAAGTAATGCAATAAATCTATAGTTGCAATATTATAGGATGTAAGAATATCAAAAATGTACAATTTGTTATGATAGATGGTATAAACACAATGATCATTTTCATTTATATCTATAGGATATAAATATGAAGACATATTTTTATTCATCTCCTTCTTATTAATATTATCTATTGTTTTTGCATCTTCTTCTACATTACTAACATAATGAACAAAAGCACATTCTGGATATGGTTTTAATGATTTCTTTGAAGGTAATTTTGGTAATAAGTCCTCTTTATTTATATGCAATACATTTTTCAATGATCGTGAACATAAATAGATATCTAAACATCTTTGATATAAATCAAAATATGTTTTTTTATAATATTCAATATTTCTAATATTTTTAAAATTTTGAGGAATAAATGCATCTTTATTATTTTTCAAAAGATTTCTTTTTTCTGATGAACTTAACATTAATTCAGGTGGTGGGTTGTAACTATATTTATGTCCAGGTAATATATGTGGTAAACTAATTTCATTGATATTATTAAATTCATCATATATTCTATTATTCCATAAATCATATATATAATCTTCATGATTTTCTTTCTTATCTTTATATCTTTCTGGATACTTTTCTTTATTCCTTAAGTAATTCATTATTTTTGATATTTTCTTTCTTTCATGTACAGAGCCATTTTCTTCATTTTTCTTTTGATTTATAATACCAGAAGGATATAATTTATATTCTTCCTTATCATTTTCATATATATAATTAGCATCGTTCAAAATAGTTGCAACTTTATTTTCCCGTATACTCTTTATTATTTGCAGATCCGCATCTGTTAAATGAACAACACGATTATTTTTAACATCTTTTATTTTTCTCCAATAATTTTCATCTTTTTTAGAGTTTATAAAATCATCAATCAGACTTTCATCATTTTTGTAGATTTTCTTTCCCTCGATATCATAACCTAAAAAAAAAAAAAGAAAAAAAAAAAAAAAATGTACATATATATATATATATATATATATAAACATTCATTTATATAAAATACAATTTTTTTTACATATAAAATATATTTGTTTATATATAATATATTTTTGCTTATATATAATAACTTTTCGTTCATATATATATATAATATCTTTTCGTTTATATAAGATAAATTTTACTATTTTTCTTTTTCTTCTTACCAATGATATCAAAGTCCTCATAATGTTTAAGGTCAAAATTTCCAAGCGTATTTATATTATACTCATCATCACTTTCATCAATTTCTTCATTAATATATATATTACTATTATCACGTGTCCCTGTAATTACGTCATGAATTTCACTACTAAGAACAGTATCTTCATAATCGGTATCTTTAGTTTTTTTTTTATCCTTCTTTATATTTTTTTTTTTTTTTATATATTTTTTCTTATATGTTTCTATAAAATCGTTTTCATCTTTCTCATTATTTGAATTATTTGTACTATTAATCAAGTTTTTCATTTTTTCTAATTTTTTTTTTTTCTTCATATTTTTCATATTCTTCATTTTCTGAGTATCTTTTTTCTTTTTGCTTTTCTCAGTCATGTTTTCAAAACTTTTCATTTCTTGGTTTCCTTCCTTTTCCTCATCAAATTCTCCAACCACATTAGTTACTTCATTTTCTAATAATTCATCTTTCTCATAATTCAATTTTTTAACTTTTTTTTTATCTCCATCCTTATTTTGTTCTTTATTCTTTCCTTCATTCGTTTTTATATTTATTTCTTCATTTTGATTCATTATATTATTAATATATTACATATATACATATATATTATTTATTTTTTATTACAAATTTTAATTTTTCTCACAAATTTATAAACATATAATTATCTGCTTTGTGTATTTGTTACTTTTATTATTATATTATTCTTATTGATATAATAAGGAAAAAAAAAAAAAAAAATGTGAATTTTCTATATATATATATATATATATAATATATTATATATATATATATATTATTATTATTATTATTATATTATATTTATTTTATTTGTTCTTCTAAAAATTATTCATTCATATATATTCCCTAGTTCTTATTATTTTAAAATATTAAAGAATCAACATCATCTTGTTTTCAAAATATATATAGAAATATATATAAAAAATACAAAAGAAGGGGAAAAAAAAAAAAAAAAAAAATATAATATATATATTTATATGTATTAATTTAATATAAATATAATTCCTGGGTATTTAATACTATATATATAAAATATGAATTATTTACATATACAATAAATGTTATTAATATATACATAAATAAATATATATAAATAATATTAGAGGTTCATATGGAGCAAGTAATACATAAAGAAAAAAAAAAAAAAAAAAAAAAAAAAAAAAAAAAAATCAATATTATTATTATTACTATATATGTATAATGGTATGTATTTTATTCATATAAAGGTTATTGGGAAAAAAAAAAAAATTTTAATTTTATTCTTTAAAATTCTATAAATGGATATTCATAATAAAATATATAATATTATATACTTTTAATATATTGATGTTTTCTTTTTTTTTTTTTTTTTTCCTTTCTTCTTCTTTACCTTCTTCCTTTTGTATATATATATAATTACAACAAAATGGAAAAATGATTTTAAGAAGGATAAAAATAATTTTTTTCCAAAAAAAAAAATATATATTACGATAAGGTTGTATAAAAACTTATTCTTATTTTTTAATATATATATTTCATACTATATCTGTATTTATAATAGTTTAAAGAAAAAAAAAAAAAAAAAATAGAAGAATCATCATACTATAATATATATATATATATATTTTTTTATTTATATTATTATACTTTGCTATATATTTATTTTAATGAAATTTTTTTTTTTTTTTTTTTTTTTTAAATAAGAAGAAAATTAAATACAAAACAGTATAAAGAATGTATTTCTTCTTTTATTATTGAAGAAAAAAATATACATATATAATATATCTATAAGAACATATTATATATATATATATATATATTGTTTTTATTTATATTTAAGATAACCAAAATATACTTAATATAGATATAACAAAAGGTATATAATATATATTTTTTTTTTTTTTTTTTGTAGTACTACATATATCTATATTTATAAGATAATATATTTATAATAATGAGCATAATTGACGATCAGGCTATCGATAAACACAAAGTCTTTGTACGAAATATCAAAGAAAGTGATGTACCTTTAATAACAAAAGAGTTTGAAAGAATATGTAATAAGCATTTTTTTTTTTCTAACAATAGTTACACCTCCAAAAATGCTATATGTCATTTTAAAAGTGCAAAGGATGCAGAAGATTTTATATGTAAATATAATAATATAAAATTATGTAATAGTTATATAAAAAGTGAATATGCCTTAAAGAAAAAATATGAAGATAAAAAATTAATATCTATTGTATATAATCGGAAAAAAATTAAATACGATAATTCACTTAAAATATATACAGATTGTAATATAGATAATATTGTGATATTAAATTTTTTAAAAAGTCTTTATGTTAATAATACCAATTTAATATTTCCATTATTAGAACGTCATATTAAATCTGAATCTAATAGTAATGTACATAATAATATAAATAGTCATACATATAAATATAATGATAAAATAGGGGATGATAATAATTCCTCCAAATTTATTGATGACATAGAAATTGTTTCAGATAAAAAAAATTTTAAATTTGAAGATATAATTATCAATATAGAAAAAGAAATGAAACATTCAAGAAATAATGAAAAGAATAAACATAATAATACACGTTTAATAGACAAAAATGCTTCTAAGAAAATAAAAATTGTGTATGTTATTGAATTTCTTAATATAAAAATTGCTAAAATGTTTTTTACATTAATAAACAAAACGGTATTTCAAAATTTCCTAAAAGATCAAAATATAAAAAATACATATGATAAAAATAATAAGAATAATAATAATGATAATATATATTTTAGATACTTTTTTCATGAACTATGTCAAACAAAAAAAAACGATAAAAAAATTATTCTTCAAAATTTAAGTAGATCTTGTCATATAGAAAATGTACAGAAATTATTTAAACATATAGAACAAAATGTTAAAATATTTTTTCCCAAGAAAAATAATAAAAAACAAGGTTATGCCATAGTCTCCTTTTCTTCATTATACAATGCAAGAAAAGCTTTACAACTGAACAAAACAAAATTATGTGGTAATATAATAACTATTCAAAGGATAAAAAATAATGATGATAAAAGTAATGGGAAGAAGGAAGAACATAATAAGTATACTAGGGAAAATAGGGTCAATATAAAAAGGGAACACGTAGAGGAGGAAAAATTTAACAAACATGGTATAAAAAATAAAAATACAAATGATGATACCTATGAGGGTAATCATTATAATGAAGATGATGAAAATAATCAAGAGGGTGATGATATTGAAGACAATCATGATAATGACGATAATGACGATAATGATGATAATGATGATAATGATGATAATGATGATAATGATGATAATGACGATAATGACGATAATGATAATAATGATGATAATGATGATAATGTTGATAATAACCATAATGATGATAGTGACAATAATGACGATAATGATGATAATTATGATAATAACCATAATGATGATAGTGACAATAATTGTTCAGATAGAACTTTTAAAAATATCAATGATTTTCCAAAAAAATGTAATGATCATATTATAAAAGCAAATAATGAGAACCCCAAAAAAAAAAACCTAAACGATGTTCAAGAAGGAAAAACTCTATTTATCACTAACATTCCTCCAGAAACTACAGATGATGAAATTAGAAACTATATTATAAATAATATAAATAAAAATTATATATATATAAAAACTTGTCAGAGTAATAATAAAAATCTGTCTGTCTTTGTGAAATTAAAATATAAACAGGATGCTGACACTTTTTTAAAGAAAATTGGGGAATATGAATTTGATGAAAATAATGATCAAAATGATAATACAAATAATGATGAAAATAATAATAATAATAATTCAATTAGTGATGACGAAGAAAATATTATTGACAAATTTTACAAGAACAAGAAAAATAAAAAAGAAAAAATGAAAAAAATTTTATTAAAAGAAAATAAAAATAAACAGAATATAAATTCAGAAATTCTCTTTTTTAAAAACACTTACTTAATGATTAAAAGAGCAGTGAATAGAGATTTAATCAAAGAAAAAAGAAAAAACAATATAAAATTAACAGATCAAGAAAACGAAAACAATTTAAAAAAAAAAAAGCAAAATAATATACACCTAATTAATGATAATAATGTAAATAATGAAAACTTAAGTGAAAATATTATTAGAAGAAATAATAATTTGATGGAAAAAAAAAAAGAACTTATGAAAAATAAAAATTTCTTTATAAATCCATGTAGAATATATATAAGAAATTATCCAGCCGTCTTAGAACAAAATACATTTAGACAACTTATAACTAAATATTTTACACCTATAATTATGAAGAAATATAATATGAAAAAAAAAGAAGCTTTTAAAAAAGCTTCACAAATAATTAAAAAAATTAAAATAATCAAAGACAATGATACAACAAATTCAAAAGACTTAAATCTTTTAAAGGAAAAACCGTCAAAATTAAAAAATAAAAACATTCTACTTAATACAAACAATAACAACAATAATGTGTCTAGTAAAAATGTTAAGAATTATATATGTTTTGTAGATATTAATAAACATGAAAACGCAAAAAAAATGATACAACTACTACAAAATAATAATATATATGAACTAATCAATGAAATTATTTATAAAAAAAAGTTTCAAACTATTAAAAAAAACAAAAATATAATTTATGTAGATTATTGTATTGAAGATATAAGAATGATACATATAAAAAAAATAAAAGAAGAGAAATTCTTAAATCATGTAAAACAACAAAATCTAGACAAAAATACGAATAATAAAATTATTGATAAGAAAAAAAAAAATAAAAAAAAAAATAAAGTCAGTAGAGGTAAAAGACAGAGAGAAAAAAAAAGATTATTAAAAATGAAAAATGAATGTACGAATATATTAAATGTAATCAATACCACTACATTGACGCAACAAATAAATAATCAAGAAAATATTACGAAAAATAAGATAACCTCAAACAAGAGTAAAGATAAATATACAAAACTGATGAAATTAAACAAAAATAATAAGTCTATAGATGAAAAAAAAGAAAACAAAACAAAAAAAAATGTCATAAATAAGAAAAAGGTTGACAAACAAAAGGAAGCTAAAGTCAAAAAAAAAAAAACTAAAAAGGATGATGTGGTAAAGAAAAATTGAAAAAAAGTTTTAAATACATTTAAAGTTAATATTTATACTTACATAATATGTATATATTTATATAATATTTATTATTTTGTTTTATATTATTTTATTTTATATTATTTTATTTTTATTTTTATTTTTTTTGCAGAAATTAATTAGGAAGGATGTATTAAATTTTCTTAATAAGTTGAATAAATAGAATATTATAAAATTACAAGTATGCTTGTTAAAATTCTTTTTTTTTAAATGCCTTAATTTTTTTTTTTATTTACACAATTATATATATATATATATATATATATATATGTATGTATATAATATGTTATGTATATATCAAATATATACATATATTAAAAATTTTCTGTTTGTTTCTTTTATCCTTTTCTTTATTTTTTTTTTTTTTTTCATAATTTGTATTAAACACTTTGAAGTTAATCTTTACCAATTTAATTATTATACGATAATATAAATTTCACATATTAAATATAAAAACTAAAGATTGTAAAATGGGTACTATATTATATTATATTATATATATATATATTTATTTGTTTTCTTAAATATATTATAAAAAAAGTACAACTTTATATTGAATATGTTTATTCCTTGATATTTTCATAAGATTCACATGTCTTAATTAAATAATGTATCCCATATATTGAATACAAATAAAAAAATACGCCCTATATATATTCTTAGAAATTGTATGACTACTACATAAATACTTGAAAATAATACATTCTAAAACAAGTTCATGTTTCACATACAATTTTATCTGTTCTTATATATATATATATATATAGCATTTTTAATTAATAATATAATATAATATAAAAATATTAAATGGTTTAAAAAAAAAATAATAAAATAAAAAAATGAACACTTTACAAAACTTTTTCTTTATATAAATATATATATATATATACATATATATATATATATATATATATATATATATATATATATATTCTTATTAATATTATAAAGGGAACAAAATATATAAGTTGTGTAAAACAATAAAATTTACAACTTTTACAAAATTATAATAATTCTGACATATTTATAAATAAAATTAAAATATTAATTTTTCTAATACATATATGTGAATTTATAAATATATTTTTATATATTATAATACATATATATATATATATATATATTTTTTTTTGTATCATTTTTTTGGAGGATAACAAATAAAAAATTAGTAGATTACATGTCATATGAATCCGATCGAAATATTAAAAAAAAAAAAAAAAAAAAAGAATATTTTTCTTTTTGTGTCAATTTAAAATAATTCAAAAGAGTGTGGGTTTTTCTCTTATATAAATATATATAAAAATTCTATTTATATATTATATAAATATTTATTTAATTTTTTTTTTTTTTTTAAGCCAATTTAATCTTTCTTTTTCTTTTTCCTTACCTTACCTTACCTTTCAATTTTTTTTTTTTTTTTTTTTTTTCTTGTGCTTATTTTTAATATAATATTTTTAATCTTTCCACACTTGAAAAAAAAAAAAAAAAAAAAAAAATATGTTTAATAATATAAATTATGGAAGATAATAACCTAAATAACGTTCTTAAAAATGATGAAGTCCCAGCAAAATGTAATAAACAAATATATGGAACTCTTAAAATATAAATGTATTATATATATATATATATTTATTTATTTATATGTATGTAGTTCAAACAATTGATATTTATTAATATATATGCATATTATATGTATATATATATATATATATATATAGATATATCTAATATTACATCTTCAATAATTATATATTTTCATAATTTTTTTTATCATTTTAAAATTTTCAAAATAGCTGTAGAAGGCTGGATAATTATCATAACAAATATACACGGCGAAGCCAGAGATGATTACATAAAAGAAGTTTTTGAAAGGTTTGGACAAATAAAAAATTTACATTTAAATATAGATAGAAGAACAGGTTTTCTAAAAGGATATGCATTTCTGGAATATGAAAATTTTGTAGACGCAAAAAGAGCAATAGATGGTAAAAAGAAATTTTTTAGTACATATATATGTTTATATAAATATTTATCTATATATATTCTATATGGAGGCATAAATATATATTTGAATTTATTATTTGTATATATATATATATATATTTATATGTTATTTTTTAATATTTTTAGAAATGGATGGTACTATGCTACTAAATCAAGAGATACATGTAGACTGGGCATTTGTGCAAGAAAAAAGTAAAACGTGATAAATGCAATAAGGATTAATTAGAAATATATATATATATATATATATATATTTATATTTATAATATGATAATCTCAACTTGTTATTATCCATATAATGTCTAAAAAATATTATTTGTACAAATTATATATAAACCCATACAAAGCATTATTATATTTTATTTTACTTTTTTATGGTTTTATTATTATAATTTTTTTTTTTTTTCAAATAAATGTTTAATATTATCTTATTATTTTATAGTCATTAAATATTATAAAAAAACTAATAAAAAAATTATTAA
>LT969563.1:163291-200791 GCA_900097035.1 Plasmodium blacklocki (nom. inval.)
CAAAAAAAAGAAAAACAAAAAAAAGAAAAAACGATTAGATCTAATAGTATCAGATAACTGGAAAAAAATTGCAGAACCAGATGAAGCTTTAAATCAATTATTAACAAAAAGAGATGACTTAATTAGAAATACAGATATGCCTGAAAGATTTTATAATCTATATAAAAAAAGACAAAAGAAATTAAATAAAAAAATGTTGCTTATAGAATCTAAATGGATATTACATAAATTGAAAGAAAAATATCCAACATATTTTACATATAAAAATTTTGAAAAAATTATTGAAGAAATATATAATAAAACATATGATATAAATATAAATGATTTCTTGAATGATTCATTTTTAATAAAAAAATGTATATTAACATTACATATGCTTATAAAGTATAATAATGAAATACCTTATATTGTATTTCATAAATCATATTTAATATTTCCACCATTTAATATAAATATGTTATGGGATATATATGAGCTAGATCAAAGTTGGTATAAAACGTTTATTAAAATAAGGAAGCTTAGGTGTAGATTAAAGCGTTTAAGTAAAGCTAATAATATCCATATGGATATTTTTGACATTCTAAATAAATATAATGAAATGTATTACGAGGATGTGAATATATATTATTATTATTTGAAAAACAATTTGCTAAATGCAAATAATATTAATAATAGTAATAATAATAATAATAATAATAATAATAATAATAATAATAATAGTGAAAATGAAAATTATATTAATAATAATAATTTTGATGATAGTCATAATAATAATAATAATAATCAAAATATATTATCTTTAAAAAATAATGACCATTATAAAGATATATTTGGTGAAGATATAAATAATGATAAGGAAAGTAAGGAAAATAATATTTATATGAAAGATGATTTATTTGGTGAAGATATATTAGTAGATGAGAAAAAGAATGAAAATAATAATAACGATCAATTTGAAAAAAATATATTAGATATGAATAAAATGAAAATACAATGTAATGAAAAAGATGACAATAAAAATAATTTATATAATAAATTTAATGAGAGAAATATTCCAGGTTTACAATTTTTAGAATATGTAAAAAAAAATAAATTTAATATATGGGATGAATATTTATTAACTACTGAAGAATTTTATGAAAATATATGTTATTTATATGATTTAATAAGAAATGAGAAAATATATCCATCAGAAAATAATTATGATGATCATGAAAAGAATAAATATAATTATAATAAAGATGATTATGATAATAATGATTATTTTAATAAAGGAGATAAAAAAAAAATAAATAAAAAAGAAAATTTAAAAATCTTTAAATATAATTGTTCAAAAATTAAAAATATTGTATCTAATGTACCAGAAATATATATAAACGATTTAAATGTAGAAAGTCAGATTGAAGATTGGTGTAAATCTTTTTTTTCTAGAGAAGTATCAAATAATAAAGAAATATTTAAAACATTAATTTGTTATTATTCTAAATTATTAGCATCACATCCATGCATAAAATATATTTTTAGATTCTTTTTTTTGAAATATTCATCTATAACTACTGTAAGTACCAATTTAGGAGAAATGAATGTTGATATATCTAATAGTGATTATTTTGTATATAGACTTTATCGTTTACCTATATATTATTTATTAACCAATGAACACAGAAATCAATTTCTGTTAGATCAAAATGAAGATAAATATAATAATAGACGTGACACTAAAAATTCTTATCGTCATAGTAATTATTCACATAATCATACAATTGATTATAATAATAATTGTCCTATTAATAATGATGTATTACCCTCCTTCCAAGTTAGCCATGATCCTTGTTATATACACAATTATAACTTAAATTTTTTTAACACACAATTGGATGAAAGTAATATTCCTATAGATGTTAAAAAAAGAGAACTCGAAAATTATTATCATATGCATAAATATAAACACATATATTTAGAGATATTAAAAAATAAAGAAAATAAATTAATTGATATTATTCTTCATCCAATCTTACCTCATGAAACTGTACCATGGAAAAGTGAAGAATATAATGAAAGAGAGAAAATCAAAAAAAAAAAAAAAAAAAATGAGAGAGATATTAAAAATTCATTTGAAAAGGAAAAGAATAAATTAATTAAAGCAGAACAGTTAGATAGTGAATGGATAAATAATATTCTTAGACAATTATCTTATGCGTATTGTTATAATGATATGGAAAATAATAATATTTTTGTATATATACAAAAAAAAATATTAAATAATTTCTTATGTGTAGAACTTTTACCTTTATTTAAAAAAAATCTAGAAAGTCTATTGCTATCTAGTGCTCAGAATTGGTTAATGGTATATATACATCAATCTTTTTATTTAACACTTAATGTGAAACCTATAAAAATATTCAAAAACGATATTGTTCGGGATAACCTAGAGAAAATAAAAAAAAAAAAAAAAAAGGAAAGTATTAAAAATAAAGGTGATAATAATAATGACGATGATGATAATAATGACAATGATGATGATAATTACGATGATGATCATAATAATTATGGTGATGATCATAAATACGGTGATGATAATAATTATGGTGATGATAATAAATACGATGATGATATTAAATACGGTGATGATAATAATTATGGTGATGATAATAATTATGATGATGATGAAGAATATTCATCTGAAAGTAAAAGTAGAGCATCTTCAACTTCAAAATATGAAGAAGGTATGTTGAAAATGGACTACAATTATAAGAAGGAGAAAAAAAAATATTATAGTGATGATTCTTATCATAGCGATATATCAGGTTATTATAAAAAAGATGATATGGATGATAAACATAAAGAAAAGAAGAAAAAAAAGGATAAAAATAAAGTTAAAGATAAAAACAAAAACAATAACAATGACAATGACAATGACAATAACAACAGTGATAAAGATAATAGTAATAACCATAGTAACAAGGACAATAATAACAAGGATAATATTAACAATGATAATATTAAGAATGACATTATTAACAATGACAAAAAAAAAAAAGATGATAGTAATAATGATGAAGAAAAAGAAAAAAAAAAAAATCAAAGTGATGATAAAAACAATGTAAAATATTCAAATAAAACAGATTTATTCCATTCAACGTATTCATCTGATGAATATAATTCAGAAGTACAAAATGATAGAAAAAATGAATTAAAAAATAAAAAAAAAAAAAGTAATAAAATGTACAACGAAGAAAGTAAAAAATATAATAAAAATATAAATTATGATAACTATTCAGATAAATCTGGAAAAAGTTACGCATCTAACAAAAATGATGAAGATAAAAAAAAACAATCCTTATTAAAAATTATGAAGAAAAATCATAATGTATATGATGTTATATCAATAGTGTGTGAATACGTTCAATATAATGTTAGGGTACATCTTATGGCATGTGATATTTATGGTGATATATTAAAATATATTTATTTAGATAATATATATATAGATATAATAAAAAAAGAAAAAATTCCTATGGAAAAAGAGAGAATTGCTCATGATTTGAAAATATTGAAAACATTTATTAAAAGAATCAAACCGGATATTATAGTTGTAGGTATTAGAGACATACCATCATATCTTGTATATTCGTATATTGTAAATATGTTTAATAATAACAATATGGATAAGAGTAATATAAAGGAGGAAAATGATAATATATATCATAAGGATAAACATGGACATAAATATGACGATCATAAATATGAATATAATGAAGAACATGTAATTAATTTGAATAACAATAAATATCATATAATCCCTGAAAGTTTATATATTCCTAATTTAGTTACAAATAGTTTAAAATATAGTAAAGAATTAGTTGATAAATATACAAGAGAAGCTCTGATGTGTTTGTCTCTTTGTCATTATGTACAAAATCCATTAAGTGTTATAATATCTTTATTTGATGAAGATAATAAAAGTATGTTGATCAAAATATGCTTACATGATTTACAAAATTATATTTGTAACTATAAATTACAATATTTATTTGAACGAGTTATGATTGATGTAGTAAATAAAATTGGGTGTGATATAAACTTTTTAAGAAAACAAAAAAAGAAGCATCTTGAAAATTCATTAAATTATATATGTGGTTTAGGTTTAAGAAAGAGAGAAGAATTAATGAAATTATTGCATAATACAAATTTAAATACTCGAGAAGATCTTTTAACCCTATCAAATAATAAAAAATTTATTGGAAAGTGTGTATATAGAAACTGTTCTTCTTTTATTAGAATTATAAGTAATGGTGATGACTTTGTTGAAGCTCTGGATAATACAAGAATTCATCCGTCCAATTGTTATGATATTATTTACGACATGTTAAAAAATACAGTAGAGAAAAAAAACAGTTTTATGAAAAATAAGGATTTGTATGAATTAGTAAATTATTTAATAGATAAAAAGAGATTGATAAAACATATAGAAATAAAAGATTATGCAAGGAAGTATTACAATCAGGCAAATAATAATAATAATAATAATAATAATAATAATAACGATAATGATAATGATAATTGTAATAATAATATTAGAGATGATGATGATAATAACAATAGTGATAATGATAATAATAATAATAAGGGAGATGGTGATGATAATAATAATAATAATAACATTATAAATAAGAATGATATGAAGAAAAAGAATTATAATAAGAAGAAAAATATTTATTTATATCCATACCTAAAATTTATAAAAAATGAACTACTAGAGCCATATAAAGATTATCGTTATATATATGAGAAAAAAAAAGAAGAAGAATTATTTTATCTTATTATTAATGAAAAGAAAGAAAACTTAGTTGTAGGTTCAGAGGTTGCATGTAAAATTAATTATATAAATAAAAATAATAGCTATATTGGTATATCTATATTACCATATAATATTAGAGGTTTTATAAGTGATTCTAAAGAATTTTTAAGACAATTAAGAAATTACTATAATGAAAGAATGAATTATATAAATTCTAATATGGAAATATTAAATTCATTTAATAATAAAAATAATTTTATGAATCATAATAATAATTTAAAAGATGCACAATATATTAATAAATCGGTTATAGGAGAAGTTATAAAGGGTAGGATATCAGCTATTAATTATAATTTAAATAATAAATTTGAAACGAACTTTTATGTAGTAGTAACAGAAGAAAATATTCGAAAAATAAAAAAACAAGTATTCTTACAAAATATGAGTTATCCATTTAGTTATGAAAATTTATCCCCACTTATTGAATTAGATATTAATTATGATAATAATCATTTTATACAGACACATTTTAAAAAATTAAATGATAATGAAGATTTTGATGATTTTGTTGAAGATGAAAAAAATTTATTTATTAAAAATAAAAATAAATATTATCAAAATAAACAATTTATAAATCATCCAAATTTTAAATTATGGAATTATCAAGAAGTATATACTTATTTAAAACAAAATAATATATCTATAGGTGAATCAATTATATATCCTTCAAATGAAATTAATAAATTATATGTAATCATTAAAACATGTGACAATCCATTTTATATTGTTAAATTCACTATATATGAAAAAAATGTACAACAACATAATAATATTACTAATAGAAATATACATCAACCAATTCAACAAATATATTTAATTAATAACGAACAATTTAAATCAATAGATCAAATAGTTACAAATTTTTGTGATAACTTAAAAAAAAATCTCTTAGAATTATATAATCATCCTAAATGTAAAAAAAGAAAATCATTTGAACAAGTACAAAAAGAATTAAGTCAAGAAATGATACTCAAACCAGATAATATTATGTGGTCTATTATACCACCAATCATGCCAGAAATCAAAAATAATAATAATAATAAAGGAGATAAAAATACTATACAAGATTTTAATCCATTAAGATTTACATTAATGGTCATACCACCAATTAATCATCAACAACATCTATATTCAAATATACATTCTACTTATGAACCTAAAGATTTTATAGTACTTCATGATTCCATATATGTTGATCATAAATCTTTTAAATTGTGGACCAGAACTGAAAAAAATTTCAAATACCTTATCACCTGGTGGAAAGAAAAAGGATATTGGAATCGTCAAAAGGAAAGATTAGAATATATGAATGAAAAGAAAAAAAAAATGGAAGAATATAATAAAAAAATTAAAGCTATTAAAAATTGATATATACAAGTATTTTTTTTTTCAAGCAATATTTTTTACAATACATATATATATATATCAACTAAGAATAAACAATATTTAAGTTAAATATTCTTATTCTTTAAAATGTTCTGTTTTTATATATAAAAGAGTTGTTTTCAAATATACACAATTCAAATATACTAATTCCTTACAATCATTTTAAAATCATAATGGCACATTATAAATAAAACAAAAAAATTATATAAAAAATAATACACATGTGTAAATATATCTGATATATATATATATATATATATATATATAAATATATATATTTATTTATTTATATTATTACATTTATAAATGTGTTTATATAAAACAATTATCAAAAGCATTTATATAAACTCTATATTATATATACATTTATTTTATTTTTTAATGTTACATACTATTAAATCTTTTAAAATTTTCAAATATCAAATTAATGATTTTTATTTTTTATATATTTTTCATTATTCAAAGTGAAACACCGCAATATATATATATATATATATATGTAATTTTTTTTTTTAATTTAAAATAGAAACATCTAAAATAAAACAATGTACTATGGTACTGATGATATATATATATATATATATATATATATATTCTTAAAGGTATTAGTAAAAAAAAATTATCTACTATATTTATGTATAAATGCTTTTATACTTTTTGATATTATCCACATTTTTCTATAAAAAATATTAATATAATATACTAATATAAATATTATATATTATAATTTTATATATTTTCATATTTATATCTATATTAAATTTATCTACTTCAAAAACTAGTATCTATATTCTGCATATGTGGTTTATTTAAATAAAGGTAATATGTTGTTGTACATAAATATATATATATATATATATTATACCCTCCAGAATAAATATACACAAGATATTAATTATTTTTATATATATTTAATTTTTCTAACTTTTGAAAAATGTACATAAATTTATATATATGGTAATAACATTATCTAAAAAATACATATACACTTATTTCATATTTTAATTTTATATATAATAAGGTACACACACAAAGTACTTATATATTAATAATATTAAATTTATATATTAAAAAATGTCTTTAGAAAATCGAATCCTATATATAAACACGTTAATCCCATGTTCTTTTAAATAATTATAAAATTATATAGGAAAAAAACAAACATGAAAAAAAAAAAAAAAAAAAAAAAAAATAATATCATTATTATATACTAATAAGATATTTAGTGTTCTAATAATATTTTTTTTAAATTTTATGATATGTTTTATTTCTTTTTTATGCTATTTAAGAAAATATATATATAATTGTTCTACCAATATAATATTATTATTTAAATATTTTAAATTTGTATAAATATTTATAATTATCATAATATAAATTACAATATTTATATTTTATTATATCGTTTATTAATTTTATTAATTCTTTTAATTATTAAATTTTCATTTTATTTAATATACTTAATATATATATATATAATATATATATATATATATATATAATATAATGTGAAAACAGTGAAATTCTTTTATATATTAGTAGTTGGCTTTATTTGAATAACTTATGTACATATTATAATATATACATATTATATATAGTATATATTATACATTAAATGTAAATAAAAGCTATAAAGATTAATAAGTTCAACTTATAGAAAATAAATAAATAAATAAAAATACTGTCAAAAAAAATATCTTTTACTATAAATATTACGTTATATAATAATTAGTTCATTGTATAAGTATCTATATTATTTTTATATAATAATAATATTGAATTCAATATTAATGTTTATTTTTCTTTAGTTTTGTTTATATATATATATATAATATAATATAATATATAATTAACTATTTATACATTATGAAAAATAAACAAGAATAATAAATATAAAAGAAAAAGAAAAAAAAGAAGGAATCAAAGAATTGTAGGTTTTAACCAAACACAATGAGAATATTATTATAAAGTCTTTTGTTTTTTTTTTTTTTTTTTTGTTATTTTTTTTCCTTTCTTCTTTCCTTTTTCCCTTTTTTTTTTTTATCTTTTTTATATTAATATCTACAAAAAATTCATTAATTTTTTACTTTTCACATTTTTTATATATATTTTAAAATATAATTAAAAATATATTTAATATTAAATAAGATTAAAATTATTAATATATGAAAAAAAGCTAGATTTTTTTTTTTTTTTTTTTTTTTTTGTTTTTTTTTTTTGGTTCTTTATGTTAAATGAATATTTTAAAAAATTATCAGAATATAAAAAAAAATCTAAATATTTAAAATAAATAGATAAAATAATATATTTATAATATTTTTTAAGAAGAAAATTTATATTGTACTATATATTATATATATGTATATATTTGGTCGATACCGAAAAAAATTAAGAAAATATATATATATATATATATATATTATACACGTGTACACATTAGAATAATATAATATATAATAAGGATATTATATTTCCATAATATACATATTAAATGATATATTTTTGGCTTTTTATTTATATCGTTTCTCTTATTAAAACGATCGAAATGAGTTCACCTAGTACATCAATTGTTGGTCATAGAGGGTGTGGTTCGAGTACAGCAGGAGGCATATCTCGATATCCTGAGAATTCTCTCTTCTCTTTTAAAAAAGCCCTAGATGAAAAAGTTCATGGAGTTGAATTGGACGTATGGCTTACAAATGATAATCAAGTTATTGTATTGCATGGTACTGAAGATGGATTACTTGGTCATACTTTATTATGTGATAAAGATTGTGAAAATAAAAAGATTGAAGAATTAAATTTAGATGAGATACAAAAATATCATTTTAAAGAACCATGGATATTAAACCATGGAAAAACATTTAATCAAGATAATTACCAATTAAAAGGAAATCAGAAAAAATATTCTTCCTTAACAGAACAAGAAAAATTAGAAAAAGAAAATGAATATGAAAATTTTGATAAAGCTTATATAAATTTAGAAGAACATGAAGATATAGAAAAATTAATAAATGAAAAATTTTTAAATAATTTTTACAATCTCAATAATATTAATAATAATAATAATAATGAGGTACCTATTAATGATACAGAATATACTGAAAAGGAGAAATTTTTTTTTGAGAAATATAACTTAGATATAAATATAAATACTGAAGAAGACTATATAAATTCTATAAAATGTTCACATTGTAAAGATATTTATAAAAAATATATGATGCCCAAAACTCATTATCATTTAAAAAAAAAACAATTACTATTCAAATTCATTTCGATGTTTTATCATGTACCCTTATTAGAAAATTTATTAAACCTTTATAAAAATAAATTAACATATGATATTGAACTTAAAGGTAACAAAGAAAATCTGGGGCTTTTTATATTAAATATTTTACAAAATTATAAAGATTATAAATTTAAATTCAGTTCATTTAATTGGCTCTTACAATATAATGATATTCAAGAAAAAATACACAAACATGAAAATATGAACAGTTTTAATTACGCAGCATACCCATTTTATAATGTAGATAGAATTGACTTGTTAAAAGTTTTAAGAAACAATAAACTTAATATTCCTGTAGCACTTCTTTTCACAGATGATGAGATCATGCCGGATATAAATTCTATCTTATACACTATGAAATATTATAATGCTGAATGGGCACATTTTTCATTTAGACTTAAAAAAAATTCGATAGTTGTTAATAGTAACCCATCAAATATAATTATACCTATAGAAGATTTTATTAAAATATTTCATAATAATAATAAAAAAATTATGATATATTGGGGTACAGAAGATAATGACAAAGCAGATGATATCCTTTCTTACTTAGAACTAGATGCAGATTCTTTATGTCCAAATGATATTGTACTAGCCAAATATGTTTTGCAAAGTATAAAAGAAAGCGTCAAAAAATAAAATATATATATATTTTTTCTATATATATGTACTTGTTGATGAACATTTCCGAATAAATGAGGTTATTAATTTTTTTAATTTTATTTTTTCATCTCTATTTTTTTTGTACCTTTTAATGATTTTAAAGAAATAAAAATAATAGAGAATAATTAATAAAACTTTTATAATCTTTCAAGTATGAAAAAATTTTGATTACTATTTTAACATACATTTGAAAGGCAAAATATAATTATTATAAAATATTATAATACTGAATATTTTAGCCTTGTATATTTTATTTTTTAAAGCAATAAAAATATTGTTTAAAGGTTTCTTATAAATATTTTAAATACATAATATTTCAATAAAAGAGAAAGTGAAAAAGTATTTATGTGGATGTTCAACATTGTAGGATAAAATTTACATATCATATAATATATATATATATATATATATATATATATATATAATATCTTTAATATTTTATATCTATATAATTATTAGATTGTGACAAAAAAAAAAAAAATACTCTTCACATTATTTGAAATAATATTTTTTCTTTTTTTCTCTTTTTTTTTCCTTTTTGTTTTTTTCACTAAATGTTATGTAAAATATTATATATATATATATATATATATATATTATATATGTAACATACTATTTTTAATGTATATGTTTTTCTTTTTATATGGGGGTTTTATATTTTGTATGAACACATCACACATCTTTAAAATATTTTATAATAAATACAATACACAGTGTTTCAAAATAATTTATAATTATATGTATATTTTGAATTCCATACGGATTTTCCCACTTTAATACAATATTTTATTATATGATCAAAGTATAATATATGACATATATTATATATATATATATATATATATATTTATATTTATATATTTATTTGTTTATTTATTAAGTGTATTTTTCTTACAATTAAACAAAATAGGATAAATTTTTTTTCTTTTTCTTTTTCTTTTTTTTCTTTTTCTTCTTTTTTTTCTTTTTTTTCTTTTTGTTTTTTTTTGTTTGTGTTTCTATCATAAGTTCAATAATGCGACATGTATTTTATTTAAATTTTTTATTGTAATGAACTAAATGAAATTGACATATTATTACTATGCATTTTGCATAATAAAGTTGATTGCTTCATTAAGGTTGAATAGTAAAAAAAGCAAAAATGTTTTCTTTTTGAAGCCGTTTTTTACAAATGTGACAGATATAAAAAAAGGAATAAAGAAAAATTTTGTTAATTCCTTTTTTTACGATGGAAGAAAAAATAAAATATCAATAAAATATGCGAATAATGAATTTTATAATATATATAATGAAAATTATGATAGTACAAAATATTATGATAAAAATAAAAATGAAGGGAAAAGTAAGTATTCAAGAAAAAATATGCTTTACATGAACAGTTCAGAAAAAGATAATTTCTTAAATGAGAATATATTAAAAAAGAAATCAAGCGAAAAAGAAATTGAACAAAGTCTTACACCATTAAATATGGATTGGGTAAAAGTAATGAATTTAATATATTCAAGTAATGATATTGATGCAACAACGTTAGCATTTAATGCAGCTATGTCAGCAGTAGAAAAAAAAGGATGTTTAACAACAATGTTAGATTTAATTGGGACAATGAAAAGTAAAAATATCAAACCTGATTTAGTATCGTATAAGCTAGTTTTAAGTTTATGTGATAAATATCATTTGGCAGATACAGCAGAAATATTATTTGAAGAAATGATAGAAAGTGATAAAATTAATCCGAATTATGAAATATATGCAATTATGATAAGTTGTTATGCAAAAACGGGAAATGGATATAAGGCTATTGAAATTTTTGAAAAATTAAGAAATGATCCATTTATTGAAGAAATGAAATCATTGAATATAACAAGTTCTAATGATAATAAAGAAAATTCAAATGATTTACAAACATCTATAATTCATAATGAATTGAAAGAAACTAATAATATTGAAGAAAATAATAATATATATGATGATAAATTTAAACAGATTAGTAATAAAATTAAAAATGTAGAAAATTATTCAGGTAAAATTCAATATAGCGAATATGCTAATGTTATTTTTGCATGTAATATTTCGAATTTATATGAACAAGGAATTAAATATTTTGAAGAATTATTAAAAAGTGGAAAATATATGCCATCCATTTTTGTATTTGAAAATATATTTGATTTATTAAGTAAAAATGGAGATTATGAAAAATCATTAGAATATTATAATAATTTAAAAAATGATCCTAATTTTAAAAAAAATATTAATGTTAATATATTAAATAACATATTAAAAGCTTTAAGTATACATAATAAAATTAATGTAGCTGAAGATATTTGGAATAATGAATTTGATGAATTATTACTTACACCAAATAATTTGTCTTATCAAATACTGTTGAAAATTTATAGTAATATAGATAATTATGAAAAAGCTTTCAAATTATTTAAAGAAATGCAAATCAACAAATTATTAAATAATAAAAATATATTACCATTTATATATACAATTGAATCTACCAAAAATTGTGGGATATATAATTATGCTATATATGTATTAAGAGTTGCTAAACTATTAAATTTTAAATCAAATGATCTACTAATGTTATATAATAATACAATGATATCATGTATTAATTCGAAAAAATATGATGTTATTATATCCTTATATGCTGAATTAATAAATATGCAACAAAAAAATACATCTTTCCAAATCAATATTAATACACTTACTTTTGTTCTTCTAGCTTTTAAAGAATTGAATATGAAACAAGATTTTACTAATCTGAAAAATATTATAATTCAAAGAAATTATAAATTACCCCCACTATGCTCAAAAATATTTAGCGAAACGGAAAATGATTAATCCATAAGTAAAGAAAATAAATTATTCACTGAATAAAGGAATAATATTTATATAAAAATTGTAATAAAGAAATATATAATAAAAGAAATTACATATAAAACATGTGTAAACAAAATGAAGAAATTTCTTTAATTTTTTTTTTTTTTTTTTTTTTTTTTCTTTTTTTTTACGATGGGACTTATCATTAAAGCAAAAAGTAATTCACATAAATAAATAAATAAATATATATATATATATATATATATATATATATATATATTAATATTTAGGTTGATATATTTTATTGGCTTGACACATATTTCATACTACCTAATATATGATCCATATATATTTATATATTTATATATATATATTTTTTATTTTTTTATTGTTTATCTATATTTTTTTCTTCGTTATCATCCTTGTTTTTCTTTTTTTCTTTTTTCCTTTCCTTACTTTCACTACGTTTTTTTAAAAATTTCATTTTCCTGTTTTGTAGTTGAGCTTCATGACATTCGGATTTAAGAAAGTTTAAATCCATTTTTAAATCATTTATTTCTTTTAAAAGTAATGAGTTTTCATTCATCATTTTAATTTTTTCATTTCTAAAAGCTTCTGTCTCTTTATGTAGTTTATCTTTTAAAACTTCAATCATATTTTCTAGATATTCTTTTTGTCTTATATATTCAGAAAAGACATTTTTGGCATCATAATTTTGAACATCATTTACTTTATGAAATTTATTATATAAATTTAGAAATGATGAATTAAATATTTTTTTATCATGTAAATGTAAATAACATTCTTTAATATGATCTTGTAAATTTTTAAGTATTTTCTCATAATTCATTATAGTTTTATTATAATTTAATAAATCATCATGTAAAAATTTTATCTTCATTTTATATTCATTAATTTCAATTTGTAAGTTAACTCTTTTCTTATGATTATTTTCAAAACATTTAGCCATTTCATCTATTTTTTCTCTCATTATTTTTATCTCAGATTCTTTTGGAGACAAATTAGATTCTAAATTTTTTATTTTTTGAGTCAGCACAATTTTTACCTTTTCCAATTCTTCGTTCTTTTTATTTAAATTCATAATTTCGGAATTTTTGGACTCAATTTCTTTTTCTTTTCTAGCGATATTATCTTTAAGGTTGCTTAGGTCCACTTTTAGAGTATCTATATTCTGTATATATAAAAATGAATGAATATATATATATTATATATATGTGTGTGTGTTTTCATATATATATATATATACATATATTTTAACCTCGTGCAATCGTTTAGCAGTAATATTATTTTTAATAAATTTGTCCTTTTCCTCTTGTATATTTTCCTTTAATTCACTTTCTATATGTTCATATAATTTAAACTTTCCCATCAAATCGTATTTATCTTTTTTGAGTTGGTCAATTTCATTTTCATATTTTTTTGTTATCATTAATATTTCTTCATCTACTTCTTCTTCCATTTGTTTAATATATTTCTCTTTTTCTTTTTGTAAATTATCATATTTCATTATACAATTTTGCAGATAATCTTCTTTTTTTTGTACTTGCTCATCTTTTTCTCTTTGCAATTCCTTTAGTTGTATTTGATGTTGATTTTTAAGCTCCAAAATTTCTGTGGTAGAATTTTTTTTATATAAATCAAATTCTTCTTGTACTTTTAAAAATTTCTCTTCACATATTTTATTTGTTAAATAAAATTGAGAATTCAATTGATTTACAAAATAAGTATGTTTCTCTTCTAATTCATATAAAGATTCTTTACATGTATTTTCCATTTTTTCTTTTTCTTTAACTAAACTTTTATTTATTTTCATTAAATTTTTAATTTCTAAATTTTTTTCTTTTTTTAATTTTTTCAATTCATTTTTATAAATAGATTCTTTATTTTTCATTTCTAAATCCATTTGATTTTTAAGATTGTTAATTTTTTTTTCTAGTTCTAAATATTCTTTGTTTTTTTTTTGTACATAAAAAAAATCGATTAATATTTCCTCATTATCTTTTTCTTCTTCATTTAGGGAATAATTAATTTTATTTGATAAATCGTATAGCAAAATATTATTTTGTAATAATTTCATTTGTTCTTTCGATAAATTAACATTTTTATTTTCATTGTTTTTAAATGAATCATTGTTAAAATCTGATAGACAAAGTTCTTTTGGGCTAGTTAAGTGATTATCATGACCACCATCACCATTATGTTCAATATGACTATTAAATAAATCACAGTTATTATCATTATAATTATTATTATTATTTTTCATATTTTCACCACAGTTGTTTAAATTATCATCTCTATTATTATTATAATCATCTTCATTATGCATATGAACATTTTTTTTTTTATTTTCTATTTTATTAATTCTGTCTATATCATCGTTATTTAATATGTCTCTCTTTGTTTTCATATCATCCCCATATATCTCATTTGTATTATTATTATTATTATTATTATTATGGGCATACAAATTGATGGTATCATTTTGATCATGTAGATTGTATATATTACCCTTTGGATATATTTCTTTATTTATATCTACATTATTATTTTTCATATTTTGTGAAAATATAAAAGCATTTTCAACCTTTTCTATCGAAAAGATATATATTGATCCATCCTTTGAACAACTAAAAAGTAATTCCATATTTATATCAAATTTTAAATTAACACAATTTAATATATGACATGGAATTTCTAAATATATTCCAGATAAAGGTAATGTATAAAATCTTATACGTGAAAAATATCCATTGTAATATGTAGCTATAAGAAATTTATTTTTATATAACAAAATTTTATTTATTTTATATTCACATTCTAATACACATTCCATTTTTGAATTACAAAATTGTTTAATAGTTTTGTCATCAGATGATATATATATATTTTTAATTTCATTTGAAGTTAAATTATTTAAGTTTTTATATTCATTATCATACTTTTTCTGTTTTTTATCCAAATTATTACATTCTCCATTAAAATTTTTTTTATTCATATCATCTAAGAATTCTAAATCAATACATAAAAATTTTTTTTCTTTTTGTAATACCTCTATCATTTTATTTCCATTATTATATAATGAATATTCAAAAAAATATCCATCTTGTCCTATAGAAAATATAGAGAAATCATTACTACTCCATATTATATCAGAAATATAATTAACATGAGATTTTAATACATATAAAAGTTCATATGTATATGTTTTATAAATATATATGGTAGATATTTTAGATACTGCCATAAAATTTCCACCATTTGAATATTTACAACAAGAACAATTTTTTAAAAAAAATTCTTTTTTTATTTTCAATTTATTATATAAAATATGGAAAATTCTTAATTTATCTGTAAATGCTACCATTAATAAATGTCCAGAACAATGAATAGATAAATGTAAAGGTTCATTATTAAAGGAATTTTCCAATACTACTTCTTTTTTCCTATAATTAAGAATTCTTATCATATTATCATCATAACATAATATAATTAATGGATGTTTTAAACAAACATCAAAATCGTTAATTTTACTAGATCCAATATTATGTACAACTGTTTCTAGATCGAAATGATCTTCTTCTTTTCCATTCTCATCTCCTGAGAAGTTCCCATTACAGTTCTTGGGAATATAACTAGTACAATTTATCTTATCACAATTATTATTGATTAAATTATTCTCATCACATTCTTTATTTATAGTTTTTAAATCTACCTTCATATTTGTTTTATTTCTTAAACTTTCATAATTTACTTTTTCATTATTTACAAATGGAACTTTCCTTTTAGCCACATCATATCTTTTTATATTCCCATCCTTTTCCAAAAAATATAACATCTTTTCACAAGGAGAAAATAAACAATAACTATTATACAATATATTAAAATTAAAACGTACATAATATTTCAATAAATAACATAAAGACACACTTAAGTCAGGAGATTTTTCATATACATAAATAAAATAATTATCAAATACCGCAAACCCTTTAGTCATACTTATAACCTTTATTATTTCTTGACTACTAACATGTTTATTATATATTTTCAATTTCTCTTTTTTAACATCATAAAAAATTATATAATTATTTTTATTAATAAGTAATAATATACCATCATTTAACCAACAACAATTTGTAAAATTATTATCAATTTTTTCTAGTTTCTTATTTTTCATCACAATATCATCTAAATTTTTATCTACATTGTGATAAAGAAAAATATTTCTAACTTCATAATTAGATAACGTATCATCTATATTATCAATAGAATTGATATTATTATTATTATCATTATTATTAACATTATAATTATCTTTATTTTTTACATCTTCTTTTTTTAGGTCTTTTTTCTTTTTATCATTATCAATAGACACACACACTTCTTTTTTTTCCTTATCATTTATAGTATCTGTATCTATTACATTTTTTAAGACACTTATAGATAATAATGCTATATAAGAAGAATTGTGCGGATTTATACATATTTCACATATGTTACTAAAAAGAGAAAAGGGAAATATTTTGCTAAATATTAATTTCTCTTTTAACCAATCATAACATAAAAATAAACTCTTAGTACTTCCATTAGTTATACAATAAATATATTTATTCTTAGAAGAAAAACATATATTCATTATTCTACTTGCATTGTCAGATATTTCTAAAGTTAATCTTTTTAACAATTTATGTGTACCATTAGAAAAAATAGAAATATATGGCTTGTTTACAGATTTTTCTCCTAACGCAAGTAGTTTTTTATCAATACTAATACCTAAGCACATTATACCATAACTACTTTCATGACTTAATAAAAACTTTTGTTTTTTTTCTACAATGGAATGTAAAACTCCATTTGTACCTACACAGTAAAAAATTGAATTGTCATCTAATATATAAAAGGGATTATATATATTTTTATTTATCCCATATGCATAGATAGCCTTGGTCAGGTATCTCTCTTCTTCTTTTTTTTCAAAAGTATACATTATATAATAATAATAATAATTAGATATATATTTTATTTCTATAAAATGTTAATCAAATGCAATGCACAAAAGGAGCGAATATTAATATGGAAAAAATAAATAAATATATATATATATATATATATATATATATTTAACTTTATATTGTTTTAAAATTATCCTTAATCTCCTTTAATTAAGAAGTGAATAAATTTTTGTCATGTCCTTTTTTTTTTTTTTTTTTTTTAAAAAGTTAATTTTTATGGTTCATACCCCTTTTGTCTACCTTAAAATATTTTAAAAAAATATGAAGAATTTTTTTTATATACCATTAGTATGAGATAAAATAAAATGAAAATAATAATATATTATAAATTATATATATATATATATATTTAAAGTTGTAGTAATAATAAAATTATTATTATTCGAATTTAATTTATTTTTATTATATTATATAATGTCGATTTTATATATTCAAAGGAATTATCTATTTTTCTATATTTATGTATATAGTGGGACCTATGAACTCACACACATTTTCACTTATACATATATATATATGTATATATATATATATATTTTCAATTTAGAACTTTAAAAAAAATTATTTATTTTATATAATATTAGATTTATAATTATAAGATGAATAAATGACACATTTCTATTGACCCTTAAACATCATAAAGAAAATTTTCTCCTTTTCTCTTTTGATATAACAAATTATTATTATTATTAATGTAAAAAATTTATACACATATATATATATATATATATATGAGCATATATTATTATTATCATCATATTTCCATTAGGTTTATATAATAAATTTAAATATATATTATTATTTTTTTATAAATACAATTAATTAATAATATAACATACTCGTCAAATAAAAAAAATAATATATAATATTAAAAATATAATTTTTATTAAAACTTTTTTTTTTTTTTTTTTTTCATTTACCATCTAAATATATTATACGTATATATATATTACATTCGTGACAAAAAAAAAAAAAAAATAGTAAATATAATAAAATAAAACACTTATACATGTATATAAAAGAAAAAAAAAAAAAAAAAAAACAAGTATACTCGTTTAATTTTATACATTTATAAATTATTTATTTATTTATTATTTTTTTTTTTTCTCATATATTTATTTTTCTAAATATGTCGCATTTAAAAAGGTAGTAGCTTATTTATTGATTTCTGCTTTCCCCTTCATAATAATAACATTTCATACTTTTATTCTTTCATTTTTTTTATATTTATTAAAATTCATTGATTAATAATATAAATTCTTTCATTTTAAATTATAATACATAACTGAACATGACAAAAGTATACACATAAGTATATATAATACATATCTATGCATATATATATATATAAATATTCTTTTGAGGGAAATAATTGCTTAATGTAACTTAAAAAGTAATTTATAAAATTTTGTACATTTAATAATGGGCTTCAATACAGAAACAAAAAATAAAAGAAAAAAATAATGTAAATAAGTACGAGAAGGGCAAAGTAATAAAAAAAAAAAAATAAAATAAAATAAAATAATAATTAAAATAAACAAATTGTACAAATATTATTCATCATTAATCAGAATTAATCGTATAATGTTTTTGTAAACATAATATATTTGGTAACAACTTAACAATATAAATATAAGAATATATTTATATATTTAAATATACATATAATAATAATATATTTATATAATAAACTTGAAATGGTCAAGAGTTGGAATGTAAAAGCAAAACTTTTATTCTGGTGTAAATGTACACAGAAGAAGAAAAAAAAATATATATTTTTATAAGAACAATATATACAAGGGAAAAATATATATATATATATATATATATATATATATATATATTATATTTTATTTTTTTTTATATTTTATTTTATTTATTTATTTATTTTTTTTTTTTTTTTTTTGTTATTTTCCTTATTAAAATACCCATTTTAAAGAAATAGGAAATGAATGTTTTATACATTTTCATTGCTGTACTTATTTTAAATGGTATATTAAATATACATGTAAGTAAAAAAAAAACAAGTTTTTTAAATAACACCTGCCCTATTAATAAATATAAAACTATTAATATAAAAAGACATTATAGAAAGGTCCAAAATAGAAATAATAAGTTATATGTATCTTTATTTGATGAATATGATGAGAAATGTATAAAAGCACTTATTATGGCTAGAGAAGTAGCCAAAAATGACAATGAAAGTGAAATATTATTAAAACATCTTCTTATTGCTATTATTAGGATCGATTCTAATTTAGTTCAAAATATTTTAAAGAATTTTAATATCTCATTAACGAATTTTTTAGATAAATTCCACATGGCCATAAATAAAATATCAAAGAGTTATAGTAATAGTAATAATGGTGGTAATAATATTTATGAGCAGTCAAGAAGTGAACAAAATAATATAAATGAACAAGAAAAAAATATATCTTTAACAAATGATCAAATAGATATGAAAAATATTTTAAATGAAGAAGCAGAAAATCAAGTACAGACTCAAAAACAAAACGAAAATGAAAATATAAATGAAAATATAAATGAAAATATAAATGAAAATATAAATGAAAATATAAATGAAAATGAAAAATTATTAAATGATTTTATAAATAAACATTTAAAAGATATGGAAGAAAAAATTAATATATTAAAAAATTTAAATAATGAAGAAGACAATTTATCTTTGGAGGATATGAATAATAAAGATTATACAATTAATGATATATCCAGTAGTAATGATACTACTAAAGAAAATAATAATAATAATAATAATAATAATAATAACGATAGAGTAAATTTTATTAATTTAGACACAAATAATGATAGGGGTAATCCTTCAAATAATATTCCAAATAAGGCATCACAAAATGTACCAAACAATGATATAGATAAAATAAATAATAATAATAATAATAATAATAATAGTACTAATAATAAAACAAATCAAGAAATATTACGTAACCCTAACTTTGATATAAAATTTTCAGAAAATTGTAAATTGGTCCTTCACAATGCTGTTTTAGAAGCAAAGAGAAAAAGGAAAATGTTTGTAAATATTATTGATATATTATTATCTATTATAAATATTGCTCAAGAAAAAAAACATTATGATTTTTTAAAATATCTTGAAGAATTAAATATTAATATTAATGATCTTAAAAACCTTTTATTAAGTTATGATGAAAAGAATTATGATGGTAATAATATATATGATACAAATGCAAATAACACAAATTATAATGCATATAATAGAAATGTCCCATTTAATAATAATAATAATAATATGTCAAATAAAGGATACAATAATCAAAGATTAAATAATATGAATAATAATGAACAAGCAAATCATATTATTAATAGTTTAAATAATGAATATCTAAATAATGGTAGAGATTATAAATACAATGAGGATCATCCTTTTTCTTCAAATAATAAATTTTTAAATCCATCCACTTCTTCTGCTTCTTCCATCTCTTTTATGAAGGATTGTTTAATTGATATGGTACATGAAGCACAAGAAAAAGGAGATGATCATTTCTTTGGTAGGAAAAAAGAAATAAAACGAATAATAGAAATTTTAGGAAGAAAAAAAAAATCTAATCCTTTATTAATTGGAGAAAGTGGTGTTGGAAAAACAGCTATTATAGAATATTTATCATATTTAATATTAAAGGATAATGTACCATATCATTTAAAAAATTGTAGAATATTCCAATTGAATCTTGGTAATATTGTTGCTGGAACAAAATATAGAGGAGAATTTGAAGAAAAAATGAAACATCTCTTATCTAATATGAATAAAAAAAAAAAGAATATTCTTTTTATTGATGAAATTCATGTTATTGTTGGTGCAGGAAGTGGTGAAGGTTCATTAGATGCATCTAATTTATTAAAACCATTTCTTTCTTCAGATAATTTACAATGTATAGGTACCACTACTTTTCAAGAATATTCTAAATTTATAGAAAATGATAAAGCATTGAGAAGACGTTTTAATTGTGTAACTATAAACCCATTTACATCGAAAGAAACATATAGGTTATTAAAAAAAATTAAATATAATTATGAAAAATATCATAATATTTATTATACAGATGATTCATTAAAATCTATAGTTTCCTTAACTGAAGATTATTTACCAACTGCAAATTTTCCAGATAAAGCTATTGACATTTTAGATGAAGCAGGAGTATATCAAAAAATTAAATATGAAAAATTCATGAAACAAAAATTAAGAAATGAACGCTTACGTAAAATAAGGATACATATGAACACCCAAGAAAATAATAATAATAATAATAATAATATTATAACTAATGATGATCAACACATATATAATAATAATAATTATTATAATAACAATGATGTAATAAATCAACAAAAGGAATTTTCAAATGAAGAAGATATAAATAAAATAAATTATGATGATACAAATATAGGAAGAACATACAAACAACAAATGGATAATACAATAAAAAAGGATATAAATGAAAATAATCATATTAAAACAGACATAAACGGAAATATATTAGTTAATAATATAGATTCCTTACAAAATGATACTTATGATGAGACAAGAAACTTAATTGAAAATGTACATATGAAATATGTCACTTCAGATGTTATTGAAAATATTGTGAGTAAAAAATCATCTATAACATATATTAAAAAAAATAAAAAAGAAGAAGAAAAAATATTAAAATTAAAAGAAAAATTAAATAAAATTATTATTGGTCAAGAAAAAGTAATTGATATATTATCCAAATATTTATTTAAAGCTATAACTAATATAAAGGATCCAAATAAACCTATTGGTACTCTTCTATTATGTGGTTCATCTGGTGTAGGAAAAACATTATGTGCTCAAGTTATATCCAAATATCTATTTAATGAAGATAATTTAATAGTTATTAATATGAGTGAATATATAGATAAACATTCAGTTAGTAAATTGTTTGGTAGTTATCCTGGTTATGTAGGATATAAAGAAGGTGGAGAATTAACTGAAAGTGTAAAGAAAAAACCTTTTTCCATAATACTTTTTGATGAAATAGAAAAAGCACATAGTGAAGTATTACATGTCTTATTACAGATATTAGATAATGGTCTTTTAACAGATTCTAAAGGAAATAAAGTTTCATTCAAAAATACATTCATTTTTATGACTACTAATGTTGGATCTGATATAATTACTGATTATTTTAAATTATATAATAACAATTATTCTAACTTGGGTTTTAAATATTATATAAAAAAAAAAAAAAATGCAAATGATATAAATGAATCCAAACAAGAAGAACAATATTTGGTACATGCTTCTAATGGAAATGTAGAAAATGAACAAAAAAAAAAATATATGGATCATACAAAACAAAGTCATGAAAATAATTATGAAAATCTAATCAGTGATACAGATAGGACAGACCAAAAATATAATAATATTACAACTAATAATAATACCTCTCATAATACGAATAATAATAACAATGATCATTTTGAAATTTTTGAAGAAAAATTAAGGACAAATAAATGGTACGATGAATTAAAACCTGATATTGAAGAAGAATTAAAAAAGAAATTTCTTCCTGAGTTTTTAAATAGGATTGATGAAAAAATTATTTTCCGTCAATTTTTAAAAAGAGATATTATTAACATTTTACAAAATATGATTGATGATTTAAAAAAAAGAATTAAAAAAAGAAAAAATATTAATTTAATTATTGATAAAAATGTTATCAATTATATTTGTAGTGATGAAAATAATATATATGATATGAATTTTGGTGCAAGGTCTATTAGAAGAGCTTTATATAAATATATAGAAGATCCAATTGCAGCTTTCCTAATTTCAAATATTCATGAACCTAATGATTCTATATGTGTACAATTAACTAATGACAATAAAATTAAGGTACAATTAATTAAAGCACCAGTTCAACAACTTTCATCTTAAAACTGGAAAAAAAAAAAAACAAAAAAAAAATAAAATTTAATCCTTATGAACTATATAAAGAATTCCGCATAATGAACAATAGGAAAAAATAACAACATAAACGCATATATACATATATATATATATATTATATTCGCTACCTTCAATTTTAAAATACCTTTTTCATAATATGTCATACATCGTATTTAATGATAAAATACAATTTCAATATTGTTAAAATATGCGATATTATTTATAAGAACACCCATTTGTGTTCTTAAAATCTTCAATTCCATTATTTTTTTAAATATTATATATTATTTTTACTTTTTTCTTTTATTTTCTGTTTTCAATTTTTCGCACCCTTTTTTAGTTAAAACATTTTAAATTTGTCATTTCCCCCCATTTTTTTTTTTTTTTTTTTTTTTTTTTTTTGAATATTCATAATTTATAATAATATATTATATTTATTTATTTATTTTTCTTTAAACTCTTCAAAATAATTAAAAAAAAAATTTGAAAAATATTAAAGATATATAATTTTGTGTTTATTATATATAAAATAAAAGAATGAGCACATTTTTATTATATATGGTAATTGGGATAATATGAAACGTTTCTTTTATTTTTATTTTTATTTTCTTAAATAATTTTTCATATACTTTTCTTTTTTTTTGTTAATTAAAGAAAAATAGAGAATCAACATTGTAATTCATTTGTATAATTTATTTATAAATTATTAAAATATACATTATTCATATAATTTTATTATTATTATTTTTTTTTTTTTAATTTTTTAGAATATCATATAAAGGAATACGAAGAAATATTAATATTTAAAAAATTAAGGAGGTTTTATATAAATTAGAAATATACCCTTTTAAAATGAATATAATATAAATATTGAAATATATATATATATGAAGATTTGTTTTTTTGGTATTTTTTTTTAAGGTTATACATTTGTTAATTAACAATACAGTTGTTGAATATATATATATATATATATTTAATATATAATTATAATATATTTTTATTTTTATTATTTTTTATATTTTCAGATTTTATTTTATATTTTCATATATATTTTTTTTTATCCAATCGTATTATTATTTAAAGATGAGTGGGAAATTGGAAGATATTGGGGAACTCGTTTTATTGATAGGAGATTTTCATTCTCCTATTCGTAATTTAGGACTTCCTGATTGTTTTAAGGAACTTTTAAAGACAGATAAAATAAAACATGTTTTATGTACAGGAAATGTAGGATGTAATGAGAATTTGGAATTACTTAAAAATATTGCTGACTCGGTACATATAACAAAAGGTGATATGGATGATAATTTTGATTTCCCAGAAGATATTACATTATGTATAGGAGATTTTAAAATATCTTTAATTCATGGACATCAAATAATTCCATGGGGAGATATGAATGCTCTTTTGCAATGGCAAAAAAAATATGATAGTGATATTATTATAAGTGGACATACACATAAAAATTCTGTTGTTCAATATGAGGGCAAATATTTTATTAACCCTGGATCAGTTACAGGAGCTTTTCAACCATGGTTATCTGAACCTACTCCAACTTTTATATTAATGGCTGTTGCAAAAAGTAATATTGTTTTATATGTATATGAAGAAAAAAATGGAAAAACAAATGTGGAAATGAGTGAACTACATAAGTGAACACTTTTATATAATATATATATATATATATATATATATAAGTACATTTTATTTTTATTCTTTTTTATTTGTTAATATATGTATATATATATATATATATATATATATATATATATATATATATATATATATTTTTACTTCAAACTAATTTTAATTAAAATTTTTATATTAAAACATCCAATATATTTTTTTAAAATAATATATTCATTTTCCAACTTCTCTTTTACACATCATTTATATAAATTTAAAAAAATAAAAATAAAATAATACTACTAATAAAAGTATATAGTTATAATTATTTATTATGCATAATTTGAAAGCAGGGTTTTCTCACATATTTTAATTATAAGAGAATATATATTATTAATTTTTATTATAGAAAAACGACATAAGAATTATAAAACCTCATAAATACATCCATAAAAAATGTAATCAAATTATTTGTCATCAACAATATAAAACTATGGTTTATAACAAATATTATATTAATCAAAAGAGTACCACCATATATTTTTTCGTAGCAAGGAAAAACATACTAAGATTTAAATGACATAATTTTTATAATATTATTATGGTATTATATACATATACATAGTGACAAATATGATGTTATTTATAAATGAAAAAATAAATTAAATTATTTTATGTTATCATATATATGATTTCCTTAATTATATATATATATATATATATATATATATATATGATATAAGGTTATCCTAAATTGTTTTTATATATACTTTTGATTTTTTTTTTTTTTTTTTTCTTTTTTAATTTATATATAAGAATATAGAAATATATACATATGTATATATATATTTTATTTATTTAAAAAAAAAAAAAAAAAAAAAAAAAAAGAAGAAGAAAAAAAAAGTAAAAAAAAAAGAAAAAGAAAACAAAATGTAAACAATTTATATATGGAAAAGACAAATATTAAGCTGGATAGTATGCATTTTGATTGGTATCTTGAGGATATGGAGTATAGCGCGAAAATTTTTCTACTTGTTGTTCAACGTCATTAGTTAATTCTGTTTCATGTAAAGCTGGGGAGACATGATTTACTTCTGGTTCGAAATAATATGACCATAAGGAAACTGCACCTAAGGCAAGCCATAATAATAAATTAGAGTAGCATCCGGAATTGCAAAATATTACAAAAATTTCTAAAATATTAAAAAAAAAAAAAAAAAAGGATATATGCATTTCATAGAATAAAAACAAAATATATTATTCTTTTCAATTATATATATTTTATTTTGTTTTATTCTTTTTGATATACCTGTTAATCCTGCAAAAACAAACATCACACCATTTATATATGCATGTAAATCTCCTGCTCCCTCATCATGATATACTTCTAATAAGTATGCAGCTAATCCGTATAATAAACAGGAAAAAGCATGAACCAAACGTACAAATATGAAAAATACCCATTCACTTCCACCTTCATTAAAATGAACATACCATTTTCTTGTATAAAATTTAGATATGTATAAATAAAAAATAAATTGTAATGTTGCACTTATTGTGTCCAAAAAGGAAGCTAATCTTAAAATTTTGGATCCAGCTCTATATCCTCTTGCCCAACTAAAAAATATATATATATATATATGCATTTATTTTTAAATCAGAAAATTTATTTTTTTAATATATCATTAAATTGTGATACATTATTTATTTTTTCATAAGATATATGGTGCTCATCAAATATTGCACCAAAGAAAAAGAAAAAAAAAAAAAGTATTCTTTTACAAAATTTTTCATAAGAACTAATTATATATTTTATTAAATTATAACTTGTTTATTTTATAATTTCCCTTTTCTTTATTTTTTTTTTTGTTCTTACCATGTATCATCCGCAAGGAGAACTTGAAAGGACATAATAAAGATTGCCCCTATTAAATAGACACCTGTCCATAGGGTTATTGAATTTCTGAAGGTTTGATCTAGTCTATATTCATCATTTATATTTTTTAAATCATAGCTAAATAATCCTTTTCCTCCATTTGACCAATAAGACATAAATAAAAAGGTCAATGCAATAAATTCTAAAAAAAAACCAATTCTTAATGTTGTTCCAAAAAAACCGCTAATTTGAAAACATGGACCTCGGTTGGTATGACAGTTATCGTCAAGACCGTCTTGTCTAGTTGTAAACCACATCTTGATTTAATATAAATAATATAACAAAAAAAAAAATAAGTAAATAAAATAATAATATATTAAATATGGAAGACTTTATTATATAAATATAAATATATATATATTTGTTTATATGAAAAAAATATATATTAAAAAAAATAAAATAATAAGAAAATAAAAATTCCAAGTTCAGAGGCAATTTTATAAGATCTTATTATTTTTCAATATATATATTAAAATATACCCTTAAGTATTAAAACATATATATGTATAATGCTATATATTTATATTAATGTATTTATATATTTTTTTAATTATTATTATGCTTTATTATATTTCCTTTCATATTATATTTTAGTAGGAATAATAAATCAATTATTAATTCTGTCTAAATCTTTATCACAAAAAAAATAAAATAAATTAATGGAGAAATATTATAATATATATATATGATAAAAAAATTCACATTTATAAATCAGATGTTGAATACACTTCCTTTTTTTCTTTTACTTTTTTTTTATTTCTATTATCCTATTCCTCCTTTTTTTCTTTTTTCTTTTGTTTTATTTATTTTTAATTTATTTATATAATATCATGTCAATTTTTATTTACTTATTTTTTTTTATTTGTATAATATAAATATAGATAAATACGTATCATTTCATATATATATATATATATATATTTATACTATGGGTAAATATTTAAAAAAAAAAAAAAAAAAAATTTAAAAGTTGTGCAATATTTATTTTTTTTATAACAATGACAAAAGGTTATTTTTAAAATTAGAATTATATTTCACATTTATATAAATATAAGACTTTACATTTTTAAAATCATTGAAGTAATTAAAATAAATGTGTGTTTCATATGAATATTTATATATATATATATATATGTATATTTTATATATATAATACTAGCAATAACTAAAAAGCATATAAATATATTATATATATATATGTGTATATATATTATAAATAACTATTCCATATATAATATTTATATATACATAATATGTAAATAAAATCTTATTTTTATATTATTTTCCATACAACAAGATAATTTTTTTTTTTTTTTTTTAACTGCACATAATAATAAAAATATCAATATATAAAATAAAAGAATTAAAAAAATAAAATAAAAAAAAAAAAAAAAAAAATCCAAAACACTATAAATATTTATTTGATATAATATAAACATACGCTTTAAAATATATATATTATATATATATATATATAATTTTTAATTTTCCTTTTTTTTTTTTTTTTTTTCCTAATATATTATATATATATATACATATATGTAACTTAAATATTTATTAAACGCCATATATATATATATATATTAAAAGTTAACAACAGGCATAGAAATATTGTATTATTATATATAAATAAAATGAAAATAACGATGCTTCTGAATGATTTACAATTATAAAATAATATATGTATAAATAATTAAATTATTCCTCTTTTCCACATTACTTTTGTGTGTGTGTTATATGGAAAAAATAATATATATATATATATATATATATATATATATAATACATAAATATTATTATATATATAATCCTTTTTTTTTTTTTTTTTTCTATTTATGCGGAAATAAGTGCACACATAGATATATGTATTTTTCTTTTTTTTTTAAATTTTATTTAAAATATATAAATTCTGTTAAAAGTACAAATATTATTGTGCCTTTTTTTTCTTCTTTTTTATGCATACATATATTATATATTAAATAAATTAATATATATATATATATATATTTATTTATTTATTAATTCCTTTTTATGTATAATTGATATTTATATCTTATTATTAATAATTAATATTAATAAATCATTTTTTTTTATTGCTCATATATGCGAAAAGATTATGTGTATATATATATTTTTTAAATCACACTTTATTATTATAAAAAATTTAATTATATAATTGTTCTATATTTTTTTAATGATCCATATGAACATAGGATGGTATTTTACAAAAATAATTTCTTTCTTTCTTTCTTCCTTTTTTTTTTTTTTTTTATTTTTAATATTATTGTCTCAAGCACCCATAAGCATATGTGTATCTTATATTTTTTTATGCCTATATATTATATATATTTTTTTTTAATTGATGTTGTATTTTTTTTTCTTTTTTTCTTAATATATGGTATTATTTAAAGCATATATTATTAACTTCAAATATAGCTTATAGTAAAATATTTTTCTCATTTAAGAAAAAGGAAAATATAAATAACTTAAGGTTCCTTTTGAAATTATTATCCTTATTTCAAGAAAAATATTATATATATAAATATGTATATATTATTTAATAAATGCGAGTAGTACAAATGTATTATTTTTCATTAAAATAAAGCATCCTTGATAATATATATATATATATATATATATACTTTGTTATGTGTAAATACCTTTAAATTAATGTTATAATTGATATATAAACAAAAAAATATTTTATTAAACTTTCTAAATCTCAAATAATGACATATATATATATATATATATGTGTTAATTTATTTATGAACACATGATAAGATTTATTTTAAAAAAATTTTTATTCTTTAATAATTTAAAATATCTCTTATGTGTATACATAAAGGACCAATTTAACTTCCTGTTATCCCTTTAATTTTATATATCCATAATATTGAATACTTTTAGTTTTTAATGAAAATTTTATTTTCCTAAACAATTTAATATTCAAAAGTATAATATACTGATTAAATACTATCCTTTAATCAGTCATAGCTTTATTATATAATCAAAATATAAATAAATAAAATACTACACCTTCTGTTCAGGCATATGATCATTCTTCCACACATATATATTTCCAATGAAAAAAAATTAAATTAAATTTATTGTTCAGCTAGCTATTTTATTATTTGAATCGAAAAAATAAAATATCTTAATATATATATTTATATATATGCATATTTTAATATTTGTTTATTTTTTTTATAAAGAGGAATCAAAATGATAATTTTCTATGTTTTTTTATAAAATAGAAATTCAAAGGTCATTTAATTCTTCATATTTTTAGTAAAAATATAAAAGGTAAAAATATTCATAAAAAAAAAATTAAATAAATAAATTATAAATCTACCAAGAATATATTTTTTATAAAAAAATAAAATATACATATATATATATATATATATATATATATATATATATATATACATATATATATTATTTGAAATGTTATTTATCTATACAAATGGAGATTTAATGTGAAGAGTAAGAAAAATATTTTGTTAATATGGAAAAATCAAAAAGGTACATAAGCCTCATTAAGATGATGGAAAGGAAAAAATTTGAGAAGTATAGATTAAAACAAATAATGGATAATATATATAAAGGAAAAATAATTGAAATAAATAAAATGAAAAATATTCCTACTGAAATAAGAAGAGAATTAAAAAATATATTTCATAATAATATTTTAAGTATAAAACCGATCAAAGAATTAAAATATGATAGAGCATATAAAGTATTATTTCAGTGTAAAGATAATGAAAAGATTGAAGCAACATCATTAGATTTTGGTTCACATAAATCTTTATGTATATCCAGCCAAATAGGTTGTTCTTTTGGATGTAAATTTTGTGCTACCGGTCAAATCGGTATAAAAAGACAATTAGATATAGATGAAATAACTGACCAACTTTTATATTTTCAATCAAAAGGAGTTGATATAAAAAATATATCTTTTATGGGTATGGGAGAACCTTTAGCTAATCCTTATGTTTTTGATTCAATACAATTTTTTAATGATAATAACTTATTTTCTATATCTAATAGACGTATTAATATATCTACTGTTGGTCTCTTACCAGGAATTAAAAAATTAAATAACTTTTTCCCTCAAGTTAATCTAGCATTCTCATTGCATTCTCCATTTACCGAAGAAAGAGATCAACTTGTGCCTATTAATAAATTGTTCCCGTTTAATGAAGTTTTTGATTTATTAGATGAAAGAATAGCAAAAACTGGTAGAAGAGTTTGGATAAGTTATATTTTAATTAAAAATCTTAATGACTCGAAAGATCATGCGGAGGCTTTGTCTGATCATATTTGTAAAAGACCAAATAACATAAGATATTTATATAATGTATGTTTAATACCTTATAATAAAGGTAATATAATTTATAATATATCATTTGAATATATATATATATATATATATTTACTAATAAAAAAAAATAAGATATATAAATATATTGTGTTTCACACTCTATTTAAATAAATAGGCATAGATGACATGTTATAAAAAAATGCCAACATATATATATATATATATATACATAACATTTTTTTATATTTATGTTATCTTTTTAATGTATTTTCCACATTTCATTTCAGCCAAAAATGTTGACGAAAATTTTCACCGTTTGGACGAAGCTGAAAAAATCCTTCAATTTGAAGTAAGAAAAGTTTTTTTTTTTTTTTTTTTTTTTTTGTTATTTTCTTTTACTATTGCATATTTTTATTATTAAGAAAAAACAAAAATATACATGTATATATTACTTGCCTTTATTTTTATAGAAAATATTAAAGAAAAATGGAATTTCCTTTTTTTACAGGTTTGAAATATATACATATATATATGCAATGTACTTATATGTCTTTCATTTTAGTTAAATCTATTTTTTATAATTTCATGATTCTTTATATTATCAAAATTTTGTATGATATAAATAACAGAAATTTTTTTTTTTCAAGATTAATATTTCTTTTTTATTTAAAATGTATTCTAAGCTTGTTTTTGTTTATAAATGTTATATTCTCTTAATTATTTTTTATTTTTCTCTTTTTAGAAATTCATTTGGATACTCAATTGACGCTGCCTGTGGTCAATTGTATGCTGGTGAGATTTATAAGAATATAGTTTTTTTTTTTTTTTTTTTTTTTTTTTTTTTTTTTTAATATACTTATACTGAGAATATATTATTTTTATATTTTACCTTTTGTAGATTATGAACCGAAAAAAAAGAAAGAAAAAATTGAATCTAAAAATGTATCTTTATTATTATAAAAGAGAAATTTATATTTTACAAGAACAAATATAGTTATTCATACAACATGATACATTATTTTATAGTTATTCATTTTTTTATATTCATATTAAAAATATATATATATATATATATATTTTTTCTTTTTTGTATTTTTTTTGTAAATTCTTATTATATTTTAAATATTACTTTATTTTATTATTATACATTTTTTTCCATTGTTCTATTATTTTAAAATATCAACCAAAAACATTATTAAGACAAATTAATTTTATAATGTATATACACACAATGTGTCTTATATATGTTACTTTTCTATAACAACATTTAGGAGTAAATATTCCTAAAATATTTTAATATATGTATTTTATACATGTTTGTCTGTTTTTTTTTTTTTTTTTATATTTTCTTTAATATTGCCTTTATAATGATATATGTACTTATTTTTAACATAGGCGATATATTCATTAAAAAATTTTAAATAGACACTTCCTATATATATGTATATATATTTGTAGGAATATAACATTTTAAAGATGTATAATATAACATAAAAAAAGAAAATAGAAAACTCTTATAGACTTGGAAATATATAATATCTAAAAGAATAAAATACAAAATAAGAACCTATATTAAATATATATATATATATATATATATATATATATATATGTATATAAAGTTATAAATTTTTTTTATCTTTTCATATAATATATAATAAATATTAATATACATGTGTGTTGACATGTACAATGATAAAATTTAAAGATATCATTATCTTCATTAATATTTATATATTAATTTTAAATGCATATTGTAAAGAATGGTGTAAAGCCACATTTGAATATGGTAAGTCTGATTATGCTGAATGTATAAGTGAAGGAGATAGTATTAGTAGATATATGATAGAGACTATTCCAGTTTTATCTAAAGATGTAGATTTATATAGTAATGTTTCTTTAGTTCTTTCGAATGGTTATGGTTCTAAAACAAAGGAAATAATTATAGGTAATGAAAATGAAGGTTTATTAAATAAGATTTTTACAGTTCGTTCAGATATAGGAAATCCTGAATATATACATATAAAATTAAATTCACAAAATAAAAATTGGAAATGTAAAAAAATTACTGTTTGGAAAGATTATAAATATTGGGTTTTTGATTGTATTGGTTTATTAAATGATAAGAAACCAGAGAGCACCTACTTTTTATCAGGAAATAAAATATATATAGCTTATGTACAAACAGGTAAAGATATTGAAGCAGCTACAACTGGTACTATTGAAATTATTTTATTAGGTAATAATAAACGAAGTAATACTAAAGTATTACATGAAGGATTTAGTGCTGGAGGTTTAAAAAAAATAAAATTTCAAGCATCTGATGTAGGGGATCTAGAAGATATTATTTTAATTAATAATTCATTAAATGATCCTTGGTATTGTGATTTTGTTAAAATAAAATCTGATAATAACAACAAAATTTATATTTTTAATGTAAAGAGTTGGATAGGTGCTCCTTACGATAAAAATGTAAAGGTTAATATAAAATCAGATACTATCGAAGGAACTTCTAAAGATATAGATTGTCATATACGTGCTATAGATTTAATTAATACAAATAATATAAATAAATTATTACAAAACAAAGTACAAATTTTTAAAGTCAGATGTCCACAAAATTGTCAAAATTCTGAATTTGCTATTATTGAAGGATCATCTATACATCCATCATCTACATCTATTTGTGCAGCAGCTATACATGATGGTTCTATATCACCTAGTGGTGGTGAAATTATTGTTACCGTAGCAAGTGAATTAAATCATTATTATGCAATAAAAGAGAAAATATTCAACGAAATGGAAGCTCTTGATTTTAGTACTAAAGCAGATGAAAAAAATTTTACTTTTTTTACATATCATCTAGATTCTATAGATGATATAATTAGTAATGTGCGTATTGTAGATTCGTTTGGAAAATTATCATCCTTAGGAAGATTAGAAATACGTTTAAAAAATAAAAATAGTTGGGGTACCGTTTGTGTAAAGGGACCAAATTTTCAATTTAATGATGATGCAGCTAAAAGAGCTTGTAAGGATTTAGGTTTTCCTAATGGTATTCATATCAAAGAAAATTGTTCAAATTTAAATGGACAAAATTATTGTGCTGGCTATAAATATCCATTTGCTTCATCAGGTATTTTATGTACAGGTAATGAAAAAGATATAACAAAATGTAATGCTGATGATTTTTCACATTGTGTAGATCATCATGATGATGTTATAGTTCAATGTTTACATTACTCATCAAATGAATTAATAAATGATGGAGCTATTAGACTTGTAGATATTAATGGAGCACCTTCAAATAATGGTATAGGAAGATTACAAATATATTATCATGGTGTCTTCGGATCTGTTTGTTCAGAAGGATGGGTTAAAGAAGCCGAAAATATTGTATGTCATGAATTAGGTTATAGTGGATTAAAAGGGAATGGTTTTTCTCATCATTCGTGCACAGATATATCTGGCGAAAATTTATGTGGGCCAGATACTGAAAAAATAAATGCTGTTAATATTAAATGTAAAGGTGATGAAAAATTATTAAGAAATTGCCCTCATGAAACACATGATGATATCTATTGTTCTCATGATGAAGATGTTATTGTTGGATGTATTGGAGATGATAATAATTCATATGGAGGAGAACAAAATAAAAAACATTTAATAAATTTGGAAAAGAAAAAATTTCATCCAAAGATAGAATTAACATGTTTTGATAAAATGTTATCCAAATCCAATCTAAGTATTGCTACAACAGGAGATGTGTTTTTAGCTAGTTGTCCTGAAAAATGTGATGAAGAAATAGGAATAGTTAAAGGAACATTTTTATATACATATGATTCTCCTATATGTAAATCGGCAATTCATTCAGGTGTACTACCAAATAACATAGCAGAAGATATAGTATTATCAATTGCCCATACACATAACAATTTTATAGGAACGAAAAGAAATAATATAGAATCTCATGATTTTAAAGGTATATCTAAAAGTTTTACCATTAGTATACCAACTCTGTCTCTTTTAAGAGAAGAGAGAAAAAGTAATCCAAAATCTGAAGATGAAATGATAAATAAAAAAGAAATAGATATTACATATGATCATTCATTTTTTTATAATAAAATAAATCATCATATAACTAGTTCTATGAAACCAACATTTCAATGGATTGCTCCTACAGGATTTGTTGGATTTAATGGGAAAGAAAATGATTACATAGATTGTACAAATTTGCCTAATGAAAAATATATTAAAAGTTTATCAAATTTTACATTTATTGTATATTTTACTTTAAGTGGAGGAGAAGGAACATGGAGAACTATTTTATCTCATAGTTTATGTGAAGGTATATCTATATCTATTAATGAAGATAATGAATTAATCATAGAACAAAATTGTAATCCACATTTACTTAAAAGTAAATTTAAGCCCAAGTTTGGACAAACGTATCACATATCAGTAGTGTTCAATAAAATCAATAAAACATTATATTTATATATAAACGGCAAAAAAGTAATAACAGAAAAAAATACCTATAACTTTACATTAAGTGGTGATTTAATGATAGGAAGATCTAATCAAACAACGAAGGATTATTTTATAGGTAATATACATTTAGTAGAAATATATAAATATACACTATCAGAACAAGAAATAAAAGAATCATTAAATTCATCCTTATCATTAGAATATCTAAATATGAATATACTAGAACATATGTCAAATACAAAAAAAGATAAAAAAAAAAAACAAAAAAACAAAAAAGGAGTACAAAAAACTATTGATGGACGTGATTGTATTACACCATGTAAATCAAAAAATATGATAAATAAAGATTTACAAATAAATACTCAACAAATTAATTTAAAATGTCAAGATAATTTACTTTCGGAGCAATTTAATGGAAAAATAGGATCTCAATTTTTAGTTAGTTGTATAGAAAATTGTACTAAATCAAAATATTTTATTAAAGGAAGCAATAATTATTATACCCCTGATTCATCAATATGTAAAGCAGCCATACATGCAGGAATATATAAACCAAATATAAGAAATAAAAATAATAATTTTGTTATTAGAATTGTAGAAGGATTATTAGAATATAAATCTTCTAGAGGACATTTTGGTATTGTTAGTAAATCAGAAAAACAATCACAATTAAGATCTTTTTCAGTTGTTTCCGAAAATGAAGGAAATATTTTTACATGTTCTACTAATGGTCAATTTATATTAAATTTATCAGTAGGAGAAAAAATAACTATTAATTGCCCATCAAATTGCAATATAATAAAAGATAAAATTTATGGAACCAATATTTATAGTCCTATATCAGTACTATGTAAAGCTGCAATACATTCAGGCGCTTTATCGAATCAAGGTGGGATAGTAGAAATTATTGTAGGAACAGGACAAGAAGAATTTAAAGGTTCCACACAAAATAATGTAGAATCATTTTCTTCAAATAATCATAGTAGATCAATAACATTTAACAAACATATGGAATTATAAAACACGATGTATTCTATTATATATATTTTACACACATATTTTCTTTTTATGATTTATTATATATTCAAATG
>LT969563.1:203291-218013 GCA_900097035.1 Plasmodium blacklocki (nom. inval.)
TTATTATTTCTATCAAAGCTAATTGTGTTGACTCCACTGCTAAACCTGAAGTGGTATTTGCATCCGAAATGGAAAAATTAAAAAAAGAAAATTGTAAACCCAAAGAAAAATTAACCCTCGAGCCTTTCCATCGTCATCATGCTATAGTTTTGGGTATGTATCGATAAAAATGAATCTTAAAATTACATACATAAATAAAAGCTGAAATGTGGAAAATACATTATATATATATATATATATATATATATATATATACATAATTTATACAGAATAATTTTATTTATATGGATCCATTACAACTAATTAAATGTTAGACATATAAATAGATATGTGTGAACACCTTTTTATTTTTTATATTTATTATATGTATAATAATTTCATGTGTATAATTAATGATATATGGAAGAAAATATATAAACCATATTATATATTTATATATTTCTTTTTTCTTTTTTAACTTATATATTTTATGTTATTACTTGTTTTTGGTTTTTTTATAATGTTAAATTAATTTGGATCATTTTTATTTTCATGATTTATTTCTAATTAAATCTTTTATATGAATAATTTTTAGTTATTCGTAAAAAATTAAGTATTATATATATTATTTTATTAATTTTTTTTTTTTTTTTTTTTACATATATATATATATATATTATTATTATTATTTGCTTAATTGTTTAAAAAAAAAAAAAAGACATATATAATTATTTTATATTTTTTATTATTCCATTGATATATATATATATATATATATATATATATATATGCATATGGTTTCCTGTTGGTAAGCTTATATTATATATAATAAATATACATTTAAAGCCTTGCATAATATAATAAAGTAAATAATTTTTTTTTTTTTTTTTTTAAAACAAATTCTAAAATTTTAAGACGAAAAATAAACATTTTAAAATAAACAATTTCTTTTCTTTATCAAATTATTATAAAATAATAATATATTAATTCGAATATTTATTTTATGATATATATATATATTAAATTAAAAATTTATTAACCAAAAAAAAAAAAAAAAAAAAAAATTATAAAAATTAAATTATCAAAAATTAAAATTAGAAGAACAAAAAAAAATAATAATAGCACAAAAAAAAAAAAAAAAAAAAAAAAAAAAAAAAAAAAAAAAATTTTAACAATATAACAATATAAAATAAAAAATAATCATTATATATACATATAACTAATAGTTATATATTAACCATTAATTCGTACAAAAATATATATATTATCTTTATTCTATTTAGATAATTTTGTTCGGTTGAATTTCTATGATAAATTAGGTACAACATTATTATATGTGTAATATGTTATTCATAAACAAATATGAATACATATACATACATACATACATATATATATATATATATATTATAATTTCTTTAAAAATTTGTTTGATATAATATTCGATGTTAAAACTACTAACATAAGAAAAATAATGACTAGTGTAATTCTACAGCACCACGTTACCTGAGAATGTTTCTTCATAACTTTTTTAATTTCCACATTTACCTCTTTAACATTGTCTTGCGTTTTTTCTGTTTGTTCATGTAAATTTAAGATGATTTCATTTTGCTCTTCAGCTTTTTGCGTTAATATAACAGTATTAGCTCCTATTTTATCTATGACTTCACCGATTTTTAAAATATCTTCGTTAAATTGCTTGTCTCTTTCTTTCCATCTATTTATTACTACTAGGTCATCTTCATCATGAGATATATCGCTCGTGTCCTTTTCTAAAAAAAGAAACGAATATATAATACATTCACATGTATATTAGTTTATATAGATATTAAATTATTCATGGAGATGATATACGAATTTAAATTCTTCTATTTCCCTTGCCAACACATATACATATATATATATATATATATATATACATATATACATATTTTTTTTTTCTTACTATTTAATTTAGGCTTATTCTTAATATCATTAAAATTCACTACATAGGTATTTTTAATTTCATCATAATTACTTAATTTTTTACATTCATACATTTGTCTTTTCAATAATTCAAATGTTTCATTTTTATCTAATAATTCTTCTTTTGTAAAATTATATTTTTGTTTTAGTTGTTTATTTAATATATCTTCTAATTTTATAAAATATGTTTCTACGTTTTTCATATTGTTATATATAATATTTCCTCTTTTAATAACTTCCATATTGTTTCCATGAATTTTCTGCATACTTTCTTTTTCTCTTATACATTTTCTAGTTTCATCTAATATATTTAAAATGTGTAATTTTAAATCATTATACGGATCTACCGATTTCTTTATATCTTCATTTTTTTCATCTGATATTTGAGTTTTGTTTTTCAAGTCTTCTAATTTGTTCTTTATATTTTTTAACTCACTGTTATCACGTTTTTCATCATATTCCTCCTTCTTCTTATATTTGGCCATTATTAAAATCTATACACATATAACAGACTATTAACATATATACATATATAATATATATATATATTTATATATATGGAACGCATAATATAATAATTATAGTTTTAAAATATAATAAAAATTATAATATACAATAATGTGTTATATTCAAATAAAAATTAGTATGTCATAATATTATTATTTCATATATTATGCAACCCGCTTTTCTTTTTCAAATAATATATATATATATATATATATATATATATAACATGCAAAGTTCAAAAAAAAAAATTAAAAAAAAAAGAAAAATTAATATGCATAAACCAATATTTTTTTTTCACCCACTAACACAAAATTAAAAGAATATATATAAATAGGGACCAACAAAAAAATAAAATAAAATATGATGTTACAGTTTATAATATTTCTTTTCTTCTTTTTTTTTTTTTTTTTAATTTGTTTTTCTACATATAAGAAGAATTATACATATTTGTATACTTTTTAATAATCAATATATTATAGAAAAGAAAAATAAAATGAAAGAAATGAATATAATATTAAAAAAAAATTTCAAATGAATCACCTCCCCCCTAAAATAAAAAAAAAAAAAAAATAAAAATCACAGCTAACCATGTATTATATAATATATATATAATAATGTTATGTTTGTATATTTTATGTGAAAACAAAAAAATTTTTATACATTATTTTACATAAAATAAAATAAATATGGTATATATAAAATATCAGTAAAAAAGGACATTTACAAATATATGTTATATATATATATATATATATATATATATAATACATACAAATATGAATTAATAATAATATACAAATATATATATAATATATGTATAGATCATATATTAATAATATTATTAGTACCCCCGAAAAAAAAAAATTACATTTCAAATTAATTTTATTTTTTTGTATACAAAAATTGAGTCCAACATAAAATTATTTAATTAAAAAAATATACAAACATTTTATACGAATTTATTATTTATTTATATTTATATTTATATTCCCCGCCGTATTTTACAATAATTATTTTCTCTAATATTATATTATATATATATATATATATATATATTATATATTATAGAATTTAGTTAAATTATGAAATATTTTTATAATATTATATATTTATATTATGTTAATTTAAAGATATTTTACTTTATGTAAATAGAAAAAAATATAAAGTATATCTCCAAATATAAGGTTTATATTTTTTTTAATTTTTTTTAAATTATGAGCTTTTATATATTGAAACATTTTTTTATTCCTTTTTTTAAAAAATGACAAGCTAGAAAAAATATATTTTTATCTGAATTTTCTGTTAAAGAAAATATCCCATTATACATTAATTGGAAAAAATGAAAATATAAAAAATAAAATAATACAAAAAAAAAAAAAAAAACAAAAAAAAAAAAAAAAAATGTATGATGAGTTATAAGGAATATGTTAACTTTTATATGATATCAAAATAAAAGTGAAGCAATATTTTTCCCCATAATATTTCAAACATTTAACCTGTATATTTTTATAATTGTAACATTGCAGAAAATGATTTATTAGAGTTAGCTTATTTTCATTTCTTTTCTTTTCTGTATTTTTTTATATATACTTAATTGTGTAAACATTTTCCTTATTTATATGTTCATAATTTTAGACTATATTAAAAACGAAAAAAAAAAAAAAATAACCATACCTATATATATTTTTTTTTCTTTTTTTTTTTTTTTTATTTGTGTTACATTATATATATTTTTATATATTATTTTCTTTACCTATTATATGTTTTTACAATTCATATAGCTTATATTAAAGTCTATTACATTATATACAACTGTTTTTATATTTTTCTTTATAGGAAGATTATAATATGAATATATTTATTTTCATTCAGCGCAGATTAAATTAAAATGAGTTATATAATATTTATTTTTGTATGAATATGTATATGTAAATGAATATATATTATATATATATATGTTGAATAATATATTATTAGATTAATGGACATATATATATATATATATATATATATATATATATATGTATATTTGTATATGTATATATTTTATATGTTAATTCTGTAATAGTTTATCTATTTAATCTCTTGAGTAAATATACTTTTAATATGTATATATATTTTACATTTGGATAATTAAAAATAACAAAATTTAATAAGTTAAATTTAAATTTTTTTTTTTTTTTTTTTTTCTTATTTTTTTATTTCAGTTTATAAAAAAAAATTAAAAATAAAATATAATGGATAAAAATAATAATACAGATAATGCAACAACATGTGCACCTACTGAAAAAAAAGACTCATATCAAAATGAATTAAACAATAAAGAGGTGTATAATTATTATTATTATAATAATCTAAATGATGGAATGAGTAATAATAGAATAGGATATAATAATATACCTTGTGAAAATAATTATGATGGTAATAGAAATATTCAAAATTATTATAACTATAATTATCCTTATATAAATAATAAAGATCATGTTGCATATGGTACCCCAGGGCAATATATGATGAATTATAATTATATGGATACAGGATATTATCATATTAATAATAATAATAATATGTTTAATAATACTTTAAATTCTTTTGTTAATAAAACGGGAGATGTTATTTCTCCATATATTGCTCATAATATTCATCCAAATTCTCAGTTAGCAATGAAATATAAATTAAGTGGTAATATGTCAACGAATAATTCTTTTCATCCATCAAATACAAATTATACAAATGACGAAAAAAAAAATTGTCTAGAAATGACTAATACCACAACATATAATGTTAATACATTGTTAAGAAATAATATTTTATCGTCAGAATATTTTAAATCATTAATCCCAATAAAAACATTTAAAGAAGTAGTTGATGAAATTCATTCTTATGCTGATCATGTAGAACCATATTGTATTGGAAGTAATAGAGCACCATCAACTCTTTTTTGTTGTCTTTATAAGTTTTTTACAATGCACTTATCTGAAAAGCAGGTAAGTCACAAATCACCTTCAAGGTTTTAATATATATATATATATATATATATATTTATATTTATATTTTATATTTGTATTTTTTTTTTTTTTTTTTTTTTTTTTTTTTTCTTAGCTAAAATGTTTAATTGAAAATAAAGACTCATGTTATATAAGGGCCTGCGGATTTTTATATTTGAGATATGTCCATTCCCCAGCCAATGTAAAAAAAAAAAAAAAAAAAAATACATAAACATAAAATGTATATAACAAATGCACATATATGTAAATAAATATGTACATAAATTTATGAACTTATATATAAAACATGATGTGCCATATTATTAATTTAATTTAATTTTTTTTTATTTTTTGAATTTTAGCTATGGATGTGGTTTGAACCATATCTATTGGAAGAAGATGAATTTTCTATTTCATCTGACAAAAGGAGGAAAGTAACAATAGGAGAGTATGTACAAAGTTTATTATCAGATGATAAATATTTTAATACAGGTATATTCATCATTATAATATAAACATATATAATTATAGATACAAATATTTGTTTACACATTTTGTTAGTATTATTTTATAGTATAATATTAAAATATAATTACATAAAATATGGATCCTTTGTCCTAATATTTTATTATTATTATTTTTATTTTTTTTTTTATAGTTTTACCAAGATTACCTATAAAGATTAAGAATCAATACGGAGCACGTTTAATGATTATAGATGACCATAGGAGACGATTAAAAAAGAATAAGGAAAATATTTCAAAATTTTTAAAGGGGGAGCCTGTTTTAGCTTATATAAAGTAAAATTTTACTGAAATATTTTATATCCACATATATATATATATATATATATATATGCATATATTTATATATTTATATATTTTATTATTTTTTAGCGGAGAGTGGGAAAAAGGTGAAATAGGAGGTATCGTAAATCACGGAAAGGATAAATTTTTTGTACGCCTAAGAGAAATTGATGGCAACGAAAAGCTAGTTAATATCGGATACGTAAAATTAGAAGCAAAAGATTTACATAAGGAAAAAGATATACAAAAACATAAGAGCAGAGAAAGAAGTACTAGTATAAGTGAAAGGAAAAGAAGACGAAGAAGAAGAAGTAGTAGCAGTAAAAGCAATAGTAGAAGAAAATCAAGACATAGTAGGAGTAGTAGTAGAAGAAAAAGGAAAAGGAGACAAAGGGATGAAAGTCGAAGTAGTAGTAGAACAAGACGAAGGAGTCATAATCGTAATCATAAGAGAAGTTCTAGTTATGAAAAAGATTATAGTATTGATAAATATTCAAGTCGTAGTCATAGTAGAAGTAGAAGAAGAAAACATAGTAGTAAACATTCATCATATCATAAATCACATAATAACCATCGAGATATGTCATTAAATAAATATAATAGACCATCAGAAGAAGATGAGTCATATAAAAGTAAAAAAAGAAGAAATGTATCTATGTCTAGATCTTCATCGAATAGTACAAGATATAGAAGAGAAAAACATGAGAAAACAGAAGATGAATTAATTAGTAGATTTAAAAAATTGGAAAGTCAAAAAGCTCTGGCAACAGGAAAAGATTATGCACGTAGACCAACATCATATAAATCTTCTCTTTCGTTGAAAGTAGATAACATACCTATAAGAAGAAGATCAAGATCAAGATCTCCTAGAAGAATTGATAATAGGGTAGTAGTACAAGTGGTACATACAGATAATACAAATAATGATAATAATACCTCAGAAAATATGAAACTTAAAGAATTAATTAAGAAATATAATAAAGATGATAAAAATGATGAAATTAAAATTAATAATTCAAACCTAGAAGAAATGGATATTATGACATTAGGTTGATATCCAAATAATATAATATTACACATATAAATAAATATAAATATATATACACATATATTTATTTATAATTTTTTCATACGATAAACAATTATTTTATTCTATCATATATCTTTTTCTTTTTTTTAGTATAACAACATTTTTTATTATAAACATGTAAATAAGTACATATACATATATATATATATATATATTTATTTATTTATTTATTTTATTTATATCTTTATGTGATTAGTAGAATTTATATGAGATAGTTAACATATACCAGTGTATATTATAATAAATTTATTTTACAAACACTTACAAGAAGAAACATAAATATATAAATAATATTCTTACTAATTATAAAATTATAAATTAATAAATAAATATATTTATTGTGAGGTGTTTAATATATATTATTTTATTCAATATTATTTAATTTTTCAAATATATTTTATGGTCATATAGACATATGTATAAAATATATAGATAATATGCACAAAAAAAAAAAAAAAAAAAAAAAGATAAAGTAAAATAAAAAGGAAATTATTTTAAATAAGAATAAGATATATAACAAAAAAAAAAATATAAAAAAATATAAAAAAATAAAAAAAAATATAAAAAAATAAAAAAAAATAAAAAAAAATAAAACAAAATAAATGTATAATGAATTGTTATAAAATATAAAATTTTATTATAAGACACTCTCTTCTTGTATAATAACATTTTAAACAGAACATCTTAATTATTACAATTTGTGGAAAAAATCCATTTTGTTAAAATGAACAAATAGAGAAAATAAAAACAATTTTGAGAATTAATATAATTGTTAATAATATATATATATATATATGTGTGTATGTATGTATGTATCTATATTAATAGGACATGCCTATAAATAAAAAAACATTTTTTTTTTTTTTTTTTGTACATTCACCCTCATTTATTGCTCTAAAAATATTTATATTTGTTCACTTTTTAAGACTTGTTAATTTTACATTTTCATTTTTCCATTATTTCTTGCCAGTTTAATCATATGCATATCCTTGAGTAGGTTATTAATTTTTTCATAATATATATTTTTCAAATTTGTCCATTTTTCTTTCCTTCCATATTCCATTTTATCATAAGAAAAATTATCATTATACAATTTGTCTTTACTTTTATAAACATTTTTATGGTTAATATGATTATTCATATAACAATTAAAATTTGCATTACATGTGTCGTAATCATTATATTGATAAACCTTTTCCTCATTTTTATTTCTAACCAAATGATTATTATTATTCTGATGGTTGATATATTTTATATCTGTTTCATCTTTTTTCTCTATATTATTATCAAAAATATTTAAAATGTTAATTTTTCTTCTTTTTCCATTTTCTTCCAAGTTAAATAAATTGAATCCTCTAACATTTATGTCGTCTTTTTCATCGTCCACATTTTTTATATTCGATTGATAGTCGTAAATATTTGATGTCAAGCATTCTTTTTTTAATTCGTTATTAAATTCACATTCTATTTTTGCTTTTTTTCTGTTATAAAATTTATCATTATGAAGAAAATATCTTTTCATTTTACTTAAAAAGGAAAAAAAATAAAAATATATATGTATATATATATATATATATATATATATTATATATGATTATATTTTTCTTCACTTTAACAAATATATATAATATTCCAAGAAGCATTTAATATCATCATATTATAATGAGTATATTATTATATAATTATAAATATATTTTCTTTTTTTTAATTATGTTGATTCTTACAAGATACATATATACATCATATACTTAAATGTATTGCGATGAAAATATAAAACTATATATTCAGCAAATGTTTATATATATATATATATATATATATATATATATATATAAAATATATATATATAAATATAATATTATTATATATTCATAATATTATGTATACAATATTAAATATAACGAATTATGAAAATAAAAATATAACTATATTATATATGTTATATATAAAAAAAATAAAATAAAATAATAAAATAATGGATATATTTATTTATCATCTTGTGGGCTTACGCATATTCATATAAATACAATTTCATATATATATTTTTATATACATATATAATAAGAATATCCCAAAAAATATATATATAACATATATATATATATATATATATATATTATAACTATATTATTTTATGTATATAACAAGATTTTTTTTTTTTTTTTTTCAAGAAGCTTATAATTTTAACAAATATTTAAACATATTAAGAATAATATAATGTTTTAATATATTTATTCATTTTAATTAAATCCATATATATTTTACTTTTCATATTATTTGTGTATGAAAAAAAAAAAAAGAAAAGAAAAGAAAAGAAACAAACATATTTATATAAATATAAGCATATTTTTTATTTCTTTTTTTTTTTTTTTTTTTTTTTTTTTTTAATCTATATTATATTTCCAAGTTAATATAATTATATTAATGTTATATATGGAAGTTGTTATTTTGTTATAATAGAAACTTTAAACAATTTTATTTCTATATATAAGCTTTTTCTTCTTTATTATAATTATATGCAGTATAATAATTAAATGAATTATTTGTTAAAAATATTTAATTAAATAAAAATATATAAAAATATGAAAAAATAATTTACCGTTTTGTGGTTTATATAATTAAAATAATATTTCTTCTTTTAGACACTTTTGTAATATATATATATATTAAATTTTTGTTATCTCATATTTATATAAATATAATTAATAATGAGACTTTTAACACATAATTTTTTAAAATGGTTCGTTCAAGAAGAAAAGACAATTTATAAATAATATAATATATATATATATATATATATATATATATATATATATATATGTGTATATATTATATGTATGTACTTATATGATATTTCTAAAATTTAATTATATATACATATTATTATTTTATTTAAAAAATGTTCATATATATTTATTAATTTTAATAGCAATGAAACACAATGCACAGGAGGTTATCCGCTAACAATAAAATTAGATATGGATTCTCAAGATAATATAAAAATATTAGATCAAGATATAAATGTAGAATTTGTAAAAAATGTATTGTCAAAAGTTGATTACGATGTTTTATATAACACAGCTAAGCAGGTATTTCTTTGTAATATGAATATATAATTTTTTTTTTTTAATAAATGTAAATACATTTACATGAATTATTTTACTTATTTATGAACTGTAATATGGTTAATTTTTTATGTATGAAACGACAAAATGTTATATGCACATATATATATATATATATATATATATATATATATATATATATATATGTATGTATATGTTTATATCTGTTTTATTTTTAGTTTGGTATAAAATTACTAGCTAGTTATTCTAGTGATCACCTAGAAGATGAAGAATTTTTAAATTCCGTTCATCATGCCCTTTTTAAGGTATTTAAATAAATAAATAAATATACATATATATATATATATATATATATATATATATATATATATATATGTATATATGTTTATACATTTTGATGTATATATCAAAAATAATGTCATGTCATTTGTATTTATGTAGGTTCATATAATGGAAGGGTCTTTGGTATGTCCTAAATGTAACATTTCTTTTCCAATAAAAGATGGTAATTTTTTTTTTTTTTTTTTTTACTTCATATATTTATACAACTCTAATAAATGAATTTTTATTTAAACGTAAATTTATGTTTTTATTATGTGTGTACATATAAAGATATATATTAATATAAGTATAAAAATATTTATTCAAATATATAATAATATATATATATATATATATTTCCTTTTTTAATATTAGGAATCCCCAACATGTTAACTGGAAACGAAAAATAAAAAAACAAAAAAACAAAAAAATAAAGAGTAAAGAATGAAAAAGAATAAATGGATATGCATTTAATATTTCAAGGGCATTTAATATAATAATTAACATTTGGATATTCCACAATTATTGTTGACTGTTCATTTTCAAGAAAGTGTATTTTAGGTTCATGATTTATATGATTATCATTTGAATTTAATACATTATTTTGATGATTACTTTCAATGGGAATAATATTTTGATATATATGACAATTTTTTTTATTAGAATAAATATCATAACTTGATAGTTGAAAATCATAGTTTATATTTTGTTTTTCCATATTATTAATATATTTTTTACAAGAACTATCTTTTTTATTGCTTATATATTCTTTTGGGATATCTTGATCATGTATATGTATTTTTTTTTTTTTAATTTTATCATTTTTAAATAAATAATAATTAATATTATCATTCATTTTGTTTTCATGTATTATATCATTATTAATTTTTTTTTTTTTTTTTTTGTCCAAATGAGATACCTTATTTTTAATTATTTCTACATGTTTCGTATCATTTATATCTTTATTTTCATTATTAAAATTTTTCATACTTTTATTTTTTTTCTTTTCATCTTTTAATTTTTTACATTTACAATTTAATATAATTTTTTTAATTACATTTTGTGAAGAATCATTCAATTGTGTATTTGCATTTATCAAGTGCAAATTAAATTTCCCTTGAATTTCTTGATTTTTAAGAAAATCATTAATATTAATTTTACTTGAACTTTCTAGTGAATTACATTTATTATATATTTGTGAATTATCATCATTGTGATCATAATAGCATTTTTTTTTTTTTTTTTGTTTATACTTATTTTGATTTGTCACATTTTTTTCTTCTTTATCGTTTATCCATAAATATTTCTTGTTATCATTTGAACAAGTGGAACCTTCAAGTGGTGCATACATTTTTCTAATATCTGGTTTAATCAAGTTTATATTTTTGTTTGTACTATTATTTGAAGAATTATGTAAATATATTGTCTGCTTATTATTATTATTATTATTATTATTATTAATATTATTAATATTATTACTATTATGCGACTTTTGATTTGGGGATATCATTATGTCATCTGATATATTTGATATATTTGATATATTTGATTTATTTGATTTATTTGATATATTTGATATATTTAATATATTTGATTTATTTGATTTATTTGATTTATTTGATTTATTTGATTTATTTGATTTATTTGATATATCAAATATATATTTTTTATTATTTATTATCATATTATCTTCTTTATGTTTTATCCTTTTTTCAGAGTCATCTTCTATATTTTCTGTATCGATGATCGATATGATGTTTTTATCATACTTACGGTCTTTTAATGATTTATCATTTCCCTGTATTTTTTCATAATTTTTAAAATGTATTTCCTCAGAATTAACACTTTTTACTAGTTGAATTTTATTATGTAACTTATCCATATTCAACTTTTCATTTTTTTTTTGTTTTCTCCTAATATTTAGAATATCCATGTGTTTCATATTTTCTTTAATTAATTGTTCTCTTTTTTCATTTTCATCATTTAATATATCAATCTTATCTATAATTTCAGGATGTTTTGGAATTTTCTTTTTCATTGAAGAATATTTTTCTTTTACATTTTGAGAATATGAATTCATTTGTTTCGTTATATCATTATTAATTTTAAAATTATATATTTGATTACATTTTATTATTCCATGTTTTATAACCTTTTTACAAACAAAATTTTTTCTTTTCTTTTTTATATTATGTTCATTATTTATATTATATTTTGGTAAAAATTTTCCTTTTAAATATAATTGTTCCGGATGATTAAGATTTTCTGTTATCTTCAAATTCTTATTAGAAATAATATTATTTTCTGGTATTTTATTAAGAGGAACCAAAATTGATGAATCTTTTTTTATTTCAGTTTTATCTTTATGATTCATTTGATATGTATCAGTTAAATTTAAATGATTTTCAGATAATTCATAATCAGTATAATTCTTAGAACAATTTTGTGTAGTACAATTTTTAAATAAATTAATAAATGATTGTGATTTCTTATTATCTGTTGATTTATAAATATGGTTTTTTGTTCTTAAATTAACATGTGAATTATATCTTCTTAAATTCTTATTATCAACTTTTTTTTCATTACATATACTTTTATTTTTTATATAAGAAAAAAATTTAGAAAAAATATTTTCCTTTTTTTTTTCATCATTTATCTTTTCTTCTTTTATCTTTCTTGAGAAATATTTTTTTTTACCTGACTTTTTTATTTGACTAAAATTTTCATTAGTTATATAATTAATATGTACAATGTGTGGATATATTTTTTCCTGACATATTTGGACTTTATTTTTTTTGTTGTTATTATTCTGTTTCTTGAATATAGTGCTAGCAAAAAGATTCAAATTATGATATCCATCATTTGTATTTGAATCTATATTATATTTATTTAAATTTTCAATCTTATTACAATCAATTTTATTTTTAATTTCATTTTCTATTTTATTCATAGTTTGTATATTACTTGTTTCATTTATGTTTTCTATATGATCTTTATTTTCATACTCACATTTGTTAATATTAACACAAGCAATTCCTTCCTTTTTACATACACTAACATTAGATTTTAATAGATTTATTTTTCTATTATCATTTTTTATAGGATATTTATTTGTAACATAATTCTCTATTTGTCCATTTGGTGTCTCATTCAGAGAATACTCTTTTCTCATTTCATCATTTTTGTTTATTCTCCATTCACTTCTATACATTGGACAAGAAATAGTTTTTAATTTATGTGGATCATTTTCATCATTCTTTTCTTTTATAATAATAGCTGTTGAACTATTCAATGAACCTTTTTTTCCCTTATCACAACAAATACATGAAAAGTTATTATGATTATCCATTTTGATATTTTTAATATTAGGAGGAATATCATTAAAAATTACCTTCTCATTCTGATTATTTACTTTTTTTTGATTTTTTTCATTTTCAATATTTTTTTTATTATAAGGATAACATGAATGAACAACAGAATTACAACTAGTCGATAAACTATTTACATTTTTGACTATAGGATTAATATTATTTTTTTTATTAAAAACAATGGGATCGTTTTTAATCATTTCATCATTATTTCCATCTAACTCTTTAAAGTTACAGATCTTCTTTTCTTCTTTTTTTTCTTTTACATTTTTTAAAATTATTTCCATAAATTTCGATGACTTGGATTTTATTAGATTTTTATAAAATATTGTATTTTCATGACTTTTTTCCTTTTTACATTTTATAATTTTTTTTTTATTATTTTGTTCTGATAACATTTTTAATTCTTCCTTAAGAGCATTGATTTCCTCATCTTGTAAAATTAAAAAACTTTTCAACTGTTCATTTTCTATATCTTCTTTTTTTAACAATTCTTTTAATTTTAGCATTTTTTCTTCAAGTTCAATAAGTTTCGATTCATATTTTGTAACATTCAATTGTTTTGTGATTTGATATATTTTATGCTTCCTATTGTTTTCCATGGTGCTCGTTT
>LT969563.1:234550-267050 GCA_900097035.1 Plasmodium blacklocki (nom. inval.)
TATTATTTTGATGTGTTACATAAGGATGTAATAAAAATAATAAATTTTAGAAAACTTGTAATATAATTAAGTAAATTTTGTTATGATGAAGAATAAAAAATAAAGAATATAAGAAATTGCATTTGAAATATAACCTTCATTAATATGCACACATATATGTGTGTATTCTATTTAATTATTTTAAAGGGGACCTTTTTATTATAACTTTATACAAATTGAGTAAATAATATATTTTTTTTATAAGTTATATATTCATATGTTCCATAAATTTAATAATTGCCCTAATATTCTTTATTCTTAAGATTTTATAAAAGACCAAAAGATAAAATAAGCATACACATGGCTAGTTTCGTAGGCTAGCTATAAAATTAAAAAGGTGTATGAAAAAAAAAAAAAAAATTTGTTTACATGTTCAGGTAAAAAATAAAAAAATATATATAATACATATATACATACATATATATATATATATATATTAATTTATTTTATCAGTTGAAATATAATTAATTTAACTTTATTAAAATATTTATATTACCATAAGTATTATTATTTCACATAAAAATATACATATTTTAAAAATATGGAAAATATATTATGAAATAAAAAAGAATCAAGGAAAATAATTATAATGTTAAATAAAAAAATTATGAATCATTTGATATTTCACGTTCATGTCTATATATACATAAGGTATTATATATATTATATATATATATCTTTATATATATTAATATGTGATATAAATTTATAATAAAAATATCTATATTTAGGAATTCGTTAATATATATTTTTATTTATACAAAAAATGAAACAAAATAAAAATTAATATATGAGAAAAATGATTTATAATTTTTTTTTTCTTTTACATTTTAACTATAATTTATTCATATTTCTCGTAATTTTTATTGTTTTCATTAAAGAAGAATAATGAACTAGCTGACTTAATATATATATATATATATATATATAATATTTATAATTTTGCTAATATATTCATTTGACATTTTTTTTTTTTTTTTTTTTTTTTCACATTTAAATAGATATTATAATAATACTTTAACAGAATATAAATATTATTATTATTTATTTTTTTCTCGTTATATTTTGAAGTTTTTTTCAAACAAAAAAAAAAAATGCGTGCTATAAAAATTATATATATTAAGAAATTATAATAATATAAGTTTACCTATATAAAATAAATAAGGCCTTTTCTTTATATATTATATATATATATATATATAATACTATTATATATATATATACATATAAACATATAATAATAAATATATATAATTGCATATTATATATATATGAATGCTAAGTTCATTGAGAATTTGATTAAAGAAAAAAAAAAAAAAGGTTCATCCTAATATTTATACAATATTATTTTTATTTGAATGATTTTGTTATTCTATAGAAAACTTAAGAAGTTCTCTAAAAATTTAATTTTTCTATAAAATAAAACAATACTAATTATTTTAATAGTAACTATAAATGGTATTGCACTTTATATATAAGTATTAGAAAAATTAGTATAATTAAAAAAGTAAGTCAAATTTATATATATATATATATATAATATTTTCTATAATATTATATTTTTTTGCATATTCCATTTATAAAACAATACAAACATTATATATATATATATATTATATAATTATGTATATATTTTTTTAAGATCTTTTTAATGTGTCAATATATTTTAATTATAATTATATATATATATATTATTTTTATTGTAATCGTTTGATTGTACTTGTTAAAAAATTAAATTGCAATAAAAACTTATGTGTATATATATATTTTATTATTATTATCATTTTTTCTCCCTATTTATATATATTCATGGAAAACTGAAAAAAAAAATCACATATATAAATATATATATATATATATATATATATATATATATATATATATATATATATATATATTATATGAAAGAGTCAAAACAATATTATTTAGGATATTGAATAATGTACTTTTTATATAATATAAAGAAATTAAAAAACAGAGAACTACGAGAATTTTTTTTTTTATAATTTATAATGAATTATATATATATATATATATATAATTAATATATATTTATAATAATTCTAAATATTATGATATTATATATATATATTATATTATTTTTACTTTTTATGGATTTTTTTTTTTTTTTTCTTTTTACAATTAGTTAATTAGTATCAATTTTTATTTTTTTTTTAATAGCATATATTTTTTTGTAATATATTATAATAATAAATTATATGTTATATTATTTGTGTTATTTTAAAAAAAGAGTAATATATAATAATTTGTAGAGAGAATTCTTTTTTTTTTATACACATAAAACTAATAAGAATCCACTTCCTCCCCCTCAAAAAAAAAATAAAATAATAAATAAATAAATATATATATATATATATATTATAATTATATATATTTTTTTTTTTGAACAAATATATTGAACCAAATGGTTATTACAGTAACAGAAGATGATTTTAAACATGGCTTTATCAAAAGCAATTCAACATTTGATGGGTTAAACCTTAACGATTCAAAGAAGAAGAAAAAAATGCAAAAGGGATTTCAAATACTATATATACTTCTTTTTTGTAGTGTAATGTGTGGTATATTTTATTATGTGTATGAAAATATATGGCTTCAAAGATATAATGAAATGAATAAAATTTTAAAAAATTCAAAGCACTTAACTATTGGATTTAAAGTTCAAAATGCCCATGATAGAATTTTGAAAACTATAAAAACACACAAATTAAAAAATTATATTAAAGAAACCGTAAAATTTCTTAACTCAGGACTTACGAAAACAAATTATTTAGGTAGTTCAAATGATAATATCGAATTAGTAGATTTCCAAAATATAATGTTTTATGGTGATGCAGAAGTTGGTGATAACCAACAACCATTTACATTTATCCTTGATACAGGTTCAGCTAATTTATGGGTCCCAAGTGTTAAATGTACAACTGTAGGATGTTTAACAAAACATCTTTATGATTCATCCAAATCAAGAACTTATGAAAAAGATGGAACCAAAGTAGAAATGACTTATGTTTCTGGAACTGTAAGTGGATTTTTCAGTAAAGATTTAGTAACCATTGGTAATTTATCTCTTCCATATAAATTTATTGAAGTAGTAGATACTAATGGATTCGAACCAACTTATTCTGCTGCAACATTTGACGGTATCCTTGGTTTAGGATGGAAAGATTTATCAATAGGTTCAGTAGATCCATTTGTTGTTGAATTGAAAAACCAAAACAAAATTGAAAATGCTCTTTTCACTTTTTACTTACCTGTACATGATAAACATACAGGATTCTTAACCATTGGTGGTATTGAAGAAAAATTTTATGATGGATCATTAACTTACGAAAAATTAAACCACGATTTATATTGGCAAATAACTTTAGATGCACAAGTTGGAAATATAAAATTAGAAAAAGCCAACTGTATTATAGATAGTGGTACAAGTGCTATTACTGTGCCAACTGACTTTTTAAGTAGAATGTTGGAGAATATAGATGTTATGAAAATCCCATTTTTACCTTTTTATGTAACTCTATGTAACAACGATATATTACCAACCTTCGAATTCAGTTCAGAAAATGGTAAATACACATTAGAACCTGAATACTATCTTCAACACATAGAAGATGTTGGTCCTGGATTATGTATGCTTAATATCATAGGATTAGATTTTCCAGTGCCAACCTTTATTTTAGGTGACTCATACATGAGAAAATATTTTACCGTCTTTGATTATGATAATCACAGTGTTGGTATTGCTCTTGCTAAAAAGAATTTATAAAAATAAAATTTTGAAAACCTAAGGAAAACATATTTACATAATATAAGTATAATTATATATTCCATCTTTTTTATATATGAATATAAGAAAACATATTTTATCCTTAATGAACCATTTTATAGAACTTTAAATAATTAAAAAATATTTTTTATTTTTTTATTTATTTTAATTTTTTTTTTAATTTTTTTTTTAATTTTTTTTTTTTTTTACATTCGCCGTATTCTTGTAAAAGCATATAATGAAAATATAAACATTTCATTAAGATTTTATAATTTTTTATATTTAATTTTTTTTTATTTTTTTCATAGTATTAATTAATATATATATATATATATATATATATATATATATTAGTTATATTTGTGAAATATGTTTTCTTTAATAACCTAACACAAGAGTGAGTTCATAAAAATTTATATTTTTTCATACATATATATATATATGTATTTTTCCAATGTTGGTTCATATTTTTTCTTTTTTCCACTTGAAAATATTTGACTTATTATATTTTATATTATATATAAATAATAAAAAAAAAATAAATAATAAATATAATAATAAATAAAATGATAAATTTGATAGCTACACATTTTAAAAATTTTAGGGAACAAAAAAAAAAAAAAAAAAAAAATTGTTAAAATTAATAATGTATTAAAAATAAAAATTGTATACATATATATATATATATATATATATATATATATATATATATATTTTTTGGATGTCTACTATTTTATTTTTTCTATTAATACATTATTTTCTTCTAATATGTTTTCATTTAAATATATTTATAAATTTTTTTAATTAAATATAATATAAACACATGTTTACACATAAATTAACCTATACATAATAACGATTATTTAAATAATATTAAATTTGCACATCTGATATATTATATATATATATATATATATATATATATATATATATATATATATTTTTAAATAATTATATTTTTTTATAAAATAAACTATACCCTTATATATTTGACGATAATATTTATTATATTCATACAAAATATTGAATTTTCTTTAATAATTTATGCTAAGATAAATATAAATAAAGATTTTTTTAAAAAAAAAATATTATTTTTCATTTTCTAAAAAACACACACTCCTGTTATTTTATATATTTAGAAATAATTCCTTTTGAAAAACAATTCGAATGTAATACTTAACATTTATATAAATACCACTTTACACAACACCAACATAAAAAAAAATAAAAGAAATAAATGTATACGAACAAATACGATATATTATTTTTGATACATTCATTATTATTATTATTTTATAATTTTAGTTTATTTAAGATTTTTCTTATGTCAGTAAAAGGAATAAGTTCAATATCATATATCATTTAAAAAAAAAAAAGAAAAAGAAAAGGAAATTTATATAAGGGATCCATAAAAATATTCTTATACAATAAAATTATTAATTATGTATATATATATATATATATATATATATATATTTATATATTTATTCTAATTTTTTCTTTTTTCTTATTTCATATGTAAATAATTTATTTTAAATATTTATTTATTTATTTATTTATTTATAATCTTGTTCAATTATATTATTTTATTTATTTATTTTTACTTTTTTGGCATAATATTTAATAGAGGGTTAAAAGAAAATAATCGCTAAATATATATTTAATAATATTTTTATATAAATAAAAAAGAATTAAAATGGGCTCTACCAAAATATATTATATGTATAAATATTTATATAGTTATTACATATATCAAAAAAAATAATATTTTTTTTTTTTACATATTAATACTACTCATATACGATATATAAAAATTATATGACTTGATAAAAGGCCTAATAAATATATAGAAGTATATGTTAACATATCTTTTAAAAGTTACATGCTAATAACAAAAATAATATAATAACATAATATATATATGTATTATATATATATATATATATATATATATAATATAATATTATGTATAATAAAAGTTTCATTTACTTCTTATTCAACAAAAAATTTTATATGTTTAAAAATATTCAATTGTAATATTTATATACTATACTAAGAAACATATTATAATTTTAATATCATAGTATAATTCTAAAAAGATTATTTTAAAATTATTAAGTTTTTTCCTTAGTATAAATTATTCTACTATAAAATAAAAATACATAAATATTATATTTTATATATATATAAATTTTTTTTTTTTATATGTGTTACTGTTATTGTATGTATAATAATAAAATATATTTTATCTTTATATTTAATATATATATATATTATATTTTATATGTAGCGTACATTTTTCAATTTTCATTTTATCTAATCAATATTAATATAGTAAATAAATAAAAAATAATATATTTTATATATATAATATATATTATTTATTAATTTTTCAAAGTTCTCCTTTTTATTTAATTCCCCCCTAAAAGAAAGATAAAAAAAAAAAAAAAAAAAATTATACATATGTTTATATATTATTTTATATATAATAAAATATATACCTAATAGAATTATTATATGTAGTATATTTTATTATATTATATTATAATTATATATCTATATATTTATATATTTTCGGAAGCTGTAAAAATAAAAGTTAAAGGCAATATAATATATATTATTAAATTGTATATTTGAAAAAAAGTAAAAAAAAAAAAAAAAATATTTCTGTATATATTTATGAATATATAATTTTTTTTTTTTTTTCTTTTATAAGAAAATGAATTTAACAATTAAAGAAGAAGATTTTACCAACACCTTCATGAAAAATGAAGAATCATTTTACACGTATAGAGTAACTAAAGTAAAAAGATGGAATGTTAAAAGAGTATTTCATATATTATATGTGATAGTTTTCATATTTTTGGCAGGAGCTTTTTCTTATTATATTTTTGAAAATGTACTTTATGAAAAAAACAGGAAAATTAATCACATAATTAAAACTTCTAAATATTCAACTGTAGGATTTAATATTGAAAATTCTTATGATAGACTTATGAAAACAATTAAAGAACATGAATTAAAAAATTACATAAAAGAATCAATAAAACTTTTTAATAAAGGAATACCAAAAAAAAATTATTTAGGTAGTGAGTTTGATAATATCGAATTAAAAGATTTAGCAAATGTATTATCTTTTGGAGAAGCAAAACTTGGAGATAATGATCAAAAATTTAATTTTTTATTCCATACAGCTTCATCTAATATATGGGTACCAAGTATAAAATGTACTTCAGAGTCTTGTGAAAATAAAAATCATTATGATTCATCTAAATCAAAAACATATGAAAAAGATGATACAGCTGTTAAATTGACAAGTAAAGCTGGTACCATAAGTGGAATCTTTAGTAAAGATTTAGTAACAATTGGTAAATTATCAGTTCCATATAAATTTATTGAAATGACTGATATTTCTGGATTTGAACCCTTTTATTCTGAATCAGACTTTGATGGTGTTTTCGGTTTAGGATGGAAAGATTTATCCATAGGTTCTATAGATCCATATGTTGTAGAATTGAAAACTCAAAATAAAATTGATCAAGCCGTTTATTCTATTTATTTACCACCACAAGATAAAAATAAAGGTTATTTAACTATAGGAGGTATTGATGAAAGATTCTTTGATGGACCATTGACATATGAAAAATTAAACAGCGATTTAATGTGGCAAGCTGATTTTGATGTACATTATGGTAATGTATCATCCAAAAAAGCTAATGTTATTTTAGATAGTTCTATTAGTGTTATAACTGTACCAACCGATTTTTTTAATCAATTCGTAGAATTTGCAAGTGTTTTCAAAGTTCCATTTTTATCTTTGTATGTAACTACCTGTACTAATAGTAAATTACCAACACTTGAATACCGTTCTCCAAATAAAGTGTATACTTTAGAACCTAAAGAATACCTTGAACCATTAGAAAATATAGTTTCAGCATTATGTATGCTTAACATTGTACCTGTTGATTTAGAAAAAAATACCTTTGTTTTAGGAGACCCATTTATGAGAAAATATTTTACCGTTTATGATTACGATAATCACACTGTTGGATTTGCTTTAGCCAAAAATTTATAAAGAAAAAAAAATAAAAAAAAAATATATATATATGAAGGTTAATTAAAATAATATGGTTTTAGACATCTTATATTTGAATATATTAATACAAAAATAAAATAAAATAAAATAAAAATAAAGCATGTCTATAATATATATTTTAATTTATATGTATATATTAATATATATATATATATATGTGTGGTGGTGTTTTATTATATTGCATTTATTTTATAACACATTTATATTTTATATATTTTTTATACTTTTTCTAATTATTTTTTTTTTTTTGATTCATATATGTATGATATTTATGATTGGTTCATCTCCATGTTCTTTTTATTTTATATTTTTTTTTTCATAGCTTTAAAGAAAAAAAAATTTAAGTAATACATATATATTAACTAAATGAACAAAAAAAATTAAATATATCAACATTTATTTAATATTTTCCCAAGCTGTTACCTTTTCTGTTGTTTGTTTTTTTTGAAAAATATATATCATATATTATATATTTATTATATATATATATATATATATTATATATAATGTAATATAATTTATTCACTACCCGTGTACTTAATTATTAAAAAGTGTAATAATAAAAATATATATATATATATATATATATATATTTAGAATGTTACATTACATTATTTATTTATTTTATGTAAAAACAAAATTGTAGTTTTAAATATATTTATTAAAGAGTAAAAATTTAATTTGCAAAATATATATATATATATATATATATATATATAAAAGTTAAAAGAAAAAAATTTTAAGTATAAAAAAAAAAAAAATAATAATAAAATAAGTAAAAAATTTTATAAAAAAAAAAATAAGAAACACACAAAAATATATAAAAAAATAAAAAAATAACATATATATATATATATATATATATATATATATTATATATGTTTGTAATATATATGTTTTGGTATATTTTTTCCTTATTATATGGAAACGGAAATATGTAACTTTAAAAATATGCAAAAATACAAAAACTTTTATAAATATATATATATATTAAAGAAACACATGCTAGGTTGATTAAAGAAATAACAATATAAACAAATATTTTAATATATATATATATATATATATATATATATTGATACATTTGTACATAAATATTTCCTCAATACTTTACCATCTTGTGTATTTTACATTATTCAACAATTTAACGTTGAATATACATACATATATATATATATATATATATATATATATATATATATATATTATGAAACAAAAAACTACTGATGTGAATTAAATAAATTTTATATGTCATAAATAAAAATAAAAAGATATAGACATATAGATAATATATATTTTTTATAAAATACTATATATAACATCATTACATAAAAAAAAAAAAAAAAAAAAAAAAAAAAAAAAAAGAAAAAGAAAAAATTAAACATATACATATTTTTTAATTAGTATAAAATTTATATGATTTAATAATATTTTATTACAACAAATATAGAAATATATATGTACATATAGATAAATCTATTGTATATATATATATATATATATATATATTTATATATATATATATTTATGCACTATAAAAACAAATATGCTGTTATTATTATATTATATAACTTCATAAACAATCATTCATTATAATTTTATTAAAAAGGAAGAAAGAATGAAAGAAAATAAGGGGGAAAAAAAAAAAAAAAAAAAAATTAATTAGCTTTTAATACATATATATATATATATATATATATATATATATGCATATAACTTTTAATTATGGGAATACTACAAATGATTTTCCACAATACAAATTGCTTCTTTAATTATTATAATTATTCTAATTTTTTATTTTTTTTTATTTTATTTTTTTTTATTTTATTTTTTTTTATTTTATTTTTTTTTATTTTATTTTTTATTATTTTTTTTTTTTTTTATTTATTTTTTATTTTTTTTTTTTGTTTTAACCTTCATAAAAATTTTTCAATTTTCTTTTTCTTTTAACTGTTTTGACCCCAGTAGCAACGTCTGTGTTGAGTGGATCATTCTCTGGATTATTAATTTTTTTTTTATTTTCTTCATTTAAGAATTCTTTAATATATTCTCTTTCCATTTGTTTTCTATATGCAATACATTGTTGTTTCACATTTTCTATTTCTTCATATGACATATTTTTAGTAACAAGAAATCTTTTTGCTCTTCTTTTACCACCACTAACTTTATATTGCGCTGTCCAACTACTTCTGCTTTTTTCAAAATATACTCCTGACACTCCTGTAGGTCCAAATACCTCTCTTAGCTCTTCTTGATCAACATTTGTAAATTTTTCTAACTTTTTAACTCTTGGTGATTTCCCCTCAATATTGCTAGCGCTCTTTGTTGATTTATTATTCGTTTTATTTGTTTCTAATTGATTATTTTTTGTCAGTAATTTATTTCTTTTTGAATTTCTTAATTCTCTACTATTTAGTGTTACATTTTTATTATTTTCTAATGATTTGTTGTTATCAAGAGTCCAGAATTTATTTTTACTTTTTGTTACATATGTATTATAATAATTATTATTAATATCATCATTTTGTATATTATTATTATGATTACTATTATTTCTTTTATCTATATGAAGACCTAATTTCCTTTTTTTATCATCGACATCTGTTTTATATTCATCATTATAAAAACAATGTTGTGTAATTACTTCATTCATTTTGTGAATATCATTAAATTTATTCATATAATAAAAATTATTATTATTATTATTATTATTATAGGACTTATCATTAAAAAAAGATTTATTATTAAAATCCATATCATATACATTACTACTTTTAGTATTATTAAAATTATAATTATTATTATGGGTTGTTAATACATTCATATTATTACAATTACAAAAAAAATCACTTTCGTTAATAAATACTTCAGGTACTTTATAATTATTATCTTTTGTATAATCTATTTTGCTATCAAAATTCTCATATTCTATACCTGAGCAAACTCTGCAAAAGCTTTGATAATCCAAAGAAGATATCATATCTACATTACTGTATTCATCTTTTTTATTTTCCTCATTTTTATTTATCATTTCTTTATCATTATAATGAATTGTACAACATTTTGGACTCATACAATTTGAAGTACATTTCCCAAATTCATTCTCCTTATTTTTCTTACTTGATATATTATTATAGCTTTTACATAATTCATTACTACATGTTGTAGGCTCTACTACAAAAACATTATGATGATGATGGTGATGATGATGATAATGATGATGCTTATCATTTTGCTCATATTCCATAGGTAATAATCCTAAAGGTAAGGACTTATCTCCTTTTAAGGAAAAATCTATGGGTATATTTTTGTGACATAATAAATTTTTATCAACACCATTTTCTACATAATCATATAGTTCGTTTAAATCAGTAATGAGTATATTTAAATTGTTTAATATAATATAATTTGGAAAATAGTTTTTTTTATTTTTATTTGTGTTATTAAATGAAGGATTATCATTATTACATTTGTCACTAGAATCATTTTGAAAATCATGACCTGACATTTTTTTATCATCACATTTTACATTATCATTTTGATGATGATTTAGAATTATCTCTTTTTTAACCTGAACATTTATATTATCAAAAGAATTACTAGATAAATTATTATTATTATAAATATTATCCTTATTATTATTATAAATATTATCCTTATTATTATTATAAATATTATCCTTATTATTATTATAAATATTATCCTTATTATTATTATAAATATTATCCTTATTATTATTATAAATATTATCCTTATTATTATTATAAATATTATCCTTATTATTATTATAAATATTATTATCCTTATCATTTTTATCCTCATTATAATCATTAGAATGTTCTTTTTTTTCATCCTCCATAGATTCATTTATATCCATCGTTAATGATTTATGAGAAATCATTAAGTTCAACGAATCTTTACTATTTGAATTATCACTAGAATTATTATTAAACATACCTATACCTACATTATATAGAGTATTATTATCATTATGTAATATATCTCCATTATGTGTGTTATTATTTAATATTATTTTATGCTTCTTTTCTGAAGACTCATCAATTTGATGTTCTTTGTGGTGTATTTTTTCTTGGTTTTTTTCTTGTTCCTCTTCATCATCATCATTTTCTTCTTCATCTTCATCTTCATCCTCATGAATTTCTTCATTTCTTGTTGTATTGTAATTATCATTATCACTTTCTTGTATTATACTTCCATTTTTATTTGTTTGATATTGATCTGTAAAAATATCTTTTTCAACACTTTTATCTATTTGATCATTATTTGATAAGTTATCTTTTTCGTCCAAAATTTTACTTATACTATTTTCTTTACTTTCTACATAATAATTATTATTATTATCATTATTATTATTATCATTATATGTATCATTTTTAATTAACTCAAATATATTCCAGAAATTTTTTTTTTTTTTTTTATTATAATCATTATTTTCTTCATTTATTATATCATTAGTTCTTTTTACTATATTTTCTTGTTTATCATAATTTTTTAATAATGTCTCACTTATTTCTTCTTTTTTTTCATCATTTTGTATATTATAATTTTGTTCTTCATCTTTTTTTTTAACGTCATCATATAAGGATTTATAATCATCATATATATTGTGTTGTTGATAAATCGATTGATCTTTTTGTTTTTTTTCCTTTTTTTCTTCTTTATCATTATTATTGTTATTATTAATATTGTTATTATTAATATTGTTATTATTAATATTGTTATTATTAATATTGTTATTATTAATATTGTTATTATTAATATTGTTATTATTATCATTATTATTATTATTATTATTGTTATCATTATTATTATTATTATTATTATCATTATTATTATTATCATTATCATTATTATTATTATTATTATTATTATTATTATTATTATTATTATTATTATCATTATTATCATTATTATCATTATCATTATTATCATTATAGTGCTTTACTCTTTCTTTTTGTTGCTTTTCTTTATCATTACAATTATAATTGTTGTCTTCTACTACATCATTTTGGTCTTCCCAATTAACACGGTTGGCATATGAAAAGGTTTCAATAAAGGTGCTTATAAACTTCTCTGTCGTGTCCTTCCTAAAATGATCAATCGACGAAACTTTTATATCTTTATATTTTTGTACAAAAGAGTATATTTTATTTTTATTCTCATAAAAATTATTCCACTTCTCTGTGATATTTACCATAGTAGGTGAATGTGTGTTTATAAATAATTGTAACTTTTTTTTAATATCTTCCTGATTTTTATCAAAAAAATGAAAATAACTTGAACAATAATTTATTTTGTTACCACATAAATGTTTTGAAGGATCATAAATAAAATTAAATAGCTTTTCATCTTCATCTTTAATAGTTGAGAAATTATTCATATTTTTTAAATACATATAATTTCTTCTATCATGTGTATCATCACATAAATTATTATTATTATTATTATTTGGAAATGTATTAGGCACAGATGATAATTCATTGAAGTTACTCATTTTATAATTGTTAATACATGATGTTGTCATATTTGTTGAATTTCTAAAAAGATTTGGGGATATATATTTCTTTTTTTTATTTATTAATATATCATCTTGCATTTTATTTTCCATTTGTTCATTTATATCAGAAGTTATATCTTTTTTTTTTTTTGATATACTGTAACTATTAGAAAACTTATTATTATAATAATAATAGTTATTATTATTATTATTATGAATATCTTCAGAAATATAATCAATGTTATTATTTGTTCCTTCCATACTTGTATTTGTTACATTCTTGAATCCATAGGATGTTTCGTTTTCTTCATGATTCGTAAAATTCGAATATATTTGTATACTTACTAAATTAAAATATATATAACATGAAAAAATAAATTTCTTGAATAAGAAGAAATACATATATATCTCATCATCACTACATAATATCTTAAACAAATGATAATTAAAATTAGACATAGGTCCATTCATTGTAGATATATATAATGAACACCATTTTTTTTTTTCTCTATATAAAAGTTCAAAAACGGTTAGACAATTTTCTTTTAACATTCTTATATCTAATTCGTATGGATTAGATTCTTGAATAAAAAATCTACAAGAGATATTTAATTTCTCTTCATAATTATATACATATGAGGAATTTTCTTCATCTCCTGAATTTAACAAAAATAAATTATTTTCATTTCTATTACATTTATTTATATTGTTATTGTCATTCAATATATATGTAGATATATAATTTCCAAATTCATTTTTATTTTCCAAACGCTTATAATTATTTTTAAAGATTTTAGCATTCATTTCGTTAGGAACAAAATAATTAGTTCTACTATAATTATATTTAACATCTTTTTTGTTATCTTCATTTTTTTTTTTGCCCTCTCCACTTTTTTTTTTGTTTTCATCTTTTTGCTTTTTATTTTCATCTTTTTGTTTTTTGTTTTCTTCATTTTGTTTTTTGTTATCATCGTATTTTTTTTTGTTATCGTCGTATTTTTTTTTGTTATCATCATATTTTTTTTTGTTGTCATCGTATTTTTTTTTGTTGTCATCATATTTTTTTTTGTTGTCATCATATTTTTTTTTGTTATCATCATATTTTTTTTTGTTATCATCATATTTTTTTTTGTTGTCATCATATTTATTTTTGTTGTCATCATATTTTTTTTTGCTGTCATCATATTGTTTTTTGCTGTCATCATATTTTTTCTTGTTGTCATCTTTTACCTTTTTATTGTCATCGATATTTTTTTTGTTTTTTTCATTTTTCTTTTTATTGTATTCTTTTTTGATAAATTCGTTCGGACATTTACCGTTACTTTTTGATATAACATTCCCTTTACTATTAATAATAACACATGTATTATCCTTTCTTTCTTTTTTAATATTTAAAGAAGATTGTTTGGTTAATTTATTTATGTCTTTATATTGTTCACTTTTTTTGGATTTGTAGTATTTTTTCTTATCATTTTTTGTCTCGATAAGATTTTCATTTAGTAAATTAGGAGTGTCAAATGGGATATTATCATTTATATTATTATCATTTAAATTATTATCATTTAAATGATTATCATTTATATTATTATCATTTATATTATTATCATTTATATTATTATCATTTATATTATTATCATTTATATTATTATTATCTATATAATTGTCATCTATATAACTATCATCCAAATGACTATCATCTATATGACTATCATTCAAATGACTATCATCTATATGATTATCATTTTTATTATTATAATTTATTTCATTATCATCTATATTATTATCATTTATTTCATTATCATCTATATTATTATCATTTATTTCATTATCATCTCTATTATTATCATTTATTTCATTATCATATCTATTATTATCATTTATTTCATTATCATCTCTATTATTATCATTTATTTCATTATCATCTATATTATGATCCTGTTTATTTTCATAATTATTTTTTATCTTCTCTATTATATCTGAGGTATTTTCACAAAAGTTTTTCTTATCATCATTGGATTCGATGTCTTCATCACAATTTTTCTTAACTGCATTAAAAATATTTAAGCATAAATTTCTTATTTCTCCTGTTGTATTCATCATTTTCATATACATATATTTGATGACATTTTATAATACTAACCCAATAACAAAACAAAAAAAAAAAAATAAATAAATAAATAATATTTACATATATATATATATATATATATATACAAACAAAAAAAAAAAAAAAAAAAAAAAAAAAAAAAACATATATTTTTATATATTACAAATGTGATTATCCAAATGAAATAGAAGAAAGAAAGAAAGAAAGAAAGAAAGAAAAAAAAAAAAAATAAAATAAAAAAAAAAAGAAAAAAAAAAAACATAAAAGTTAGATCAGCAAATAATATAATAATCTCAACGTTTTATAACAAATATTTTTATCTTTAAAATCTTGAATATATGAACATATAAAAATATATACATTAATACATATATATAATATTAACATAAATAAATTCAAATGCTTCAAAATCATATTTTATTAAAAAAAATGGTAGCATAACATTGAAATAAAATGTCTATATATAAAAACAATCTTTATATTTGTTATAATATATCAATATATCTATTCTATTCTATTCCTATTGTATTGTATATATATATATATTATATATATATATACTCTGATATATATAATTATATAATTTCTTATCTAATTTTTTTTTTTTTTTTTTTAAATTATAATTTGTATTAACCAAAACATTATATTTTTATGCTTTCAAAATGGTTGTCATATTTTTTTTTATTTTATTTTTTCCTATCTCTTACTAGAATATTATATGATTCTTATTATTTATATATCGTAATCTTTATTTTACTTACTACATAACAATATTGTAAAATATTCATTATATATAAATAGATTATATTATATTATATAATATTATTTTCTTTTTTCTTTTTTTTATTTTGGCTTTGCAAGTTCCTCTGTTTTTATTAATTATAATAATATATCTTCTTTAAAAAATTGTTATTGTAAAATACGATTAAAAAATATCAAAAAAAAAAAAAAATTGTGTTTCTAAATAAATAAATTGTGTTGTACTCTATTATATATATATATATATATATATATATATATATGATATTTTTATAAGATATATAAGATGATATTTTCTTTATTATATATGTATGTATATATTATATTAACATATATATATATATATTTATATATATTTATATCTTTCGGTTATGTATTAAAATAATTACATATATAATATTTATGTAATATCTCTATATAAATCTTTTTATTATATTATTAAAATTATATATTTATTTATTTATTTATTATTTTACTTTACTTTTAATTCCTTTTAAGGTATCTCGAATTATATAATATATGTAAATATAATATCTATATAGTTATGTAATAATAATTATATTAATGCTATAAAAAAATTATATGTCTCTTTAGATTTTAATAATAGCATAGGCAGTATATAATAAATTAATATATATAATATATATAAAATGAATAATAAAATAAATAATAAAATAATAAAATAATAATAATAATAATAATAATATATATATATATATGTACTTTCTTTTTTTTTCTTTGCTTAATATTTTCCTTTTGTTATTTACTTATATTTTATTATAATTTTTTTTTTCCTCCCCCATGTATATATATAATATTTTATATTACACAAAAATATATTCAGTATGTATGATATAAAATTTTATTTTCTATGTATTTCTATATCTGTGTATAAAATTATCGCTCCTTAAAATAAATTATCTAATATATATTTATTATGTTAATAATAAAAAAAAATACAACTATAATTTGATGCATATAAAAAAGTAGATGTATATATATATAAAATATATATGTGTACAAAATATTTGTTTACTTGAATATGTATTATTTTTAAAAGATTATTGATACTTGGAAAAAAAAGAAAGAGAAAATCAATAAAAAAAAAAAAAAACAAAATTAATTAAAATAAAAATAATAATGTAAATAAAAACATAGGTTTATTAAATATAATTGTAAATAAATAAATTTATTATATATATATATATATATATATATATATATATAATATTACATAAAATTATATAAAATAATATAACATAATATAAAATTATATAATAGTTGTAATAGCCGTCAAGTTGAGTATTTGATATTTTTTGGGGGGTTGCCTTACAAAATTATTTATATATATATAAAAATATATATATATATATATATATATATATATAAAAGAAAAAAAATAATTAAACTTGTTCTTTTCATAAAATATATATTACAAATATATTCTTAAAAATTAAAATGCAAAAATATATTCATATATAATATAAATATTACTTTGTGGAAATTTTTTTTTTTTTTTTTTGTTTCCATAAGTAAATATATATATAAAATTATATAAAAATATTTACACTACATATAAAAAAATAAAAAAATAATGTTACATCCTTATATGTAATTTTATAAATATATAAATATAAATATATATATATATATATAATATTTTTTTTTCTTGTAAATATAAAAAATATATATTTAAATTATAGAGGATTGTTGTTTCTTCTTTCTTTAAACCAATCATATTTTTAAATATATATTCTTAAATTTTTATCATACTCTAATAATATTTATATATATATATATATATATATATATTATTATTATATATTTTTATAATGGTTGTGATTGTAAAATTACAAATTTATATATATATATATAATATAACACCAAATTAATAAAAAAAAAAAAAAAAAAAAAAAAGAAAATGAAAACGCATTCTTTTTTTTTTTTTTTTCTATTTCCATAAATATAAAAAAATATAATATTTCTTATAAAATATATAAATAAATGTAACTTATTTTTAAAATAAATAAATATAAATATTCTATATATAAAAAATATATATTTTTAATAATAAAAATAAAATTAAAAAAAAAATATATCATGTATGTATAATATATATATTATATATATAAATATAAAAATATATATATAATGTTATATTATATATATATATATATATATATATATATATATAACTGTTATAAAAATAATCTTAGATTAAACTTATGTTGAAGTGGGGGGATTAAATCAAAAAAATAAAATAAATAAAAAAAAAACATATATATTATATATATATATATATTATACATAATATATATATATAAAATATATATGTAATATGTATGTATATATTTATGTGGGATACGGAAAAATATATTCCGCTATGTTATATACATGTAATATATATTAATATTATATAATATATATATTATATATAATATATTTAATATATGTTTTGCTTTTTTTTTATGTATGGTAAGAAATGTTTGTAGATATACATATAATATATATAATATATATATGTATATAATAGAAATATACTTTCAAAAATGCAATATTTTATTTATTTATTTATTTATTTGTTTATTTATTTGTTTATTTATTTATTTTTTTTTTCTTTTAAAATAAAATAAATATAAGGTTATAATATCAATATATATATATATATATATATATATATATATATATATATTTCTTATAATAAGATAATTATATGTAAATAATATATTATTTTATATATGAATAAATATGTAGGATATAAATAGGCCTATATAATAATAAAAGTAAAGAAAATAATAATATTTCCTATATATATAAAATATTATTTTAACATAATAGTATATATATATATATATATATATATATATATATATATATATATATATATATATATATATATAACATATATATATAATATATGTTTAAACAACATATTTATATATTATTTTGTTGTTACATTATTATTATATATTTTTTTTTTTTTTGTATTACTATAATATATACATAATATGAATTGTATCATATAAACTTTTCTCGTTTTATAAAAGTATTTTAAAAAAATAAAAAACAAATATATAATATATTTTTATGTTTTTATATCAATATAATTTTATATGTATAAACAAATGTTTATGTTAATTATATATATATATATATAACTATTCTCTTTTACTGTTTATTATTAATTTGAAGAAATATAAAGTGTGCCCAATATTTTATGATATATATATATTATATATTTATAGAAACATATAAATATGAACCATTTTTTTAATTCATCTACTTGTATTTTGTATTATGATTTAAATATAAATAAATATATATAAGAACCAAAAAAATAAAATATAATATAATAAAAATAAAAATGTAAAAGATATACATATGAATAAATAAATAAATAAATATACATATATAATATATGTATACACACATATATAAAATATTTCATATAAGTTTTTAAATAGAGTGTCGTTATAAGTATGATATACATACATATACGTACATATATACATATATATTTGTACATAATATACAAATATATATATATATATATATATATATTATATAGATATGCATATTTTTTTTACCCCCAACCATTTATATTATATTAGTACATTGTTTAAATGTCATCATTTATATTGTGTATATTTTTCATAAGCCATAGGTTATGATACTTAAAATATACAAAAAAAAAAAAAAAAAAAAAAAGGCAGAGGGTTTTATAAATACATACATGTATCATATATATTAACTTATATGTAATGAATACTTTATATATAAAATAAAGAATTTCTTCAAATGTGGAAAAAGGGGAAAAATATATATATATATATATATATATATATATATTATATGTATTGATTAATACAAATCATTTACATATAATATGTAATATATATATATATATATATATTTATATATCTGTAAGGAATATAACTAATTTTATTTATCTTTTTATTTTGATATTTAATTTGGGTACAATATTATATATATATGTTTAATTTGTAAAAAAAAAAAAAAAAAAAAAAAAAAAAAAAAAAAAAAAAAAGTTCAAATATGAAATAATTGATATAAAAATCCAAATGTGGAAATATCATATAAAGTAAATAATAAGATATATGAATTATTAAGGTGATAAAATTTATATTTGAAAAAAATAAAATGACATATATTTATATATGTTTATTGAACTATATAATAATTTTAAAATAATATATATATATATATATGTAATTCAAGAGTATTCTTTGTATATATATTATTATATATATATAATTATATGTATAGTTAATTATTAATTTATTTTACTCTTTTTTTTTTTTTCCTAAAACGTAATAATTTTGGACCTTAACAAATAATATGTACACATTTAATGTTATATAAGAAAAATAATTACGAAAGATTCTATATTATATTGTATATAACGTGAAATAAAAAGAAGGAAATACATTATATGAATATAATACTATAGAATATATATACTTAAAAAAAAAAAAAAATTTATATTTATATTTATATAATATATATGTATATAATATATATATATTATAAAATCCTTTGAAGAAAGTCTTTCAAAAAAATGTTGAGAAAATAATTTAATAAACACTAAATTTTAAAAAAAAAAAAATATATATTTTATATTATATCCTACTAATATAAAAAAATAATTAAAAATGAAAATTCTTTGTTTCTTACATTTTTTTCAATATATAAATATATATGCATACATACATAGTAATATATATTTATAATTATTATAGATAAGTACATATTTCATATTACCTCATTAAATATTATTAATATAATATGTATATATATTTTTTAAAATCATTTAATATGAATATTTTTATAATGTATAATTAAATCCTTGAGAAAAAAAAAAAAAAAAAAAATAATACTTTGAAATAAAATACCTTGAAGCTTTAATTTATTATTTTAACTTATTTTATTTATTTTTTTTTTCTTTTAATTATCCATATACAACAATAAAATAATTATAATAAAAAAAAAAAAATAAAAGTGGTTATATTCAACACACGTGGAATATACTTTACTATAAGAATTCAAAAAATGTATAAATTTTATTTTATTTAATATACATAAATAAAATAAATATTACTTCATATATATATATATATATATATATTGTGTTGTTTTTATAAATAATAAAAACTGGATCCTTTATTATCCTCATTTTTGAACCCTTTTTTTCTTGACTCCTTTGTCTATTTTTTTTTTTTTTTTTCAAATGCATGCAAAAAAAGAAATATATTTATGAAAATATTTAATCATAAAACGATAGGTTAAAAAAATAATAAAAATAACAAACTAAAAAATAAAATATAAAATATAAAAACAGTCTATTATATATATATATTTATGTATGTATAAATGTGTATATATATATATATATATATTTATTTATTTTTATCTCATATTATAATATATAAAAAAAAGAAAATAATATTTCTAAATGTTAAATGTAAAATTTATAAATATATATTTAATTTTTTTTTTTTTTTTTTTTTTTTTTAGAGAACTATTCTTATATATTATTTTGTAAGAATTGCATAAAAAAAAAAAAAAATAAAAAAAAAATAAATTAAATATATATTTTTTTATTAATGTCTTATATAAGTTTTTATTTTATATTCAGTTATATAATTAAATTATTAGTATATTCTTATTTATAAAAACAAAAATATTTATGTATAATGTTACAAAAAAAAATATCCTGTTTTCAGAAATAATAAAAAATGAAGAAATTAATAAAGAAAATGTTATAACAAATAAAGAAAAAACGATTCTAGAAAAATACGAAAAGGATAGACATAATATTGTAGAAAAAATAAGAAACGGTTTAATAACAAAACATAATTTATTAAATACAAAAATTATTACAACTGAAAATTTTTTAATAGACAAAACATACCCCTCCGATATACAAAAAGATGTAGAAAGTCCCTATATGGATTATATTAAAGCTTTATGTACACCTTATGCGTAAAAGAATAATAATAATAAAAAAAAAAAAAAAAAAAAAAAAAAAATATAAGATGAATAATGAAAGTGCTATTTTTATGGCAATTATATGATTACATTAATATTTTTATTTTTTCACTTAAATATAATAAATAAATAAATAAATATATATATATATATATATATATATATATATATATATATATATATATATATATTTATATATATATATGTATATAATTTCTTTTTCCTTTCTCCAAGATTAATGAATATATATCTGGCAAGTTTCCTTTTTGTTGTATTCATTTATGTTTTTATACATTTAATAAAACGTACTTATAAGAAATTTAGAAAGAAAAAATCAAAGAAAAAAGAAAAGGTAACTATTAAAGATAACCATATATGAGTAACATAAATATATATCTATATATATATATATATATATATATATATATATATATATTCATTTATTTATATATTTGTTTATCTATTTATTTATTTACTTCATAGAAATTTAAATCTCAAAGCTCTGACAATTTGATATTAATTGACATATTTTAATAATACAGAAAATGACGACACAAATATAAACAAATTGATACTTTTATATATCCTTGTTATGTTATAATAATACATTATTGTGTTTTCAATTTTTTTCTTTTGCTTTTTTTTAAATTCTATATTTTATACATATCCAAAGTAAACTTTACAAATTAAAAAAAAAAAAAAAAAAAAAAAAAAAAGTTCAAATTGAATTTAAAATGGAAATAAGTGCATTAAGAACATTAAGATATAAGTTTATTTTTCTGTATGACACATGAAAAAAATAAAGGAGTAAATAAAAATAAATAAAATATAATTAATGAATGAATAAATAAATAAACACTATTAATACATAATAATAATAATGTGTAAATGAATGAATGAATAGGAAAAGATCTATGTGATATATATTTAGATATAATATTAAGGATATATTTTTATTAAGGAATATATAATTAATAAATAAGAATAAATTTTCTTTTATCTTTTCTTTTTTTTCAAATATATCATTAATATAAATTTTAATTATATTAAATGTATAAAAAAAAAAAAAAAATTATTATAATATAATTTACAATATAAAATATACACACACACAAACAAATATATATATATATATATATATATATATATAATTACAGACATATACACTTTTTCTTTACATTTTTTTATTTTTTATTTTTTATTTTTTATTTTTTATTTTTTATTATGTTATATTAATCTTTTTAAATTAAGGTACTACTTTTTCCATATTTATATAATTTCAATTTTTTCTAATCTATAATTGTACACATATTTTTCAAGTTCATCAAAATCCGTTGTACTTTCTTTAAATCTCTTTTGTAAGATGAAAAAGCATTTTTCTTTTTCCTGAACTGGAAAAAAATTATTAATTAATTTGATAAGTAGTTTCCATATATCTATTAATTCTTGAGCATTCATAATATCATTAAAAAGAATATGTTTTTGTTTTTCATCTGAAGTATTTATATTTTTGTTCTTATTATTTCCTCTTATAAAATTTTGAGTAATTAATTCAAGTATATTATTAATTAATATTTCATATTTCTTTTCATTAATTTTTTTTTTTGTTTCTTTAATAAGTTCAAAAAATTTATCATAAATATCTTTTGATAATATTTCTCTAAACGATGCTATTAATAATTTGGCATTGTCTAATTTTAAGCTACTACATTTATTATTAATATTTGATTCTTCTTTGTTGTTTAATATATTATTATTATTATTATTTTGATTTTCAATATCATTTTCATTCTTATTATCTATATATATACTTTTTTTTTCTGGATTTTTTCCTTTTGTAATATTTTGTATCATACTTAAAATTTTAGGTTGATTCTTCATTTTTTTTGTGGGATTAAATGAAAATTTATTTTGTGGCATATCATGTTTAATTGATTTTTTATTTTTATCATTTCTAATAAAACAATCTTGAAAATTTTTTCCTATTAATTTAGTTGAACTGTTGTTATTTGGATTATCTACTGATTGTTTATTTTCTTTTATAGTGACACCTCCTTCACTTATTGTATTACTATTATTAATATCATACATATTATCATTATAATTATTCATAATGTTTGCTTTATTAGATTTTTGATTTATATTTTGATGACTTTCTAATTGTAATCTATCATTTAAACCTTTAAACAATTCAAAGAATTTATCAATATCACTTTGAATTTGTTCAACATCGCGATAAATTCTAAAATGTGTTCGAACCCATTTAGATATTTCTTTAATTCTTTGATTATTAGAAAAACGGGAATCTAAAAAAAAAATCGCTCCATAATCATTTTTATGTCTAATAACCCTCCCTATAGATTGATTTATAGATCTCATAGCTTCTTCATTATACCATTTATTACCTTTAGATATATTCGATGTTATATTTGAGGAATTCTGATTTTCATCACTTTTATTATATTTAAAATTATCTAGAAATTCTTTTTTAAAAATTATTTTACTATCATATACATTACCATATGGTAAGCCACATATTATAACAGCACGACAACAATCATCTTTAAAATCAATACCTTCAGATATTTTACCTCGACACACACCCATAAGTATAGCACCTTTCCTTTTTTTTTTAATCAGAATTTCATATTGATCTAATATATCTTTTAAATCTGTAGCTTTATTAGGTTCTACAAATATGGTTTTATATGTATTTATTTTATCATATATTTTCATTCTTTTCCATGAGTTCACAGTTTCGGTCATTGAACTATATGATGAAAAAAATATTAAGACCCCATAAGGAATACAAACGATAATATCAAATATACAGTTTCCTAAGGATCGTATATAATTTTCATTCGCTCTATTTTCATATGTTGATAATAATATTTGATTATTATAATGTGTCATGCAACCTACAAATAATTGATGAGATTTTATAACATGATCATTTTCTAATATATGTTTAAAAGAGAAATAATTTCCACTTAGTTGTTTTGAGAATGGTTCAATAGGAGAGAGTGTTCCAGAAGTTACTATTATCGAATTTATTTTTTCTTTTAATATTCCACATAAGCTAGCTGTCGCTGAAAAACATAACAAAGAAATATTTTTACATACATTACTATTATTATTGAATGTCTTTGTTGTATTATTGCTATATATATTATCACTTCCAAAAGTATCATAATAATTATTATTATTATTATTATTGTTGTTGTTGTCATAAGCAATTTTTTTTTTTATGAAACGATTCATACCATCATAATATTTACCACTATTAATAAAGTTTACAGAATCGACATTACTAATACTATTATTATTATTATTATTATTATTATTGTTGTTGTTGTTGTTGTGGTTGTTGTAATTATTGTATGTATCTGTATTGTTTATCTTTTCTTCATTTATATATAAATGAAAATATTCAATACAATTTTTTACTATATCACTAAATAATATACCAAAGGCTTTCTTAACATGATCTATACTAGCTATAAATCTATTTATATTTTTTACATCCATTTGAGATAATTTAAAATCATTTGTATATTTATTTAATAGTTCAATCATAGCTGATAATAAATTATTAAAATTATCAAAATTATCTTTTGTAATATTTATACTATTTTTTTCGAAAATTTCGAATATTTGTTTTCCTTGATATATTTTATGTTTTTCTTTAATTTTTTTTTTCTCATTTTTTTCTAACTGTAGATTATTTAACCATACTATTAAAGCATTGATACTTCTATTCAAAATAAATAATTCATCAATATTAATTTTATCTTTTATTTCTTTATCTATTTCGTTTACTTTTTCTAGAATGGTTAATGTAGCTTTTAAAGCTTCTAAAAATAAATTCAAATCTGTATCTTTTAACTTAAAGGAAACAGCATCTTCAGCTACATTTTCAATATTATGACCTTCATCTATAATTATAATACTATTTTCTAAATTTAATTTTAATATTTTACGTGTACTTTCTTCAAATAAATAATTATATGGTAATAAAATAATATGACATTCATTTTGTATTTCTCTTGTAGCATAGAAAGGGCAAAAATGAATATTCTGACCAACAGAATTCCCTTTGCCTATTTCACTTAAGGTTTCTACATCCATAGGAGTAGTAAATAAATGTTTTAATTTATATAAATATTTTAAACCATTATGATATATACATTCTCCATTTTTCCTTGTACGTTTACACATATTATTTAATAACGTACCTTTATAATTATAATTAATATTATGTACACATAATTGATCTCGAGAACCTAATATGGTTGTTAATAACTTATATTTTTCATTATTTTTAATAAAATATACATTTTTTAATTCTTTTATTACTTGTTTCAATTGACTATGTGTTCTTGATGCATATATAATCTTAGGAAATTCATTAACTATGACTTTTTTTTGAACACTATCATTATTTTTTCCAAATTCTAAGGATATATTTTTATTATTCTCACTGATATTTATATTCTCATTAAAGTGTCCTTTCTTTTCTAATATATCAACAACATAACTAATACTTGCACATAACAAACATAATGTTTTCCCAGTACCTGTAGGAGATTCTAATATTGCATTTTCTTTTTTTTTTAAAGCACTCAATACACTAAGCATATAATTATATTGACAATCATATAATTCATATGGGAAAAATACTTCGACATCGTTAATTGTATATCGATGGTTAACATCATCTTTCTTTACTATTTTGTATCTCTTATGTATCTTATTTTCATTCATATTCTTTTTATTTAAGTTACATTTATAAATATCTAAAAATGTGTTAAGAAAAAAAAAAAAGGAACAAATAAAGAAATAAAAAAAATAATAATTTGTGTATATATTACTAAAAAATTATATGCTTCTAACACTAGCATATATAAATAGTATACATAAATATATACATATGTATATATATATATATATATATATATAACCTTTCTATTTTAAAAGAATTATATTTTATATGTGCTAAAAAATTCATTTATTATAATATAATAAAATTTTTAATTTCTTATGTTAAGAATTAAAAAATTTAATAAAAGTTTCTTTATTTAGAATTCATTATTTTATTTTTAACTAATTTTTTTTTTTTTTTTTTTCTAACACAATTTCTTTCTCATTTATGACATTGAAGACATAACATACATGTGTTATATATATTTATATATATATATTTATATATATTTATATATTTATATTTATTATATGTAAAAAAAAAAAAAAAAAACATTCTTTTTTTATATTTTAAAAATAAATACATTTACAAATAACAAATAATGTGCAAATAATTCTTCCCATTTATTTTCTATTTTTATAAATTTTTCTTTTTCTAATTTTTTTCATTATTTTAGAATTTAACACACACACAAAAAAAAAAAAATTAAAGAAACAGAAAAAGAAAAAAAATACAAATATGTATATATATATATATATATATATATATATATATATATGTATAGTTATATAATAATTATTATAATACTATCGTATGAACATATGATAATTTTTATATTTAAAAGAACGTGTCTTTTAATTTGGCAAATTCTATTATTATATAGAAAATTAAAAAAAAAAAAAAAATGAATAAAATAAAATTAATATAATTTTATATATTTCAAAATTTCACAAAAAAAAAAAAAAAAAAAAAAAAAAAAAAAAAAAAATTAAAATAATATAACATAATATAATATAATATAACATAAGATTTATTATTATTATTATTATTATTATTTACTTTTATTTTTCTAATGTTTTACACTTCTTATGTAAGTGAACATTAATATAAATATAATAATAATAAAACACATATAATATATGTTTCACAAAACTTTCTAAAATTATTTTAAAGTTTGTCTTAAAATAAATTTAGAGAAAAGAGAAAAATAAGAAATATATATAATATAATATGAATACAAAAATATCCACAGAATTTTTTTTTTTTTTTCTTTTTTTAAAAATATATTTATCCAAACTAATATTATTATTGTCTAAAAATATACAATATATTTGTATATATATATATATTATATAGGTTAAAAAAAATATATATTATATGAGGAAATCTATGAACACATTAAAATTAACAATATGATAATATATATACATACATATATACGTTTCAATTGATAATATGCAACGGACATACCTTTTGTATGTTTCTATAATAATCATTTAAATGAAAATATATATATATATATATAAATGTATTCGTACTTATGTATTAATATTTATATAATCATATATGTTCCTTTGATATATGTTTTTTTTTTTTTTTTTCATGTCTCTCTTTATATATATATTAATAAACACATATACAATATATATATAGTTAAATGAAATAAAAAAATCTTATATATATTCTTAAAATATTTTTACACAAAAAAAAAAAGTATAAATTTATAAAAAATATGATGCATTCAATATATATAAATATATAATATACATATGAATAATATAATAAATATAAAAAATATGAATAATATGAAAAATATGAAAAATATGAAAAATATGAAATATATAAAAAAGGTTAATGTTTTTCAAAATAAAAGGAGAGAAATACTTCAAGTTGACAAAATAATATAAATTTTTGATAAGAACAACTTTTTATTAAAAGTGTATTACACAATTATATATAATATATTATATACATATATTTTACATATATATAAAAAAAAAAAAAAAAAAAAAAAAAAAAGAGTATAACTTATATGAATATATAACCCTTAACAAAAAAAAATAAAAAAAAAAACTAAATAGCAAATTTTTTATATTATCATAATATAATAAAATATATATTTTTATGTATTTATATTTTTGTTCTTTTATGCGCTATATAATTTTAAATATTTTTTACTATCATAAAATATATATTATATATATATATATATATATATATATAACTAAATTTTTAATATACATTATAATATATAGATATTATGTTTTGCTTTTTACTATTTAACTAAGCTGCATACATAAAATACAATATAGGATACCAAGAAAAAAAAAAAAAAAAAAAAAAAAAAATTATATAACTAACTAAATATATATATATATATATATATATATATATATATATAATATATTATTTTTATATTAATTCATAATTTTATTTTATATTATTTTTTTGTTTTTTCCTGGAATACTTCATATTCGCATTAATTTCTTAATACTATCCTTGTCGGATATTTATAAATTTTTTTTTTTAATAATATGGTTTTAAAATATATTGATAATAATATATATATATATATATATATATATATGTAATATAATATAATATATTATCTTTTATGTGAAACTATTTTTAATATTTTTCTTTTATCCAATCTTGTATTTATAAATAATTTTGTTCTCTTTTGTTACATAAAATTAAATATATTATTTATAAGCCAACATTGTTAAAATAAGAGAAGTTATCATAGAAAATATACTTTTTAATAATTTTAAAAATAATAATAATAATAATAAATAAATAAACATAATAATAATATTATATAAATATATATTAATTCATTCACATATATTTTCTTAAAGGATGGATGATAAAAAAGAAAACCTTAACGAAAATATATCCCAAGAAATAGTAAATATAACTAATAATATAGTTGTAGAAAAAGAAAGCAATAAATGTACTACCATTATAAATAATAATAATAATATATCTGATGAATTACAAAATGAAATTAATAAGATGATAAAGAGAAATGTCACATATTTAAGTATCAAAGAAAAAGATAAAAATTATTTAAAGACGAAAAAAGTTAATATAACCAAGGATAATGTAAAAAACAAACCTATAAGAAGAACATACAATAAATTTAAAAAAGTATCAACAAAAAAAAATAACAAACTTAAACAATTAACGAAAGCTGGTAGGGTTTTAGAAAATAAAATGTTAGAGGAAATAAGTGAAAGAAGAAAAAAGAATAAAATACAAAAAGAAAAAAAGAAAGCTCAAAAATTAGAAGGAGAACTAAAGGTTGGAAATATGACTGTTATTAAAGATATTTCTAAATTAAGAAAATGTGATAAAAAAACAAAAAATAAAATATATAAATTATCCTCAGAAGTTATAAATAAAATTATGAAGAAAAAGTAAACCCAAATATATATTGGATTATTTACATTTTATTATAATAAAAAAATATTTTTTTTAGGTAACATGACTCTTAATTAAAAATAATTATATATATATATATATATATATATGAATACTTTTATATATTCTTATCATTTTATATTTTTCTCGTATTTGTTTTTATTGGAAATTTAAAAATTCCCTTAAAAAAAAAAAATCTGAATACATATATATATATATATATATATATGTATATATTTTTGTAACATTATATATGTGTATATTTTATTTGTAGAAGCTTTTCTTCGTTTTTATATAATTAAAAAGTGATGGTTCATTTATATATATGTATATTTTTTATTTTATTTATTTATTTATTTTTTTTGTTTTTACTTTTTATTTTTAAAAAATTATAAACATTTCTTCTTTTAAAAATTAAAAGACCTATAATAATTTATTTTCTTTTCCTTTTTTTTTAATATCCATATATCTTTTATCAAGATAAAAGATAAAATAAACACATAAAACTACTTCTATATAGATTATCATATATATATTATTTATATGTGATTAAAAAAAATATAGTAATGTATACACTCATGTAATGATAATATATCTATGAATCCTGCATCATATTATGTATTTCTTACATATAACTACATATGATAATAAAATAATTCCATTTTTTCATCTATCACTATTTTGTTCTCATAAGAATATAGTTTTTCCAAGTATTATAATCAAAATATATATGTATATAAGGATATATTAAAGAAGCATAGTATATATATGTTTTAAAAATGAAAATTATATTTTATATGTAATAATAAAATATCACGCCAAATTAACCAATACAATAAATAATAGAACAGTGCCCAAAAAAATAAGAAAAAAAAAAAAAAAAAAAAACTCATAAACAAAAAAATTAAATTAAATTAAATATATTTATTTATAATAACAAATAATTAATAAGAGCTTGCATTTTTTTTTTTTTTTTTTTTCTTGATATTTTATATATATATTTGTATGTATTATTTTTATTTAAATATAGTATATTATATGTTTACGTACCTTACGTATTTATATAATTATAACCCCCCCAAGTTACCACTACGGTATATATATATATATATATATATATATATATATATTCATATATTTATATTTATATATATATACATATTATAATATTTATTAATTCAAGCCCATTATTCTTAATATATATGATTCAATAATTTTCTATACACTTAAAAAATATGAATAAAATTGACTTATATATTAAAATTAATTAATATAGAATATTTTTCCTTTTTTTACCTATATAAAATTTTGTATATTATATATATAATATATTATTATATATATTTTTATATAAATACATTATTTTTTCTTTTTTTAATATTTCATTTATATATATATATATATAATATTAATACTATAACAATCTTATGATGATAACATATATATAAATTATATATTATCAATTATTTTTCATTTCGGATTTATATAATTTTTTACATACATATATATATTAATATATATAATATATATAAACAAACAACTCATTAAAAAAAAAAAGAAAAAAGTTAAATGAGAAATTTCGTTGTAACATTTTTATTTATAGTACTAAATTTTATAAGTCATTAAATAATAATATTTATTTTATATAAAATAAAAATAAATGTATAAATATTATTATATATATATATATATATATATATTTTTTTTTTTTTAATGGAATAGTATTATTATTTTTATAAGAATTTATTTTTTTTATAAAAATACTTATTATATTATATATAAAAAAAGAAATAAAAGATTGTATTATATTATATATATATATATATATATATATATATATATATATATATATAATATATTATCATTATTATTATTATTACTATAAAATTACACTTTCTTTTTCTAACATTTAAATAAGGTAATTATAAAGGAAGCAAAAATTAAAGATATATAAATAAAAATATGTTATGTGAAGAAAAATTTATGAATGGGAAAATATAAATGTCATTTATTATTTTATCTGACAATATTTCAAAAATTAAAAAAATATTATTATATAT